>BCIO01000005.1:1999308-2093482 GCA_001599975.1 Cystobasidiopsis lactophilus
CTGGCCTCAAGGTGTACGACTGAGCGCTATGCCGTATCTTCCAGCAGCTATCGGCGTGCATTGGCCATATTTCAAGAGGCACGCGAAATGGGCGATGGGAAAGGGCAATAGCTCGTTGGTGTTGCGCCATTGTGGTTTGTAGGTGCAATCTACGGCTTATTTCGCATGACCATAAAGATAGACAATCCTCTCACACCTGCCCGAGTTTCCAAAATGTCCTAATCAAAAGGCCGCGCCTAGTCTACTCAATGAAGTGAGCTTTGTCTGTCCGGGCAGATTGGCAGCGCTCACATTCTCACAGTTCTGGTGAAAGGCCGCCATTGTTGGCACGCTCAAAATTAGAGTATTTGGCCTGCAAGTCTTCAGACCCTTCGCCGCGCTTGATCTGGGGTCCATAGTCGGTGAGGAATTCGGCCTCTGTGGCGGGAAAATACCCTGGTCGTGTGCGATTCTCGATCTGAAACCGACCACACAGCCTAAATAAGCAAAAGTCGTTGAGCGCAGAGCGAGGCCTTACAGGAATGAAGTCGACGCCAACCATCTTCAAAATCTTGTTGCGCACAGTTGACGAAAGTCCATCCAGATAAGCCCAGAACTCAAAATCGCCCGTGTAGAAGTTATCGAAAGGTTCCCAGGTCGGAGCTGGGTAGCCCGCCCAAAACACCAAGAACTCGACTCTGCGCGGTGGGTTCGGATCAACCCAAGTTTTCCGGACACCACCACCTCGCAACCCAGACTTTACCACTTTATAACTTGGACTTGATCAAGACTGGGTTTGGGATGCTGCCCTAACAGCGACCCGGATGCCTCCCTGCCCGACAAATGGATAATGTCCCTGCGGACTTTGTGTGATCTATTGTGGCCTCGCTTTGTGTCCGACCGCTATGATTTATATGTTTTTGGATTGCTGGTGATCAGGGCTATCCAACAGTACACCTTGAGAGGCCAAATAACGACTTCCTCAAGCCAAGTCTGGCGCTGGGAGCTCGCTCTTACAGGACCAGGCGCCATTGGTCCGCACTCCTCTGGGAGTGCTCAGTTCAGCAGTGAGTCTACTTCAATGTATGTACAAATGTGCTGTGCCTCAGACAGGGAGCTATCAGAGCCAGCCGTTCGATGACTCGTGCCCACCCTTCGATGGCACTCGGGCCGCGAGCTCTCGCCCTCCTTGGGCTCTGGTTGAACCAATACTGTGAGTACATATAGCTTTAGTTACGGGTCACAATGTACCAAGAGCTCAAGGGAAGAGGAACAGACCAAGCGACGGGCCAGTGCCAAAAGCGTTCGAGCCCAACGCCCCTCCTCCTCCTCCTCCTGCAAACTCTGTCCAATGCTCTTGTAACCTAGGCCGTTAGATAGCCCAAGAGATGAGGAACACGGCAATATGTTGCCCGCGCGCGGCAGACACCGGGCGGCTGAGGAATAGATCGCACAACGTTGGCAAGGATGGAATCCGGGTTGCCAGCGCTGCCACATCCCGAATCCTCGCAGGGCCAAGTCCTTCCTCCAGTAAGGATGGCATCCAAGTCCAAGGAGGGTGATGTCTAGAAATATTCGGTGGTTGTCACCCGACAACCGAGTGAGGGCAACCTTAGGCGCCGACTCTGAAGCGCTTGAACTTGTTCGAGCTTTTGTATCGATGCTTGGTGATGTCCCTGACGATGTAAGGCTCGTCGGTAACGTCTCGGCCATGATGTTCGAAAACGTTCCTGTTCCCAGGCTGGCCGAGCGGGTGTTCCAAGGGTGACGGCTGGAAGGGCGCAGTTGAGTTGACTCCGGGCTTGGTTGATGGGGAGCGTTCGGCTTTGGGCATGACGGGAACACGTCGAGAGCTTAGAGTGCGAACAGGGTGCCTCGATGAGGCTGCTGGTTGCAAGAGATTCGGAAGGGCCTCTATCGGTGGCGCCGATGGGGCAGTGCGCCCGCTTCTGGGTGCCAGTGTCGCCGCGGAAAGGACATGTTCGTGCAAATGCAACCATCCAGAAGAAAAGTTCGTAGCGAGGGATTGCCTTTGCGTTTCTAGAGGACGGATGTTCACGGCGCCGGTGGAGGGTTGCCTTCGCCGCCCGGAAACTGCTCCCATTGATCGTCCTCTTCCATCATGCCTCCTTCGATCAAAAAGTTGGCCGCGAGCTCTTCGTTGCGGTCGCAGGCCAAGAACGCCTGGAAAGATCATTGTTAAGAGAAGGTCTTCGGCCAAGGAATGCCGCAAAACCTACCTGGATGGCCACATTCCTGTCAAAGCCCATAGATGCCAGTCGCTCGATAGCCGCATTCTCTTCAGGGGTGACCTCGATTCGCATGCCTCCTCCAGCGCCGCCGGCAGCACCCAAAAGACCCTCCATGTCATCGTCGCCAGCATCGTCGCCCGCCAACAAGCGCGCAAACGTCTGGGGGTTCTGGTTGATGATTTGCATCAGTTGCGGGTTGGATTGGCCAAGCTGCTGGAGAAAGGCGGGCAGCAAGCTGGGGTTTTGCCGAATGATGCCGCGAAGCTGGGCGAAAGCGGGGTTGCTGATGAGGGCCTCAAGCTCAGCAGGGGTAGGGGCGTTGCCGGCACCAGCAGCAGCAGCGTTGGCAGCAGGGTTTTGCGCGGCTTGAGCAGCCTGCTCAAACAGATTGCGAGAAGCGGGGGCGGCAGGTGCAGCTGGAGTCGGAGCGGCGGCGGCGGCAGGGGCAGCTGCAGCTGCAGCTGGAGTCCCAGAAGCAGCGGGTGCCCCAGCTGGGGCTGCGGGCTGAGCATTGGCGGTAGCGAGCAAGTGATCCGGAATGCCCTGTTGGCTCGTCGTCAGCTTCCGCTCTATCTCGATTAGGGCCGAGATCAACGTACAGTCATGAGATACTCGACAGCCCGGTCTGGATTGTTGAAACTGGCTCTGAGAGCGCGGACGACCTGCTCCCTCTCAAAGCCCATGCTCATCATTTCGGCGATGGCGACCTCCAACTGCGGGCCCATGACAAAGGACGAGGCGCCTGAAGCAATGCTCTGTGCGGTTTCGGCGGCAGCCTCCGTTGGAGCAGCAGCGACTGCAGGGGCGGCTACGGCAGGAGCAGGAGCGGCCGCGGCCGATGCGGGTGCTGGTGCTGGGGTGGAGGTGGAGGCAGCTGGCTGCGAAGGCCCAGCGGCAGGGGCAGCGGGCGCGGCCTTGGGCTGGGCGTTGGACAGATAGACGACTTAACATTGTGTGTGTGAGAGAATATAGCAAAGGGTCGCACCTTGGAGATCATCACGACCAAGAAATCCGACTTCTCCTTGAAGTTGAGCGACGCAACGGTGCGAGCATCGTCCAGCACTTTGCCCGAGTAAATCAGCTTTTGCGACTCGACGGCAAAGTCCTTGGCCTTGTGGATCTGCTCCTTGAGCTGAGCTATCGTCGTCTCGTCGCTGGCCTCGAGCGTGAACTGGCCGCTTGACAGCGTCTTCAACGTGAGCTTGACCTGGCGCCCCGTCGTTAGCCACAGTATCACCTTAGGTGCTCTCAGTAGCGTACCATGTTGAGTTGGAAAGGATCAAGAGGAGAAGGACCAAGAGCGCAGGCCCTTGGGTGGTGACGCGGCCCACCTTGCGGCAAGACGTGGTAGAGTGGCAAATTGCTCAATGTGGTTTCAAATAGGGATGTAACCATGCAGTCATTGCAGGTAATGGTAAGGGGATAGCAAGACGGACAACGAGCTAGCGTTCGCATCTCTCGTTGAATGGAATGATGTCGCCCATTTCGCGTGCCTCTTGAAATATGGCCAATGCACGCCGATAGCTGCTGGAAGATACGGCATAGCGCTCAGTCGTACACCTTGAGGCCAGCAAAAGCAGCGTTGGCCAGGATGCGGTTGAGCTGCTCGATCGGGTCCTTCTTGGGCTTGGCGGTGGCGACCGCCGCGGCCGCTGGTAAGGGCAAGGGCACCTCGACGTCGTCAAACTCTTCGTCCAAGCTGGCCTCCACGGCAGCCTCTGCCTCGATGGCCTCCTCTTCCTCCTGCTGGCCAATGAAGATCTTCATCAGCGAGGCCGAGAAGCCGCTCAGCAAGGTGACGCCCGGCTGGTCGGCCTGGACGGGCGCAGTGCGGTAGGCGCCGTTCAAGTTCCAGAACACGATCTCAGGCACGTCGTAGCCAGCCGCATTGAAGGCACGCTCGACGTCTTGGTAGGCGGTCGTGTTCCAGGCTCCACCGCTAGTGTAGCTGCTGTAGCCGGAGGCGGCCTCATCGAACTGCATATCGCTAAAAACGAAGATCTGGGCAAAGTAAGAGAAGTTCTTCAGCGATTAGAAAGCGACGGGCAAAAATGCTGGAAGGGCCTCACCTTCTTGACCATGTCCTCCTTCTTCAGGCTGTGCTTCTGGGCCATGGGCAGGATGAGATCCAGGAATACGGCGCGGAAGTCGGTATTCATGCCCCAGTCGGCCCTCTGCATGTCGTGAGCGATGGCGTGCAGAGGCTGGCCCTCGAGCAGCTTGACGATCTGGGGATTGGCCGAAAACGTGATGAAAGCGTTGGACCAAGGCGAGCACGACAGCTGAGCGACCAGTATGGAAAGAGCGACGGCTGCGAGCATGGGAGCACTGAGAACACAAAGCCAAGCTATGAGCCGCGCCTCAATACACAAAACAAGAGAGTCAAGCTCACGGCTGCTTTCCGTTCATATGCAGGCCACCCATGCTGCCTGAGACATCGCACACGGCAATGCAGTTCTTGAGCTTGTCGCCGGTCTGCTCGCCGAGGGTGTCAAATTAAATTTTGGTAGCTTTTCATGCGAAATAGGAAGCCCACCTCGGCCACAGAGCGGACCATAGCGTCCCACTGAGCGTCGGCGACCGTTGCCAGTGCATCTTGGATCTTGCGCATGTCGCTGCCGAGCAATTGGGTGAGCTCGGCAGGCATGTTCGGGTGGAGGGCCTCGTTGAGGATCTCGTGGGGAAAGAGGGCCGCGCCAGAGATCTTCTTCGAACCGAGGGCCACCTTCTGGAGGAAGGCGAGGAAGCGCTTGCGGTCGTGCATCAGGAAGTGCATCTTGTTGCGGGCCATCGACCTAGAGGCGACGCGCGAGTAGTCGGTCTCGGACCAGAGGCCGGTGGCCATCAAGCGCTCGGGCACGGCCAGCGCGCCGCGCAAAGGGGCCAGGTACTGGCTCTGCAAGGCGACGCGGGCCTTGATGGGGTCGGCGAGCTCGGGGAAGAGGACGGCGGCGAGGGCCGAGGTGGCGAGCGTCTGCTTGTCGTGCGCACCTTGCGGCGAGGGAGCCCACTTGGCGGCCAGCGAGATCTGGTCCAGCAGGGCGCGCTTGGCCGGCTTGTCGGTTTGCGCGTTGGCAGCCTTGAGGAGATCGAGGTCCTTGACGAGCTGGTCGGCGAACAGGCGGGCCACCATGATGAAGAGCGCACGCRTCTGGGGCTCCTCCAACGCCTCGAGCAGGCGGCCACGGACCAGCTCGTGCTTGCCGGTGCCTTGGGCACGCTGGTAGGCCTTTTGAAAGTCGGGCAAGCCCTCGTCGTGGCGCTCCTTCAGGGTGGCGAACGACTCTTTGGGAGGGGGCTTGACGTGGGTGGCACCGCGGAGGYGGCTGCGGCGGCGGCCGAGAAAGCTGGGGGTAGCCTGGGGCCTGGCACCAATGGTGGCCTGGACCAGAGCGAAGCGGTCCGCGCCGTCCGCCTTGGAGGTGCGGAGCGCCTTGAAGTGGTGGCCGGAAGAGGAGCCGCTGAGTGAGCGCTTGATAGTGTCGTCGGTCGTGTTGCCGCCGAGCTCGCCCATGACGCTGAGCTGAACGAGGTCCAGCAAGCTGTGGCGCCGCTTTGCGTTAGCATGTCTGTGCCACCTTCCTTGAAAGCAGGACAAAAAACTGGGCTCACTCCTTCCAGTAGCCGTGTGGGACGGCAGCGCGAGGGATGAGCTCCTCCGAGCCGTCCTCCTTCTTGACCTTCAAGTCTGGGCGGGCACAGGCTGTGGGCTCTCCCTTCAGCTTGTGTGTCTGAACGGGACACGATAAAAAACGATGTCTTACTAGGGGCCACCAGGAGGTGGAGGCTGCAGTGGCAAACTTCGAGTCAGCGCTTTGGGGAAACCTGGCCTGGGGAAGGCCACAAGGAGAAAGCGGACGCACTTGCGCAGCATGGTCTGAGGGTGGTGCTTCCAAAGCCAGGACATCAGGTTCCAGAGGCCAGACTGGTGGATGCCCTTGCCTTGGTGGACAGAGCGGGCTTGGAAGACGATCTTCAAGGTCGACAGCGGGTCGGCCGCCCAGGCGGGCTCCAGCAAGGGCGTCAGCTCGTCCAGCGGGGCGGCCGTGACGAGCTGGTAGAAGAGGTCGACCAGGGCGTTGCCCGTCGAGGCGAAGGCTGGGTCGTTGTTTTCGGTGCGAGCGTCGGGCGTCTTGAGCAAGGCGGCCATGAAAGGCGCCTCGACGGCCTGAGCCTTGCTCGACGAGGCCTGTGGTGAGGCTG
Source organism: Cystobasidiopsis lactophilus (assembly GCA_001599975.1). Classification (NCBI taxonomy): domain Eukaryota; kingdom Fungi; phylum Basidiomycota; class Agaricostilbomycetes; order Agaricostilbales; family Chionosphaeraceae; genus Cystobasidiopsis; species Cystobasidiopsis lactophilus. The sequence goes on from BCIO01000005.1 coordinate 2,005,743, forward strand.
AGGCTTGGGCGGTGGCGTTGAGCGGCACAAGGCGGTCGACGAAAGCGAGGGTCGAAGCGTCTGCAGCGCGGAGCTCGTCCAGCAGCTCCTGAGGCAGCGCCCAGTCCTTCTTGGTCTCGAACGAGGTCATTTTGTGTGGATTGGTGTTCAAGCAAGCGCAAGAGAGGCTTGGTGGAGCAGGAGCAACTCGCTGGGCGCGGAAAAGGGTCACTTCCTGATCGAAGCCGCTCGGTCCCTTCGAGTCAATTGGCAGGTCGTCACAGCGGACGCCAGGTCGGCTGGCTTCCACACAAGCCTTGACTCGTTCCTTGAGCTCCCTTCAAGCGTGATTGGGGCGCCCTCTGTCGTCTGGGTGTCCATTGAAGTCGATATGAAGCCCCAGGCGCGTCAGGATCGTCGCCACAGCGCATTCGGCGGTGCTGGGGCCTGCAATCGACCGCCCAAAGCCCTGGGGACGCGCCGGAGCAGCAAAAAAGCAGCGAGGCGCTGACAGCGGGAGGCGAGCTCCCGACCTGGAGCAAAAAGGGAGCGCGTCCTCAAGCAAAGCGAGAGAACGGGGTTTTGGTGCCCGAAGGCGTTTCAATCTGCGTGAAAGGCAAGTTGGTTTGTTGCGCTACGCTCCCTTGAGAAGCATGCCACCAGTCCTACGTGTAGACCGGCTGCTAAAACCGCCCAAGGCCCTTCCCTCGTGAGCTCTAGAGCTCGCTACAGGCCTTGTACAATCTTGTTTTCGCACGTCAAGTTTCACATTGATAGTCTGTAAAGTCAAGAGAGCTTGCAAGCGAAGCCTCTGCTCATACTTTGCTGTGCAAACCCATTTGCCACCGTCGCTCCTTCGACGGCATCTTCCTCTGCTTGATCATATTCACTCTCGTGTATCTATTCATCTTCAACAATACGTTTTGACTAAACAGAGGCAGGCAGGCTGAGTGGTTAGGCAAGATTGACCGTCATGGGGCAAGAGCGGTCCTCCTCGATAATCTGCCGCTAGTAGCTTAGCTTGAACCGATGGTCTATCGATTCACCAGGGAAGCAAACAAAATTTGGTCTCTAATCAAACTTCATTTTGCCCACCAGAGAGGCACTATGAGCTGTATTGAGGAGCGGGCTGCGAGCAACAAATCTCCGGCAGCCAGTCGAGCAAATGCAACTTATAAGGCCCATGGAATATACCGATGAAATTCTCAGATGTATTGAACAAGAAGTCAGGCCTTCAGCCCTGGGCGTGTTCGAATGCAGCACTAACGATTTGAGGGTGAATTCGCATTTGGCCACAATCCGGCTTTGTTATAGACCCTCTGATGAGCTCCACGGGCATCAAACCGAAGACACACAACAGAAGAAGGGTAATCAGGGTATGGGGCAGCCAGCATGGGTCCTAGGGGCGAGCTTGGCGACTGGCAGCGCATCGGTCGGGTGGCAAACGTGTCCAACAAAACGGGTCTCGCGAAGCAAGCAGCAGTCCCAAATCGACAAAACATCCAGGCGAGAATAGACCGGGAGCAACAAGCCTTAGCGATGCGTACGATGCGTCGATGCGTGGCCGAACCGGGAAGAGAGCCTGGAGGCGGTGGCGACTTCTCTTTCCGCATCGACGATATCGAAGTCATGGCAGCCCATACCCAAGCCCCGCCATCTTATGGCAGCGCTAGCCAAGCTCCCAAAGACCAAGAGCCCCTGCTCGCCGAGAGCAGCTCCTCTCGCCAATGGGCCGCCGATGACCTGGAGGACCAGGGCCTCAAGTTCGAAACCGTCTCCCAGGCCTCCACCGAAGTCAGGTCGGCCTTCGTGCGCAAGGTGTACACCCTCTTGTTCGCCATGATCGCCTCCAGCGCCTTGGTCGGCGGCCTCATGCGCATCCAGCCCATCCAGAGCTGGATGTTCCAAAACGTTTGGTTTCTTTACGGTTCGGCCTCGGCTACTACTGCTCGCAGCTTGACTACGCTAACCCAAGTCTTCCTCAGTCTGCATGGGAGGCTCCTTCGTGACTCTGCTGGGCACCATGTGGAAGCGCCACTCCCACCGTACGCTTCTTCTCTGGCTATTAATCCAGTTCGAGATGGCTCATTGCTGAGCCCACAGCCTCCAACTTCTTCTGGCTCGCGTCGTTCACTGTTCTCGAGGCGATCACCGTCGGCACGGCCATCTCTGTCTTTGAAGTCACCCTCGTCCTCCAAGCTGTGAGTTACGAACTCGAGTTTGCCCCCCGGTGGCACCGAGCTCACGTTTCGGCCGCGGCTTGCAGTTGCTCATCACGTCCTTTGTCTTCATTGGCTTGACCCTGTTCACCTTTCAAAGCAAATACGACTTCTCCAGCTTGGCTCCGTGGTTGACCACCGGCCTCTTCACTTTGCTCGGCCTGGGTCTCGTCCAGCTCTTCATTCCCTTTGGCAAGGTCCGTGGCGGCTTTCTTGTGCTCTCTGAGCTGATTTGCTGACTGACTATGTTCAAACACGCTTAGACCGCCGACCTGATCTACTCGGCTGCTGGAAGTGAGTTTCGTCTATTGTCTTCGCCGGCATTTCTAAACACTGACGGCTATACCTCAAGCCCTGATCTTCTCTGGCTACATCTTGTACGACACCCACTTGCTTTTGCACAAGCTGAGCCCCGACGAGTACATCCTGGCTGTAGGTGTTTTTTGCCACCCGTTGCACTCGAATGAAAATGTTGATTTTGACTGTTCTCCACAGGTCATTTCGTATGTCTCTTTGGTACCGTCTTCCGATAGACCAACCTAACCAACGAGTGCACAGGCTTTACCTCGACTTTGTCAACCTCTTGATGTTCATCCTTCGCCTGTTGAGCAACAGCAACGACAACTGAACGCTTCTTGGGGCGGTCCTCATGCACGCATCTTTTCCGAGCCTTTGTTGGCCTTTGCGCCTTTGAAATTGTACTATCAGCGGCCTTGCCGCCGACCTGCGAAGAAGTGGAGGCCGGCCCGGCTTGCGTTGCATTCCTTCCCCGACGAGTGGGGCAACTAGCAAAAGCTGTTTGCGTTTCTTCTGAAGCAGAACGCCACCTGCAGACTGTGTAATACCTCGGCCTAGACTTGTAACCGAGGCGGGGTAATCAGACGCCTCCATCTGCTGGTCACGCCAGCTTTTGGACCTCGACGAGCAAGCGAGCCCCAGCGCATGCTCGAGCGAAGCTGACCGATAGGCCCCAAATCCAATGCTCGCCACGGCCATGAGCAAGGCCGAAGGCGTCAGCCCGACCGAGGCCATCGAGCAGCTCGCCCTGCAGGATCCCATCGAAGTGCCGCCTGCTGCCGTCGAGAGGCCAGTTGTCAGTCATTCGTCCGCGTCGGACTCGTCTATCGTCTCTGCGCCGCCCTCCGCCGACTCTGCGCCGCCCACGAATGGCCCTCCCAGCCCTCAGGCCCAGCGCCTGTCCGTGGCGACTAGGACAGCATCGGCGCCCGTCTTGCCCCAGAGTGCCACCTCCGGGCCTGGCTCGCGCGCCAGCCTTGGCGCCCTCAGGAATCGAGCGCCCACCGGAGGAGCTCGCAATGTGCCTATTCCACCCTCGCTGCAGGCCAGGGTCGCCGCCGTGAGTGGCCCACGCACAGGCTTTCTCGCCCACGCCAGCGTGTTGACTAAACTTTTTTTCCCCTCTCGTTTCAGATGCACTCCCAGAACAGCGCCAACAAAGCCAACAATGCTGCAATCCTAGCGCCAGCGTCTGCACCGGTTTCGGGCGCTACCACGCCGGCGGCGACGACTCACATGGCGCCCTCGGACCGGATCGACGCTGCGGCCTTACTCGGTGCCAGCGCCCCAGCTGCCTCGCCATTCGGTCGGGCATCTCCCATGCCGCCAGGAGGTGGCCTTGCTGCCCGAAGGCGCAATCTGCCAGCCATGTCGCTCCAGGGCATCAATGGTTTTGCGGATTCGGGGACCAACGGCCGCGTCGGAGCAGCAGGGCCATCACTCAGGGCGCCAATGGGAGTGCCATCTGGACAGCAAGCCAGGAGGGGACCGATGCCAAATCTGTCGTTAGGGAGCATGAGGTCCGCCGCCACTCCTTTTGCCAACTTCAACAGGATTGTGTACGTGGCCCTTCAATCTTTTGCCGGTGCCATTGGTGATGTTGTTACTAACTTGCGCAAACCGATGGCCACAGTGACCCTTCAGGACGGCTTTCCTTTGAGAACAAGGCGGTCTTGCACGCCAAAGGCGTCGATTTCTCCAACGGCGCCTCTTTCGAAATCAATATGGGGGACCTGGATCTCAAAGAGGAGCTGGGCCACGGCAACTACGGCACCGTGCAAAAGGTGTACCACAAGAAGACCAAGGTCACAATGGCCATGAAAGTGCGTTGTTCGACAGCATGTCGCCATGTCGCCACCGGCTTCTAATTATCGTGCGCAGGAGATTCGATTGGAACTGGACGAAAGCAAACTGAAAGCCATCATCACCGAGCTGGACATTCTGCATCGCGCCACTGCGCCTGAGATCGTCGAGTTCTACGGAGCCTTCTTCATCGAGAGCTGCGTGTATTACTGGTGCGTGCGATTTCGCATCGTCGCGAGGGCAACTGTCTTACAGAACACCATTTCAGCATGGAGTACATGGACGCGGGCTCGCTGGAGCAGCTTTCTGGCTTCAACGTACCCGAAGACGTGCTGGCCCGGATAACCTCGTCCATGGTCAAGGGGTTGAAATTCTTGAAGGACGAGCTGCAGACGATGCATCGTGGTGCGTTTGCTGCTACCTTTCTGGCTTCAGATGAGCGGCATTTGACGCGAGCCTCCTGCAGACGTCAAACCAACGAACGTGCTCGTTAACAAGAAGGGCGACATCAAATTGTGCGATTTTGGTGTCTCGACGCAACTCGAAAAGAGCCTGGCCAAGACCAACATCGGCTGCCAGTCATACATGGCTGTAAGGAAAAACCCACTCGATCGTAACACAATTTCTGACTTCTTTGTTAATCACAGCCGGAGCGCATCAAGGGCGAATCCCAAGGACAGGTCTCCAGCTACACTATCTCCTCCGACGTATGGTCGTTAGGCTTGTCCATCATCGAGGTCGCCGCCGGCCATTATCCGTATCCGCCAGAGACGTACGCCAACGTTTTTGCGCAGCTGCAGGCCATTGTCCACGGCGATCCACCGGCCCTTCCTGACGGCTACTCGGCCGCAGCCAACGATTTCATCGCGAGGTGCTTGCACAAGGATGCCAGGCGTCGGCCCAATTACGCCCAGCTGATGGTCAGCTTTCTTGAACGAACATGGCCGTGACAAGCTGATCCAGTATACAGGAGCATCCTTTCATGGTGGCCGACAGCGGCAAGGAAGTCGACATGGCCGGTTGGGTCGCAAGGGCTCTCGAGGCCAAGGCCGCTCGGTCTGCACCAAATTCGGCGAGCCCGTCGACCTCTTCCCCAGACTCTCCCGCCACGCCGGCCGCTGCTCAGTAGCGGCCTGACGGTTCGTCTCACATACTGCCGTCCTCATTGATGCCCTATCTCCCTTCGCATAATTCCACCTCTACTTCTTCTGTCTTCTTCAACACGGCATAACACCACCTTCTAGAAATACCACTACAACGCAAGCATTCTGGCTGTCTCGTCCTCACCTGCTTCTCTTCTTCTCCAGCCAAAGGCGCCTTTGTAACTTTATAGCCTTTCCTTTCTCTCGGGTTTCTTTGGGGCCAATTTTCTTTCCGAGCACAGGCAGCCAGACCTTTCTTTGTATCGCATACACGTCATGATTCATTTGGGTTCTAGCTTTCTAGGTTTGGGCTTCAGGAAGCCTTTGGGGGTTTTTCTTCTTGCTTTCATTTTGGGCGAGCTTGCGGGTTCTGGATTTGAGCCTCATCATGGGTAAACTAGAACATGTACTGCAAGCTATAAACATCGTCGCTACGAAAACAATTAACAGGCGTCTTCAGCTGGCATACGTTTCCAATTGCTCTGCGGTCGCCGCACCAATCGCGTCCTGATCCACCTCGGCCGTAGGCGATGCCGCCTTCTGAAGGCCATAGACTGCTTCCTCTCGTCGGCGCTGAAGAATGGACGACGCGTCAACAAAGGCTGCGTGCTGTCCCTTGTTCCCCAGGCGTTTGCCAGACGGTGAAATCGTGGGATCAGCTGAGATGGGCAGTGGGGGCGAAAGCAGGCTTTGTTGGCTACTCCCTGCTTCGGAGGAGGAGCTGGAGACGGGAACGTGCAAAGACGATGTGTCTTTGCGGAAGCTGGCGTGTGGGGAGGGCGAGTTGTTGCGCGTGGAGCTTCGCGGACGAGTCTTGAAGCTAAGCACGTCGTTTTCGGCGTCATGGTCCTTGTCTTGCTGCGGATCCAAAGTCGCAAAGGCGGTCGATACCCAATCCGCCATCATTGCAATTGGCTCTTCCGCCGCCCGTAGCAAGGTGACCATCTGGAGGAAGCCGTCTGATGAAGAGCGTGAATTCCCGCCAGCATAACCTTGTCAAGGCTCTACTTACGCGACCATCCCTCAATGATCCTGGTCGCGACGTCAGCGCCGCTTTTTGTAGCCCCTGAAGAGACCTCACTTGACCGTCACCCAGTCTTCGTCGCTCTCCTCCAAGATAGGGTCGCCAGAAGGCGTTGACATCATCAGGTCTTTGCCGTGCCTGTTGGCCATCGCGGCAGCTTCCATCTTGCGAGCGTGCTTGGCCTCTCGAATCCGACCCGCGAAAACAATGGTGTCATCGGAAAGGGGGTCCTTCTCGCCGGTAACCAATCGAACGGGTGGAAAATGGGCGAGAAGATGGTCTGGGGCAAGGATAGGGCTGATATAGTAGTTAGTCGATAAGTCGGGGCTAGCGCGAGGCCCAATATCTGGAATGGAGATGTCAATTTCGGGATCCTTGATATCGCAATCAAACAACGTACAGCATAGAGCCATGGAGCGCATCATCGGAGCACTTAAAATACGGTCTCCAAAACAGGCAGAACGCGAAGTCATCTGAGGAGAGGTGAGCGCCTTTTCTACTGCGGTTAAAACTGTGCCTACCGTCAATCGGGTTCCGATCACAAACTTTGCGGCCTTTGAAGACGCCGGTGTAGGTGGCCGCTCTTCTGTGAGCCCTTCGACGGGCTCCCAAAATTGGACTCGGTCGGAGATGGATTTCTCGTGTTCGAGCAAAGGCCCCTCTTCTTCTTCTGACTCGCTGTCCGCGCGATGGTCGACATAGGATTCTGGTTCTCCTACCACCCGAGGAATCCCTTCGGCCCAGGCAGGCGTCTTCGGGGTCTTGCTCCCTTCCGATTTGGTGCTTCGACCACCGCCAACGAAGGGAAGACGACTGAAGCTCTTTGCCCAGCTCTTCGTTCGCTTTGGCTTACGGTCGTCGACCACTGATAGTGGACTGGTGTGTGAAAAGTGGTCCTTCTGCTGCGTGATGCCTTTGAACGTTGCCATCGACTCTTGCCGCAAGACCTCGAGATGCTTGGGCGACATCCAGGACCCGAAATTGAAGTCCAGGGCTGGATATGCAAACACCAAGGAGAGGGGAAGAGGTAGTCGAATGGTGGGTGGCATTTCCAAAATTTTCAAAACCACGGCACAAGCCAAGTTGGCGCCACTTGAACCGCACGCAAGTGAGATCGTAATTTCTACGCCAGTCAAAGCATCACTCACGCAGAATCTCCCGTCATGACAATTCGGACTGTGTTTTTACAGGGTTGAGAAGAAGACAAGCGGCAGCTGATGAGGCCGCGCACCTTCGTTTTGTTCGAAGCCAATCGCACTTCCCCGGCTTTCGTGAAGCAATCGGTAGACGTCCAGACCTTCATGGATAGCAAACGGGTAGGGAAACTCCGGGGCCTTGCTGTAGTCAATCGAAAGCACTGGTTTGCCGGTTCGCTTGGCCCAGCGCCGAATTCGCTCTTCGTGGTGAGCTGGAGACATGCACTGCTAGCCGATGAGCTCCACGGGCTTTTAGGCCGTGCAATCAACCTACAATGAAGCCTCCACCGGGGAAATCCAAGATCAAATCTTTGCAACGCGCCAGGCTGGCGGGCGTGCCGCAATAGAATAAGGTCGCGGATATGCCTTTGTGATACGGCGATCCCTTCGGACGTGCCAGCACGAGCTTTCGCACCATCGGAAGAGCAGGTCGGTCAAATGCCGTGAGAACGCGAAGGTAAGGATTCGTTTGCTTCTCCCACGTCACACGCAGGAACTCCACGGTGCTCACTGCCACCGCCATTGAGCATGTTTTCGACCGCAACAGCTCTAATTCTTACAGGCTCGGTATCTCCTGAGCTTCTCTTCGGCCTCTTGATCGTATATCAGGTAGTAAAGTGTAAAGATAACGCTGAACAGGTCGCGAACGAATTTGGGGCGCATCGGCATGGCCGTAGCGAAGCCGGAGTCTAGAGCTGTATTGATCCAAGTAGCCCTGTAGTAGTCTCTGGAATACAGGCGCGCCAAAGGTTCAGGGGCTGCTTGGAATGTAAGCCGTGGTCGCTTTCGAAGACTTCCGAGGTCCTACAAGGCAATCCAAGGATGGAAGGGACGTTTTTCAAGAAGTAGACCCAGGTGAAGCAGCCAATGATGAGTTGCCAAGGCGTGAAACGAGCTGGCCTTCGATGTCAGGGGCAGAATCGAGCCATTCATCGCGTTCATGCCTCACCCAAGCTATAGCCATATTTTCGCAGGAAACGCGGTCCATTGCGATTGCGGAGCTGCAGCCACCAAAAGATAAGAATAAGGATCACTTGGCTCCTCTTCCAAGTGGGCGACGGGCGCCCCAAAGCTTGGTCAAGCATCGCAAGATTGACGAGGGATGCAAGGCCGCAATGCGCCTGGCAGTCTAAGGGTGCTTTCCGACAAGGGCTCGGTCTGCCTAGGTCTCGAAGCAGCTCAACATCGTCTGCTTCTGGCTGGGTAAAACGCCAGGAGTATTGGTAGGCCCGGAAGAAGCTTCCTCGAGCGCCCAGGGGCAACTCTGCCATGGCCCATTTCACGCGACTTCAAAAGACGGCATGCCTTGCCTGCTTCTGAAGTGCCCCCAAAAGGCGCCCTACAAGCTCCTGACATGATACCAGTTGGCTTCCTAGCCTCCGTTGGGTGTTCGGCGACGTTTCAGCCTCCACAGGATACGAAATTGAAGAAGCCCAATCCCTTGACAATGGATCGCCCGCCAGCCTTAAAACGCCGCTGCCTCTCCCTCCACCGTACTCAAGCGAAAATCGACGGGAAGCCAACCTTGGCTTGGATGCCCCGTCGGCGGCACGCAGTGAGCAGGTCCACAGAACCCAGAAATTGTGAGCCCAGAACTCGGTACCCCCCGCGGGAGCTGAGGTAAAGCGACTTTAGAGCAGGGAGATGATTTTCGGAAGGTGAGTTCAATGCTGCCAGGATTCCGTTGAGAACTTGCTCGCCGGGGACCTGGAGGTGAAGAAGGGCCAAAGAGCTGGGCCAATTCGTAACTTCTGACTCCCAGTCTGCGGTCGGGTAGAAGGAAAGATTGACGCTGAGGTCAAGTGCTTCCAAGTTGGGCAGGTCGCAGAGTTGTCGAAGCTTGAAGAAGAGGGTAGTCGACAGCCACTCCGTCTCCGACACGATGGATAGCTGCCGCAGGTTTTCAAAATTGTGCAAGGTCGCTAAGAAGGCGTCCAGTCCACTGGCAATAGAGCGATGGTCGTTCAAGCTGATGCTGACGGCGGGCGCCGACTGACACTGCTCAAGCGCGCGCAGGACAGGCTGCGCGGCCTTGATGTAGGTGGACGGCCGGAGGGGCGCCTTGACTAGATCCATCACCTTGCGATCTTGGGTCTTGGAGAGCCAATCTGGGCACACGACAACGCTGGAGAGATGGACCTGGTCTCCACTCTGCTTGATGAACGTGACCATGGCTGTGAGGCAAAGCGGGTGCCCATATCCCTGCAGAGGCGAGTCTGAGACCCACGCATAGTCTAGGAGGGGAATACTCACTGCGTCAGTGCTGACAAGCAGCTCCTTGAGACGCGGAAGGCAGTCGAAAAACTGTTGGGCTAAAGAGGCAAAGGTGTCGGTGCCGGCTGACCGCTGTCTGAGGTTTTGCTTGATGTTGAGACAAGTCAGACAGTCTGCCCATGGTTGGGAGAGGATTCTAGGAAGGGCGCTCGAGTACTGGATGGAGAGATTGAGCGACCGCTGCCCTTCGAAGCTGGTGAGCAAGGTTTTTAGGTCTTGCTCCAAGCCTTCCGGCGCTTCCGAGTGCCTTTTGACTTTGATGAAGAGCTTTCCGACGGGCTGATTGTAGCGGTTGAGCACTTGCTGGCAAGAAGGTGGCAGCGGCCGGTGAAAGTGGGCGCGACAGATGTGCTGGACCCAGGCTTTCGAGGATTGTAACGGCGACGAATCTTTGGAGCTGAGATGGCGCTGAAGGGGTAGCTTGATAGCCAGGACAACTTCTTGCCGACTGAGAAAGGCCCACCAGGCAGCAGGAAAGGTGGCCTTCGACAAGAAGAGAAATGCCGGCAGATCTGACCACGGCATCTTTGCTCGCGGATCCAACTGGAAGGATATCGTATGACGCTTTGTGTTGGGACCAAGAACGAGCCGAAAGATCATTAGGTGCAGGTCAAAGCCGAGACCCTCAAATGTGGCCTTTAGAGCCGTCAGTGCACCGTGTAGAGGAAATCAGGTTTGAAAAAGCTCACTCCCATACTAATGAAAAAAGATGGTGGTCCCAGAAAGAGGAGGCAGCTGTGGAGACAGACGGTGCCGCCAACCGCCTAACCTTAAATTCGGAACGGTCGATCCTGATATCAGCCGCGGCAAGTGAACGTGACTATGAACGCAATCAAATGGTGTGAATCAAGTGCATCAGACAAAAAATGAGTCCTGTTGACACCGAAGGCGCGTCAAATGTCCGTCGAACGCCACCGGCTGTCGAGACAACGCTACGTCACAGCAAGGGAGTAGCCGAAGTTGGAGTCCAGGCAGCAATTTTGGACGCGCTGCTGTTGATGGACGAGACAGGGCCCAGCTCCAAGTCAGCGGCTACACTGCCACCTTGCCGCCTGGCCTCCTGCTGTTGCTGCTTCAACTCCTTCTTCTCGCGCTTGGCTGCCTGCTTCAACTCCTTCCTCTCGCGCTTCGCAGCCTTCTTCGCTTGCTTGAGCTCCTTCTTTTCAGCGCGAGACAGGCGGGGGAAATCGCTCTCCGGGCCTTGCAGGAAGCGGCCGACATGAAACAAAGCCAAAACGGAGAGCGCCAAAAACATGGGAAGTGCGTCAAGGGTATAAGTCGGCCATGCTTCGAAGGGCAGCTTGTTCTGGGTGTGGTTTGTGCCGGCATTCCATTCGACCAGTCTGAAAATGATGCGCATCGTGATGAACGCGAGCGCGATGTACAGTGAATAGACCACCGGAAGGTGTCGAGGAGCTTTGTACTCTAGATCTGTGGCGGCCAGTTGGCGCACTTTGAATTGGAAGCGAATGACGAGACCAAGAAAAACGACGATGAAGCCCTGCTGGATTCCGACGCCAGCCTCGTAGATGTGAAGGCCGGTCTTCTGCGTTGAAGCGGAAGCACTGGGCGTGAGCATGAGGCCGCCCGTCGCTTGGACAAGAAAGGAAACGATGTCGGCCAGCACGAAATTTCTGGCGATGCTCTGTGCTCGCATCTTCAAGAGGCGCTTGTCGGGCAAGACATAGTGACAAAGTCGCCTCAAGACCATATATGCGAAGGCATTTATCCCTGGAGGTGAATGAGCTTTCCATAGAAGCACAACAGCAGAGCGCAGAAGCTTACACAGCGGTGCCAGCAAGACAAACAACGTGAACACGATGCTCAGCGCCTCCACTTGCTGATGATGCGAACCGGCTGCCAATGCGCCAAACCCTATCGTTTCCCAAGCTGCCCCCATGATCAAGACCCAGCACCAGCGTTTGCGAAAGGTCGCGGCCAGCACGATGTGGACTATCGCAGCGAGGCCAAAGAGGACGGTGGCAAGAACGGCAGGTACCAGGGTAGGTTCCCAGTTGTAGTAGTTGTTACAGGCAGAGGGATCTGATACATGGCCATAGCGTCCAGGGACAGCAGTCGTGCAAGAGGGCGAAGCGGAGGATGTCGTTGTGGAGGTCATCCCGGCGTTCTTGCGGCAGAAACGAAGAGTGGATCAAGTGTATTAGGACCCAAGGCAAGATGTCAGAGACAAGAAAGATCAAGGGTATAAGTACCCAGAAAAGAAAGCCGAGAAAAGGTTTGCCACGGTGGCGATGCTGGCAGGTCAGTCGCACGCATTCGGTCCGCTGTGCGCACATCTAGGATGCCCTCGTTTCAAGTGTCGAAACGACGAAAAGCCTCAGCATCTGAATTACGGAGTGGCGAGGACTGCCGCGGGGTGGGGTGTGAGAACAGCCTCTCGGCGAGCAAATGAGCGACAAGGGCGACCGCCGCTGACAGTGTGAGTGCCAGGGACTGTCGATTCCCCTCATAGGGAGTATTCCATATCGATAACAAGCAATGGATGTACCACACGGACGAAGGGAAGCAAGGAGAGTTTTGCGGCGTTCGTGGGAGAGGATCGAATGTGGCAAAAACCGGTGGTTCGCGAATGCAAGTGTGTGGCATGAAGTCTACAGGATGAGCTGACAAAAGTACAAGAAATAATGCTAGTGAGAATACAGTGGGCAGAGGAAGAGTCACAGCGGTGGGTGGAACGAAGCGGGAGTCCACAGCGCGGACTTTGAACTGTTGCTGCTGAACGACACCAAACCCAGCTCTGCGTCCCACACTTTGGCCTCCTTCTGTCGCTTCTTCCGTTCCTTCTTCTCCAACTTCTCGGCCTTCTTCGTCTCCTTCGCCTCCTTCTTTTCCGCTTTCGTAAGGCGAGGGAAGTCATTGTCGGGTCCCGGAAAGAAGCGGCCAATGTGCAGAGCTGCCAGCAATAGCAACGCCAAGAGCATTGGCAATGCATCAAACACGTAGCTTGGCCAAGCTTGGAACGGGATTGAGTTGGTCGAGGGATCGGTGCCAGCGTTCCACTCGACGAGGCGGAATATGATTCTAGCGGTGATTAGAAGCAGGGCAGCGTAGATCGAGACGAGGACGGGTATATATCGAACGTCGGATGGAGTGCGCCGGGCCTTGACTTGGAAGCGGACGACGAGAGCAAAAAAGATGACGATGAAGAACTGTTGGACGCCGACGCCACCTTCATACACATGCAGTCCCATCTTCTTGGTGGCGGCCGAGGCGTCAGGAGTCAACATAGACCCTCCCGCCGCTTGAATCAAGAACGAGAGAATGTCGGCGAGGACGAAAGCGCGGGCGACGGATTGTGCTTTGATGCCAGCCACCCGCTGATCTGGAAGCACGATATAGACCAGGCGGCCAAAAGATTGGTACAGGAAGGCATTGATCCCTGTCGCGATGGTTGAGCATGTGCTTTGAGAGAGAATTTGCAAGAACACGCACACAAGGGCGCAAGGAGCACCAACAAGGTCCACACCACAGGCAAGGCCTCAATCTGTTGGTTGAGGGATCCCGCTGCGAGAGCTCCAAATCCGATGGCTTCCCAGAGAGCGCCCATGCAGATCGTCCAGGCCCAGCGCTTGCGAAAAATGGATGCCAACACGATGTGCGCAATCGTGGCCAAGGAAAAGGCGACACAGGCGAAGACGGCAGGTGCCAGAGTGGGCTCGAAGTTATAATAGGACGTGCAGGCGCCAGCGGGGACGCGGCCGTGTTTGCCTGGAACAGCCGAGAAGCAGGTCGGCACTGCAGAAGAGGTCGGCGTAGCCATGGGAAGAGAATGTGGTCGATGCGCTAAGGTTGGATGCAATCGAGGAGCAACCAGCGTATAAGTATTGAGCATAGGGTAGGTGGCGATGCCGCCCTCTGCCTCGCCTTTTCATGTGGCGCTAACTGATAGGCAAGATGGACATCCTCGCCGACAGCTCCAGAAGGCAATCCATGTACCTCGATCAAGACATAGCAGATGGGGGCGAGACACGCTTGGCGGGCCAGGGGAGACTCGACCAAAGGTGAACCGCCACACTTCTTGGCCACGAGAAAGCCAAGAATGATCGCTTCGAGCCTCAAATACCCTGGATTAGAGACTTCACGGTCAGTGTTTGGGCAGATGACAAGAGCGAGGTACGTGGCCGGAACAGGGAAAAGAGCGAGGTCTCCGTGTAGCAAATTTAGAATCTTAAAGCTCTCGAGAAGTTATGGGTGGATTCAAATGCACAAGCGAAAAGAGAAGTGTAGAAGATAGCTACGAGGTCCCAACTTTGTCCCTGCAGAAGGTAAAACGGACGAAAAGCACAGATTCATGGGCGGTGGGCACGACTTTTGAAGGGAGGCGGCTTCAAGGATTAAAGGGGCGGTGGCGGCAGTTTTGGAAGTCATCAAGGAGGTAGGACGTCGATAGGGCGTGGCGATATGCTTTACGGGGTGGCGGGTGCGGACGGTTTATTGCCTGTGGACGAAGAAACGGTCAGGTTAGGAGAACGCTATGCGCAAATGAAAGCATCCGCACTGCTTGCATTCCTGCGGGCACATATATCAAGAACCGATCCAGGGATGAGAGGTTAGGATGCAAGCCTACCTGCGGGTCTTGGTTGCTGTTGGGGGTCACACCAGACGCAGGGGGCGGCACGTATGCGCGGCGGTTGCCACCTCGGCGGGGCACATCGTCTTCGTCATCATCATCTTCACTGCGGGAGCAAGAACAAACAAAGTTATTGAGAACGGGTGGCAAAAGCAGCCGGAGAGCAACTCACTCGAATTCGGTGATCTCGTCATCCGACTCAAAGTCGCCCTCGTCCGAGTAGCGCAGCGCCTTGCCAGTGAAGTAGTCGACAGCCCTGGGAATGATCTGTGGAGCACCCGCGGAAAAAGATCAGGGAAAAATCTCCAACGTGAGTTTGCCGGTCACCGCACCCTCTCCTTGATATCCTCGCCAATTTGGTAGTCCAGCTCGAGCTTGGTCTCGAGCTCCTCCTCGTCTTCGTCCTCGACCTCCTCGTCGGCCGCCGGAGGCGTGAAAAAGGTGAAGAAAGATTCGGCCGGCACGACCTTCTTGATGATGCGCGTCTGGCCGGTGTCTGTGCGGGTAAGGCGTCCACTGCGTCAGACTGTGCATCTGAACAAGCGTAGTCGAAGCTCACTCTTGTTCCTCTGCTTCTTGGTGTCCACCTTGGTGGTCAGATCCTTGCCCTCCTTCCACTCAATCTTGGTGCCCTCGGCGTGGTCGTAAATCAAATCGCCGTCGTACTGTGGTCGGCCAAAGTCAAGGTCAGGAAATCTCTGAGCGGAAGGTGGAGGACAACCCACGCCAGAGTGCTCCGCATAGACGTAGACCTTCTCGAGCGTCTTGTTGGAGAAGAACTCGGCAGCACCGGGGCCGAACTGGAAGACAAGCTTGAAGCCGGGTCGGCCGTCAAGGTACTCGACGCGCAGGTCGGTGAGGAACTTGAGCAGCTCCTCGTCCCGCTCGGTGATGAGGTCCGAGATGCCCATGTGGTTCTTCAAGGCGGTCAGCCAGAACTCGGGAATTCCCTGTTCAATCAATGATGATAAGGCTCTGTGCAGGTAAAAGCCTATGGGGAACAGGGCACACCTTTGGAGCCGAGTCGATGTCGGCCTTGGTGGGCTTGGGGCGGTCGACCTTTGGCTCCTCCGTCTCGTCCTCGTCCTCACCCTCCTCGTCTTCGTCGTCGTCCTCATCCGCCTTGCGCCCGGCGTCAACGAGCTCGTCAGTGGGCTCGACGGCGCCGGCGACGATCTGGGCGCGCTGCTCGTACAGAGGGGCGTAGCGCTTGGCGAACTTCTTCTCGAGCTCGAGGATCTCCTGCTGGAACTCGGCCTCGATCTTGGACTGCTCGACCTGTAGACCTTGGAGGCCGTCGATGCGGTTGCGAACCGCGAGCGGAAGGGACTCGATATAGCCCGAGGAGCGGCCTAATAGGTTGGCCAGCTTGCCCTCGACCATGGACGCAAACACTGGGTTCTGTAGGTGCCGGTAGATCTGGTATCAGCGCGCTGGCCGTGGCACAAATGGAGGAGGGAGCGAGGCGACCCACGTTCAGAAGATCCTCGCGGCTCGGCCTGGCCTGGGCGTCGCCGTCATCCTCGTCGCCCTCGTCGACGGCAGAGGGGATCTGAGGTGGCTTGTTGGCCAAGGACACGCCGGCGCTGGCAGGTGTGTTCATGGGAGTCTGGCCAACGGCATCGCTTTCTGAGTTTTTTTGCGCGCCCTTTGGGGGGAGCAAAGCAAAGGCTTACAGGTGCGACGCCGCCGGAGCGCTGGCCCATCTGCGTTGGGTTAGCCATTGCTGTTTGCTGCTGCTTGCTTGGGAGAGATTTGGCAGGTGCAGTGAAGCGAGCGGAGACAAGCCGTCATCTGCGCGCTCCTGCTTCTCAAAGCCGAAAGCTGCCAACTGCTGGTTGCCCCCAGACCTCCAGCCCTTTGGTCTCACTAAAATCCTCCGCGCGAATATGAGCTACTCTAAAGCAAACCCGGCGCCGTGGGAGACGGTCAAGCTCGACCTCAAGGACGAGGAGAGCTCCAAGCCCTTCAAGCCCTCCAAAGCCTCGGACGCTGATGCGGGTGGGTCTTGCGTCTTCCCTAGCTGGCAGTCAAAGTAGCTAACGCTGCATTTAATCCACAGCTTTCCTGGACGCTATCCGGCCCATGATTGGACTCGTATTCAGTGCGCACACCTTTTGTGCCTTGACAAGCCTTTCAGGAGTGGATCTGATCTGTCGCTCTAGGCGGTTTGGCAATCTGGTCTCGGCGGAGAGTCATGGTGAGTTGTGCTTACCCTCCTCGCTCGATTAGGCTGGGAATGAAGGGACGGACACAGCTTTGGGTCGGAGTGGCTTTCGCCTTGAACGCCATCGCCACCGCCAACACGCTGTTCCCCCAGACTGGCCAGTCTCCATTGGTGAGCCATATATTTACCTTATATGTGTCCTCGTCGCTCAAACATGGCCGCTTTCTAGACCATGCTTCTGTATGCACCGGCCACCCCTTCATATCTTGACCATTTCTGATGGGAGGTCGCGCTTCACACAGCTTCACCTTGTCGGCCTTCTTTGCCCTCTACTCGCCGTTGGTGTACGACGCAAGGCAGACCATCGCCAAAGTCTGAACTCCGCTCGAGAGTCGTTCACGCCCAAACCTCCAAGAGCCAGGCTGGTTACAGGGGATATTCTGAGCATCAGTTTGCATGGAAAACCATCAGTCTTGTATAAGCATTTCGAAAGCCCAGAAGCCGGCCCACATCTAGCTATAAACATTGACTGTGGAAAGCAAGGCGCGCCGACCGCCGCTTGGACTTCCTCCTCCATCCTCTCTGTCGCTCGTTCTCCTCCTAGCTGCCGCTTTAGACTTGGCATCATGGGTGGCTCGTTTTCAAAAGCCTTGGGTGCGTTCGCTGTGCATGCCCGGTCCCCAATGTGCGCGCGTGGGCTCACCACTCGAGTTGGGAGCACAGGCAAATTGTTCGGCAACAAGGAGATGCGGATCTTGTGTGTTGTGTCCTGGCAGTCCTGAACTTGCTGTGTTCTGATGCATCGTGGGAGCCACACAGGATGCTGGGGTTGGACGCAGCGGGCAAAACGAGTGCGCGCTTCTTCCCCTGCTGCCTTGATTGTCGCCGGCAGCTCACAGGGACGAGCAGCCATCTTGTACAAGCTCAAGCTCAACCAATCAGTCACCACCATACCCACAGTCGGCTTCAACGTCGAGACGGTCACATATAAGAACGTCAAATTCAACGTTTGGGTCCGTTCCCGCTCCCTCTTCTAGCCTTTAGCGCAGGGGTTCATCTTGTGTGGGCGGCGGACAGGACGTGGGAGGCCAAGACAAGATCCGGCCGTTATGGCGGCACTACTACACCGGCACCCAAGGCTTGGTCTTTGTCGTCGACTCGAACGACACTGACCGAATCGACGAGGCCAAGCAGGAGCTGCACCGCATCCTCCAGGACCGCGAGATGAAAGAGTGCCTCTTGCTCGTCTTCGCCAACAAGCAGGACCTGCCAGGCGCCATGTCGCCCCAGGAGGTCACCGACAAGCTCGGGCTGCCGAGGATGAAGGACAGGATTTGGTACTGCCACCCCTCCAACGCCATTGCCGGCGACGGCCTCTTCGAGGGTGCGCATTGGACCCTTCCTTCTATGACAATCATTGTCTCATGTCTTCGATTCGCAAAGGTCTGGCCTGGCTCAGCCAAAACATCAAGTCATCCACCAAGGCTTGATTTCGTCTCGTCCGCCTGCTTTTTTTGGGTTGTATGTTCTTTTAGCATGTGAGTTTCGCCATCGTATTGTCTGTCTGTACCCCACTGAGCAGTCTCGAGCAGGTTTCAGTTACTTTCGGCAGGCTCTTCTAGAGTTGCATCTTTTCGGTTCTTTTTGGCAACGCCAAACCTTTACCGGCCTTTGGCTCTTGGAATATTCCCCTTCACCTCCTTTACACCACCAAAATCGACGTCTTCTTTAATTCTCAGTCCCCTTCCACACCCAAAAGTCATCCTCTGGCAAGCGCGGCGGCGGGAAATTTGGGAGGGCCCTTCTTGCTCTCGCTCCATCATGTCCCGTACCTCTTGACTTGCCCCCTTTTTTTAATCATGCAAATGCTCCCTTGCTTGCTGCCTTGTTGGAAAACTTGCTGCTCCGAGTGGACAAGGTGGAATGCGCCTGTTCTCGCCGCCGAGGGCGCTCCCCTTGTTCGGCCTGCCTTCTAGGTGGCGTTCTCGCCCGTTCTGGAGGTGGACGACGAGAATGGGCGGCCGACTGGACAACCTGCGAGCTCGACTGGATCGAATCGCGCCGTCCGAGAAAGACTCAGCCGCTAGCTCGAAGGCCGCGCGGCTGAGGTCGCATTCGTTCAATGACTTCTCCACGCCTTCAGTTAGCGACCCATCTTATGTCTCGGTGCCCAAGCCTCTCAGGAGGAAACCCGCTCCTGCTCAAGCCCAGGCGCCGGTTAGGAAGCTGTCGAGCAGGGCCAGCGCCGCGCTCGACTCTTTCCTCGAGGAGCGCCAGGACGTGACGCCACCCGAGGATTGGGATCTGAGCAACGCGGTCGAGGTCAATCTGGACGAGCTGCACAATGCCAGGCACGAGCTCTGGTCGCCCACGCCGCCAGAAGAGCACCGACCAGTCAGACAAAATGTAAGGCCGCTTTGCGACCCTTGCAAACAAAGATCAGAATAGACTCAAGGCATTTTGGGAGAGACAGCCCTCGCCGTTTAGGGTCGTCAAGTCCCCAGAGACACCCATGGACGAAGTCGACATCCCTCTCAACTTCGAAGGACCGGTCGGCATCAGCGGCCTGAGCAACTTGGGCAACACTTGTTTCATGAACGCTGCCTTGCAGTGCCTGTCTGCCACTGTTCCATTATCTCGGTGAGCTTGAACCTGACTGACCAAAGAGCCAACGTTGATTTTCGACCGGCGCAGATACCTGCGGGACGGCTCCTACAAAAAGATGCTCAACCGGCACTCCAAGCTGGGCAGCGGAGGCTACGTGACAAGGGCGCTGGCTCGCCTGATTCGCGTCATGAACTCGCAAGAGCACTCGCACGTCACGCCCTTGGCTGTCCGCGATGCTGTCTGGACACATGCTCCCCAGTTCCAGGGCTACGACCAGCAAGGTATGCTCACTCGCTATAGGTTAAGATGACTGTCTAATCGAAATTTTGGGCAACGCAGACGCCTCCGAGTTGTTTACGTTCTTCCTCGACTCGCTCCACGAAGATCTCAATGCCGTTTTGCCACCCAAGCCGAACACGGATCTCAGCGACACCGAAGAAGACAAGCTGGAAGTGATGCCTCCCCTACTTGCCTCTGCAAAAGAATGGTGCGATCCTGACCTGCCTCTGGCCTGATCACGGCCTTTGACCTCACGATGACGGCACAGGGAAAGAAGTCTCCGGCGCGACAACTCTGTCATCACGCACTGGTTCTATGGCCAAGAAAGAAGCCGGTTGACCTGCCTGACCTGCAAAGGCACCAGCACGACCTGGAGCAACTTTGGCTCACTCCAACTCACGCTGCCCATCCAAAAAATGCTCAAGCGCAAACCGCCCGCTCTGACCTTGGAAGACCTGTTCAAGGAGTACATGAAGTCAGAGCTGCTCCCAGAGGAGGACGGCTGGAAATGCTCGCACTGCCAAGTCCAGAGGGCGGCCACCAAGACGGTCGCTCTGACTCGCCTGCCGCCAATCCTGGCTCTCACCATATCCCGCTCTCTCTTCAGTGAAGATGGGCTCGCTGACAAAGACGATAGGCCTGTTCAATTCCCGGTACGTATTCACATCTCGTCCTGCGCAGTGGTCCCAGCTTGACGTCCAATGAGCAGCTGGTCGGGTTGGATGCTGGGCAATTCCTCTCTCCCCGTCTCTCTGGACAAAGCCTCTACTATGATCTGTATGCTGTCATCTCTCACGTCGGAGTTGCCGAGTCGGGTAAGTCAATTGCTCTAAATCCGTTTGGGCGTGGGCCTGATCGCTTTCAAGGCCACTACACTGCGCTAATCCACGCCCAAAACGAGTGGTACGAGATCTCCGACAAGCTCGTCACAAGAACCACGCCAAAAGAAGTGGCCAAGAGGCAGAAATCTGCGTACATGCTGTTCTATCATCTGCGAGAGTCGTGATGCGCTTCTTCGTTCGCGCCCTCTGCACTGCTTGCGCCCGCCTTTACGCCACCGTTTTAAATATCATTGCCGTTCTCGGCGCACTTTTGTTCCATCATGCTGCACTGCCTCTACATTTTTATCTTGCTAAAAAAGTGTCCGCTCTCGTGAGCTCCATGCCCACCTTGTTCGCGCGCTTCGCGTCTCTTTGGCTACCTCATAAGTCTATCCACCACGATCTGACGGGCCCAATCACGTCGGAACAGGAGCTCGCTCGAAATTTAGAGTGCAGCTTTGCCCACGAGGCTGTGTCTCACCGGCCTTGCCCCCACGATTCGCGACATCCTTGAGCTTCGCTAGTCGCGCAGATCATTCACGGCCTCAGCGGCGGGCGAGGTCATTTCGATCTCCTCTAACGGAGGCCAGGTTCCTTTCATGGATCCCTCTCCTCTTGTCACCCAACGATCATGACCTTTCAACGTCGATGGGCTGCCATTTGGCTGCTCGCTGCTTTGGCGAGGGCCCAAGTCATTGTCAATCAAACATGGGACGGTAGGCCTTATCACTAGTTCAGCTTCATTAAAGTCGCCAATCCTTTTTTGCAGACCAGACCGACATGATCCAATACTCGGCCATGCCTGGTGAGTTGCCTCGTTCATCATGCTCCTGCAAAGAGCTGCGTGCTTACTGGTGGGCGCAGAAAACTCATGGACTGCCAGGTAGGTTGTGCCAGAAAGCAGGATACGAACGCGCTGATTCCTCCCTGTTTACGCCAGATGGCATCACGACACCCATTCGCCAGCTGCAGACTTTGAACAAACTATCAGCTACTCTAATGACTCCTCGGCGTGAGACAAAAGGCCCATGTATGAAAAGCTCGCGACTGATGATCGATCGATGGATCTGCAGGGGCTACCAATTTACTTTCGAAGGCATCGGGTTCAGCATCTGGTACGCACCTAAACACGACCGAGGGAACTTCACCGTCACTGTCGACAAGGCGTTCAACGGAATGGGTGAGATTTGCCACAACGTCGCTCTGACGGTTTCTCTGACGCTGGCCTTTCAGGCAATGGATATGCTCCTGGCTCTAGCAATCAAGTGACAAAGCTTTACGACTGCCAAGGCCTAGCACCAGGCAATCACACTGTCGTGGTTCAGAACCTGCCCTTCTCCGACCCTCGCATTACCAGTGTCGCCCAACCCTTCCTTGCTCTCGACTATATCGTCACCAGTACCAACGTAACAGCTTCTGTCGCCTCGTATTTGGTTTCTACTCCAGCCAGCACCGCCAGCGCGACTGCTACCCCGAGCAAGTCGGCATCGTCCAATTCCATCAACCTTGGCGCTATCATCGGAGGAGGTCAGAGCTCCGGCTCGCTTTATCAGTACCCTGACTCAATCATAACATAGCTGTGGGCGGCGGCGCAGTGATCCTGATTGCAGCGATCGCCTTGCTGTGCCTCTGGTGTCGACGCCGGTCCCGCAGCAAAACCATCGCACAGCAAACCTCCAGCTTTGAGGAGGAACACGAGGATGACAAGTACACCAGGTCACCAGTGGTTCCTTTTGACTTGCGCAACGCTGGGCGGAACATGTCCTACTCGCGACCTCAGTCATTGGCCTCACTACCTGCCGGGGCCGCATCTCCGTTGCGCCAATTCGACTCCGACATCGAATCGTCACCTGCTATTACCTGGCGATCGTCCTCGAACAGCCGAATGAGTAGCGAGCGGCTCTTGCCTTCGATATCGCAGCGGGTCACAGTCGAATCGGACGCCTTCGCCGGCTCTTTGCCACCGACATACACTGACGCCTCTGGATCATCGAACGGGAGTATCAGCGCAAGAGAATCCTTGCCTTCGCCGCCTTTGTCTTCTGCAAAAGCTGTCATTTGAAAGAGTTTGTAATCATGGGGCCATCATTGGGATTTGGGAAGGGTTTACGAGAACGGCACTTCACGCTTGTAGTCATAGCTTATCTAACGACCAGAGGAACGAACGGACCACACCTTGTGTCTGAGGCTGAAGACAGGGGCTCCTCGCTCGGTTCTTCTCAAACGCCACCATCATCACGGACCGTCTGTTGCCTCTTTTGTTGCGTCTCTTTCGCGTTCCGCCAAGTTCTTTCGGTGGAGAATGTCATCAGTACCATATAACCCCTGCGTCAAGCAGCTGTATGCTGTCGGTTTCCGGCCAGCTTTGTCGCGACGCCGCACCCTCCACCCTACGCGATTCTCGACAGCTGCAGTCGCGCGAGAGCCTTCTGGGGCCCCATCGCAACTCGAAGGTGGCTACGGTACAAAGAAAGAGAAGCCATCTCTCCTCTTAGCGAAAGTCGTATGTGCTCTCGTTTGCCGGCGTCAAATCGACTTTCACAAGTCGTAGTACGACTGGCGCAATTTCAGGCCCGATCCCTTTGGCTGGTGGATCTCAGAGAAGCTAGATGGTGTCCGTGTTTTCTGGGATGGCAAAGACAAACTCATCTCTCGCCTTGGAAACGTCTACCACGCACCTCAATTCTTCAAGGATGCCTTGCCTGCCGGAGAGACTCTCGACGGAGAACTTTTCTTGGGCCGCAACTCGTTCTCCGAAACCAGCAGCATTGTGCGATCACAAAAGAGTGACAAAGGCTGGCACCGCATCCGCTTTATGGTCCGGTCTTGTGCTTCAGGCTGCGGTGGAGACTACGCTTACAGACGAGCGGACAGGCATTTGACGTACCCCACATCGGCCATTACACGCGCTTTGAGGAGCGCGTCGAGCACATTGAGCGCATCCTACCCAGTGCTCCTACCTTCAAACCTGGCGATCAATTTCCACCGCGCCATCCGTCTCTCGTAATCCGCGTGGGCCGTGAGTCAAACCATCCTCCATAAATAGTTCTGAACACAAGCGTTGCCACAGAGGTCAGATGTGAAGGGCATATGCATCTCTGGGAGCTTCTAAAGAAAGTGGAGACCGTTGGTGGCGAAGGTGCAGTCCCTCATTCGTTCAGTGATACCACCTGTCGTCCTGAAAAAGTTACCGCCAGGCCTGATGCTTCGGAAAGAGGAGTCGTTTTATGAAGGCCAGCGTTCTGGAACTCTGCTCAAACTCAAAAAGTTTCTATACTTCGCTTGTCTCGCCTCCAGCCTTTCTGATTCCAAACACAAATGTGTCACATAATGATAGGTTCCACGACGCAGAGGCTGAGGTCATCGACCATGAGCCGGGAAGGGGCAAGTACGCCGATATGGTCGGAAGCTTGACTTGCCGTATGGCGGTGAGTTGACACTTGACCACATCCACCCACATTCTTGCTCAGTACGACGTCGCTCGACAGAGTGGTAAGGTCTTTAAGATTGGGTCTGGGCTCACCGACATGAATAGACAATACCCACCAGCCATTGGGAAGATCATCAATTGTAAGTTGTTTTGCGTCTCGATGACTCGACCAAGGGAAGTGCTAAGAGCAACTAAAAGATAAATTTCAGGAGATATCCAAGTGAGCGCACCACGATGGCTCCAGGGCTTTGCTGAAGACCCTGCCCGCAGAGACGGCATTCCTCGTTTCCCAACCTACAACGGCATTGTGGGTTTCTCCCCTCATTTTGGGTGACCCAATCATGATTAACTTTTCACACAGCGTCACGATGCGAACAGAGCGAAAGATGCTGTGGCATTAGGCCCCGCCGTCTCGGGCGCATTTGCGCCCGCAACTGAGGACGATAGTGACTTGGAGCACTTGTATGTCGCTTCTTCTTTGGCTTCACGCACAAGAGGTCATGTGGTCGATTCAGAAACATGAACGTCTGGGATGAGCTCGCCAATCGTAAAGGGCAGCTCGAATCCCAAGGCCAGGGAGTCGCCGCGGAGCTCGAACGCCTCAACTCTGGCAGCAAACCAAACTTCGACGACGACGACAAGGATGACTTTGACCAGCTCGGCGGCTATTCGTCTGGCGCCTCAAGCAGCAGTGCCTATCCTCCAAGAAGCGGCAACCGCAGCACTCTCAGCAGCCTCAGCAGGCCCACCGTCAGCAACAGCAACGACAGCAACATCTCAAGAGGCAGCAGCGACTCAAGCAGCAGCGGATCAAGCAGCAGCAGCAGCGACTTGGGCGACAGCGTTTCGGGCGACAGCGACGATTAGCATGTCGTTGTTCTAGTCGTGAGTCATCTCTGTACAGCCCCACAAAACTGAACGCAGAGCTCAAGCGTCCTCTCGGTTGCCGACAGGCAAAGCTGGGCCATTGAAGGGTGGCAAATGGCAGCGGCCTCGTCTGCACAGCACCCCCTAATGCTCTTTAACGAGCTCCTGCTAGCTGGACGAGAGAGCCACTCGTGACTTATTCGTTAAGACATCCGTCAGCTGGGGGCTCCCCTGTAAGGGGTGGCGGCATTTGTTGATGGGCGGAGGAGAGTCGCCCTCAGTTGCCGCTATAGAGTTGAGAGGCGTGAAGTGTCTCCAAAGAGGGAAAACCATTCGTTTCAAAGTCGTACAATTCGGCCGCCTATGACAAAGGCAGCCTTGGATCCCACGTCCCATCACAATCTTGCCCCTCCAAAGGACTTGAACGACATTTGAAAAGCAAAGAGGAGGAGCGGAAGAAAGCTGGGGATTCGGGGTGGTCTCTAAGGAAGTCTACTGAGCTTGGCCTTTTCGGTTTTGAGCCATTCGGGGTCTATGATGGAGTTCGCTTTATCGAGGATGAGTCTAAAAACCCACGCCGCACACGAGATGAGCATGCGTTGTTCAAAGAGAGAAAGGCAGATCAAGGGGCACAAAGACAGACGAGGAACACGAAAAGAAGTGGCAGAGGAGCACCAACCTATAGGCAAATTTGACGGTGCTCTCGGCGATGCCGCCGACCTTGGCAATCTCGGCGGCCGACTTGGGATGGCCGCAAAGATGAGAGGTAAAGTACAGAACGGCAGACGCGACCGTGATGGGGCTGCGGCCGGTGAGATGGCCGGCGTTGGTGACCTTGTTGGCCACAACGCGGGCGGCGGCGGCGACCGGCTTGGGGAGGGCCAAGTTGCTGGCGAAGCGGTCGATGAGGGTCTCGGCGGCGGCCGAGATGTGGGCGGCGGACAGCTCTTGGCCCCGGATGGCCTGCGCTTCGGCCTCGGTACCGGTGAGGGAGGAGACGCCGGTGCCCTCGAACTTGGCGCGAAGGATCTTGAAGCACGCGGCCAGGTTGTGCTTGTCGACGCCGGTGGCGGCCGTCATCTCCTTGAAGGTGCGCGAGACGCCGAGCTGGCGGCAGGCGATGAAGATGCACGCGGCGGCGGCGGCGCTCATGGGCTTGCCCCTCAGCACTTTCTCCTCGTCCGCGCGCTTGTAGAGCTGCTTGGCCAGGTCGGCGACATTCCTGCTCAGGCCCATGCTGTCGTTCATGCCCTGGATCTCGCCAAACGCGGCGCCGACGTTGGAGCCGCCCGACCGGTGCTGGATGGAGCGGGCGGCCTTCTGGAGCTCCTTGGCCACGCCCGTGTTGTTGTCGCGGAAGGAGATGACGGTGCTAAAGTCGTCTGGGCCGTCGACGAGCGAGTTGGTCGGGCCGCCGACTCGCGAAGGGTCGTCGCCCTCTTCGTTGGCAAAAGTGCGCCCTAGAAAACGGTTTTTTTACCTTTCTCAAGCACTCTGAATCCGAGCAGCGCGAGGCTACACACATTCTGAGCGCGTGTCTACGATTCGGTCACCCAGCACCAAGCCTGTACACCGTAAACCTGCTTAGAGCAGATCCTTCTCGAAAAGTGGGAGGGGCAAAGGCGCACCGCAGTTGCCACAGACCAAATCGCCGTCTCCAAAGCTCTCTATGATGTTGACGGGCAAGTTGGGCGGGCAGTTGGGGCACACCAAGCGCACAGCCAGGTCCTATTGAGCCCTCAGTCAGCGAGGGGTGGCGAAAACGGCCAGCCACGAAGGAACTTGCCTGCCTGAAGGTATCGTCGACCGGTTTGGCAGTCTGGGCGGCGTCAGGCTTCAAGGCAAAGGGTGTGAAGCTCATTGTGGTCGCTCGTAAGAAGTGAAACCAAGCGAATGGCTCCTCCCGAGGTCGCTGGGCGGGTTCAAGAAATCTTGAACCGAGACCGTTCGCTTCCCTGGCTGACTCGACTCATGAAGTATGGTATTTAGGCTTCACTCGAGCTCTTGCATGTGCTAAGAGTACCTTGTTGCATACAGCGTGGTCAAAGAGAGTGAGCACGCACCGGCCCTCGAGACCTGGAACAACAGCTGACTCTCACCCAACCTAAAGTCGAGCGCATCAACGACAGGGTCCTCGCCGAGGGTGGCTCAGCGTCTTGGCATGTAAGCTTGACTCTCTCACTGAGCCATGGGTGGCATATTTTGACGTTCTAGCTTGCAGGACTCATACAAAGGTGCGAGGCGAGCTCGGCTGGCGAAAGTGTTCTTGCCGCTCAAAAGGGTTGTCGAAGCGCAGACTCCGCGTACATCAACGTCGGCGGCTTGGACTACGATCTAACAGAGGGCGATGTCATCACCATTTTCTCGCAATATGGCGAAGGTTCGTCCTCGACAGTCTCCGTTAGATCTTTCATGAGTCTGACGCAGGAACCCGGCCGGACAGGTGGGCTCTGCTGCATTAACGTGAACTTTCCAGATCTTAGCCAGCGTCAAATCTGCAGTGGTGGACATCAACATGCCCCGGGACAAGGCGAGCGGCAAGCCTCGAGGGTTCGCCTTCCTCATGTACGAAGACCAGCGGTCCACCATCCTCGCTGTCGACAACCTGAACGGCGCCAAAGTGCTTGAGCGGACGTTGAGGGTCGACCACGGTGCGTGGCTTTAGTCCCTCTTTCCCGAATCCAATCTTCTTACGTGTCTTGAGCTAGTCCACAAATACAAGCAGCTCGAACAAGGCGAGGATGGCAAGTTCAAGGAGCGGGAAAGCCAGTCTCTGAATGCTTTGCCGGAACTCTTCATCAGTGGGTGCCCTCCCTTCGTCAGAAAGTCCAACATCCTCATTCTGCGGCGTCGGCGTCGTCCACAGAAAAAGACAAAGGCTCCGACGCCTCTGACTCGGACGAGGACGAAGACGTGGACCTGGAAGACCCGATGGCGGCCTACCTGGCGCAGCAAAAGCGGGAGAGGCGGCAAAAGAAGAAGCTCAAGCACGCGGGCGAGAGCAAGGAGGAGCGGAAAGCGCGCAAGAAGGAGAAGAAGCGGCTCAAGCTGCGCGTGGAGGAGGAGGAGGCGGCCAGCAGCTCCAGAGGCAGCGCCAGCAGGAGGCCACCGCCAGCAGAGAGGGAGAGATCGCGCACGCCCGAGTATTCACGAAGCCGCGCCCGTTCAAGATCGCCGCCGCCTCGTCGAAGTGGGAGGGACGACAGGATGGTGGAAGGGGATGCCTATGACTGGAGGCGGAGTAGGGACTAGTAGACTAGGCTTTCTGCGTGGCAATTGGCCTCGGCCACCGCGCCAACCCCACCTCGCCAAATATTCATCCGCCATCCACCAGCACACCAGCTCAACTAGGTTAACCAGAGCCGCCTAGCAGCAATGAACGGCGCCCTCTCACAGACGTTGCTCCTGGAAGAGCTCATGAACGGCATTGGCGGGCCGCCGCCGTCGCTGTCGAGGAGCGAGAGCCACGAGCTGGAGACCCCAGACATGTCGGACGACGGGCGACCTAAGCGGGCGAATAAAGGCAAGAAGCGGGCGCAGGACGGCGACGAGAGCGAGCCTGACAGCCCCTCCAACGCGGACAAGTCGGCCACTGGGGGCGCCAACAAACCTCGAAGGCGGAAGGCAGCCCGGGCTTGCTTCCATTGCCAAAAGGCGCACTTGACCTGCGATGACTGTTCGCCCTGCTCTCTGCCCTTTGCGATGACTGCGTTTGGAAGACTGAACCTGGTGCTCTATAGCCCGGCCCTGCCAACGCTGCATCAAGCGCAATCTGGGCGACTCATGCCAGGACGGCAAGCGCAAAAAGGCCAAATATTTGCATGACTTTGACGATGAGGGTGGGCCCTGTTTCCCGGTTGTGTGTTACCTGGAGGGGCTCTCAATGCGGTCCACAATCAGCGTTGGGCAGGAGGAGCACGCCGGTGCCGGGCCAGGAGGGTGCCGCTTCACACTTCGAGCTCACCGAACCCGCTATGCACCCCGGCCAGCAGCATCCCACGCTCACGCCGACCTACACCTCCGAGCCATCGTCTGGCACTTCGCTCACGCACCCCTTCCCGACCGTCTCGACTGTCAACCTGTTCGGCGACGACTTTGGCGGGGGCGAATTCACCTCGCAGGCCGCCAACCTCGAGTACAACATGCTGTCCGCCATGCTGCGCGGCAATGTCAGCCCCAATGAACCCACCAACCAGACGGCCTTTGATTTCCTGCGGCCGGTGGCCAAAGGCTCCTTTGCCGCCCACTCGAATGCCACCCTGAGCCCTGGCTTGCTCGCTACCTCAGCCACCACCGGCGCCAACCTGTTTGAGAACAGCCCATACGCACCTTCCCCATCCTCTTCGTCCGCCTACAACAACCTCACGCCAAACGGCCTCAGCATGGCCCCAGCCGCCGTGCACAACAAGAGCCCCGTCAACCAGGGCAGCCTCGACCTCTTGCCGACCAGCAGCACCTCGGTCTACCGCACACCCTGTGGCGCTATGCGGGCCGAGGACGTCTACCGCCACATCAACAAGGGCTACGCCTACGCCCAATCGTACCACGACCTCATTCGCCATCTGAAGGAGCGCTTCGACAAGAACGACATCCTGCGCATCGTCCGCGCCCTCGCCGTCTTTCGCCCGAGTTTGATCGCCTTGCAAATGCCGCTGACGGAGGAGGACGAGGTGTTCGTGGAGAAGTGCTTCCAAAGGAGCTTGATCGTGCGTTTCACCTCCCATCCTTTGCTGTGGCCTCGGGCTCAATCGTAGGGCACAAACAGGAACTGGAAAAGTTGATCTCTTTCTCTGCCACGCCAACGGTCGTCTGGCGCCGCACGGGCGAGATCTGCTTGGTCGGCATCGAGTTCACTTACCTCACCAAATGGGATCGCTCGGATTTGCTGAAGAAGAAACATTACATCTACGAGGTCCGGCTGTTCCTCCTTCTAGCCCGGTCCCATTGAGCTAACAAAGTTTCCCGGACAGCTCCTGGATCAGCCTTCAGTGGTCGAGTACTATGAGGCTTTTGCGACACACGCCTTCGAAAATGCGACCCAAGCCGTGATGTCCACCTGCGTCTTACTCACTCCTGATGGCCGGCCTGTGCCATGTTCCTTCTGCTTCACCATTCAACGGGATCGTGGGTGTTTCCATTGCGCTCGAGACGGACGGCTCTCAAATTCTTCTTCATCGACAGTGTTCAACTGCCCGTCTGCCATCCTCGGTATGCCTCTTTCGCACTCCATCTCAACCGAATCTCAATGGTGCATCTATAGGACAATTCTTGCCTCTCTTGCAGTAAATCTGTGATTCCTATGTCGCTAGCCGACATCCCGGCTCTCTGTTTCAATGTACGACGTCCAGCCACTCGCCAGCACGCGCTTACCAGTCCGGAAGTGTGGATTCACGACAAACTTCTGCCTGGCTTCCAGATCGCCCAATCCAAGCTGGCCATGATGATCTGCTTTGTGCGCCACCGAAAAAGGCCAAAATTTTGTTATTCGTTTTTGCTTCACGCATGTGTGAAAAATACTTGCTTTCACCAGCCACCCGCAGTCTGCCATCGTCCAAGAGCACCAGCGTGTGACTTGAGCCGGCAGCCACTGCCTTGACGTCCGGCTGGTCCTCGCCCTTGTCCACTTCAAACTCGACCAACGTCGGCTCGTCTCCTTGGCTCTGGCCGCCGCATTGCCCCTTGGTATCCGATCCAAACACATACAGCCCTCCATCCTCGGTGACGACACATGAGTGCAAATCACCAGCCGCCACCTGCTTGACCGCGAGCCCTTCGAAGAAGGGGATTTCCTTCAACTTCGGGGCTCCCTTTTGCGTTCGCCCCAGCTGGCCGAAGCGGTTGTCACTCGAATAGGAGAACACAGCTGGTGGGCTTGTTAGCAGCAAGAAGTGAGATGCGCCAGCGGCGACTTGTTGGACCTGGTGGCTTTCCGGGAGATGAAACCTTGCGACTGGGTCCGCTTGCAGGTCAGCTTGGTCTGTATAGATGAGCACCTCGCGACCTGTGATTGGGGTTGTGAGCTTGAGCGCAAAAAAACGCGTCAACCACATCACCTTCTGAAGCCACCAAAAGCAGCTGGCCATGCCCGTTCAGCACGGCGCTGCTGATGCCACGCCGCAGTAGCTTTCCTTCCCTGTCTTCCAATCCACGTTCGGAGAGTCTCAGACCGTGCTGGTCGCCACCCTCGACGGGCCTGCTCGCTGCGATGGTCGGTGGAAATCCTTGGCCAAACGCGTTTAATAAAGGCCCATTTGCCTGGTCACCAGGTTTGAGCCGACTTACGAATGCTGTCGAAGGCGTAGAGGGCCGCTACTCGATGTGGAAGTGCTACTGGCGATGCCGTCCCCTTGTTCAATGCTTCGCGGTTTTGCTGTCCCGGCTCTTCTGCCTGGCTTGCCAGAAAGCCCCAGATGTACTGCATGGTTCTTCAGCGTGGTTTCCCACACACTTTCAATGGGCGGCGCTGGATCGGGGAGTGCGTGCTAGATTTCAGCTGCAGAAGCAAAGCGAAGAAACAAACCCTCCGAGCTCGATGTCCGAGATTTGATTCCACTTGTAGATGGTCACCCTCGCAACCCTGGAGCTGTCAAAACTTGTCAACAGTGGAAAACTCAACTCAATAATGGCGGCTTCTCCCATTCCGCTCCCATTCAGTCGTTTGCTTCTTGAAGGAAAAGCACCTTTTCTGCTGGCCGGCCCCGTTAACGCACGCCTCTCTGCTCTCCACTCGTCCTCCTTGCACTACGACGACCGATGTACTCTGGACCAAAGCTCGCTCCTTACGCGCCCCAGCTCGCCCCAGTTAGACGGCTGCCCTCCCTCCGCGAGATCAACTGGCGACCCGCTCCTGTCCGACCCAAGCCAGCGCCTCCTCGGGCCTTGACTCTCCGATCCATCCCAGCTGAAGATGTGGAAGAGGCCAAGCTGCTCCTTGAACTGCACTCGGCCACCTCAGAGTCATCGGGTGTGTGACCCAAATTT
Source organism: Cystobasidiopsis lactophilus (assembly GCA_001599975.1). NCBI lineage: Eukaryota > Fungi > Basidiomycota > Agaricostilbomycetes > Agaricostilbales > Chionosphaeraceae > Cystobasidiopsis > Cystobasidiopsis lactophilus. The sequence continues at coordinate 2,037,420 of BCIO01000005.1, forward strand.
TTGTGATGTGAAGGAGTGAACTGAACGAACCCCTTTCCTTGATAGCCCACTCGACTGCTTCGTCTGCACCTAGCATCCTAAGCCACCTGCGCACCCCCTCGCCGCCCGTCTGCCTCGAATATCTATCGAGCCGCGCCTCTCCCCTTCCTCGCGACGCCACCACCGCCATTTGCTTCCCCAGGCCTCCGCCTTGTATTGCCAAGTATCGCCAACAGCCCACTACTCCCCGATTCGCTTCCCCTATGCCAATGGCTGCCCCCTCCCCTATTGATGACGACGAGCTGGTTGTCGTCACTTCCAAAGGCACCTTTGTCGAAACGTGCGGCAAGCTTTACGTCCGCCCCGCGCCCTACTACAGTGTTCGTACCTTTTCGCCTCATTTGATTTTAAATCGTCAACGAATCCGGGAACAACAGATCAACCCCAAGCACGCTGTCGGCCGCACCCGAGCTCAGGTCGAGAGCCTCATGTCGACCAACTCGGGCCGAGGTCATGCCTGCGTGAGCCTTCCTCCCCTTGAACACTCATAACCAAAAGTGTTTATCTAGGCTGAGGCACACAGGTCGAATGCCGAGCTGTAAGTTTCGAATCTGGGCATTCGCCACCTCCAAGTGGTGCTCTGCTCATTTCCCTCCTTCCGGACAGTCCCGCAAGCGCTGCGAGCGAGGCCGAAAGTCAAACAAGTGCAAGTGAGTGCTCCTGACTACCTCATTCGATCCAGCATCGAATCAGGCTCATGGATACCACAGACGCTGCACCAAAAAGTGCTTGCCGTGCGAAGAGATCTAAACCCCTCCTCCTCTCCTGCCGCCATCATCACCATCATCATCAACCGAAAATCCTCTTGGAAAGAAAATCTTCTATTGTAACTGTGCTTGTTTCCCTCAACTTTTTGTAAAATCAAAAGGAACTTGAAAGGCTCAAAACAAAGGGGACTGGGCTCTCTCTTCTCTCTTAGATCTCATTGAAATGTATTTGTAGTTCCAGAGCCAAAAGTCAAAAGTGCAAGGGGGAAAAGTGCGGGAAGCGAACGAGTTTAAAGTACAAGTGAAAGTGATTAGGAAGTGCGCCTAATGAGCTAGAGGGGTATTGTGATGCGTGGTGTGCGAGAGAGACGACGACAAAACGGAAAACGCCACAGACTGAATCAGAACCGCCACCACCGAATTCAAAAGCCAACATTGCCACCTTCGTACGGCCCAATCTTGAGCTTGAGCTCGCCCTTGCTCTTCCGCAGAACGTAGCGCTTGAACTCGTACACCTCGTACCTGGGCGTACATTCATCAGATCGACAGCCGTAAAAGCAGACTAAGGGGAGGAAATGTCGACGCACATGTCCTTGGCCAATTTCATAGCTTCCACATGGGCCGGCTTGGAGTTGGCCTCTATGGCGTGCGCTCGAGACTGCCACACACAGCAGGCCAAGTTGTAGCCTTGGTCGTTCGGAGTGCCGTACCTGTTCGCGCAGTGCCTGCCTGATTAGCGACCGTTTCCGTGATTAATGAGGCAAGAGCAAGACGAACCAGTATAGCAGCAACCCTCCCGAACCGACAGCCTCTTCATGCGCAGCCTTGTCGGCGTCGTACAGGCTCCTAGAGTCCGAGGGCTTGCGCAGGCTCCTGAACGACACGGCGTACCTGTTGCCATCCCTTCTTCAGCCACCCGATTTCAAATGCGGAAGAGAGGAACGCAAAGACGAACCATTCTCGCTCGGTCTCCGCGGGAAGGAGCAGCTTGTCCCAATTGAAGGCCTGCTCGAAGGGGGCGGACGCGTAGTCGGCCTGGACGGGCCTGAAGTGGACCAGGGCGTCGTGGAGCTGCACGCTGGCGGCGTCAATGTCGGGCAGACGGGTGGAGGTGTAGTTGACGCCGGTTGGGAAGCGGGTAGGGGACGAGGGGCGGTTGAAGTGCACGTCGAACGCCAAGGGCAAGCGGGAGAGCAAGGGCGGCAGGTAGAGCAGGCCGTCGGACGCTTCGGAGGCTGCCACGGGCGCGCGCTGGGAGGCGTCCCACTGAGGAGGAGGGGAGGAGGGGGATTGGGGTTGAGGTTGCTGGTGCAAAACAGAGAGCGCGGCTCGGCGGGGCGACTTGGGACGGCCTGTAGCCTTGAGGGCGGGCCTGAGAGCTGCCGTGGTGCCAAAGCCCATCATCCTGGGCAAACTAAAGAAGTGGTGGATGCAGTGCAAGAGTCCTCGGGCGCTCAAAGCGAGGTGCGACGCATCGCATCAAACAAAGGAGGTCTTGCACCTTTCAGAAAAACAGTTGCGCCATACGCCGAATTTTAAGAAGCTAAAACCCCGTTCTTTGGCCAATGCAGGTCACTAGAAGTCAGAACAGGTTGTGCCAGATGCAGCGAGAGGCCATCAGCAGCCGAGGGCAGCGCCAAGAAGCGAGGAGAAGCCAAAAGCGCTGTACTCTGTTGCTCGCTCCCGTACCCGGCCCGCACCAATCCCAAGCAGTAGCAATAGTAGACAAGAAATGTATGCGTGCGAATGAAGCTCAATAGTCCCATAGTAAAACGACAAGGGAGCAAGAGTGATTAACGAGCAGCACAAAAATTTTGGATCTGCCAGGAATGTCTTCGCAGTTGGGGGACAGGTCATACAGCGATTGGAGGGCGTGTGGAACTGAGCAAGACTCCAAGGGGAGTCCGCACGTCCTGCCAACCAACAGTCTGATTCGTGCCCGCCTTCAAATTGAGACGAAGCCTGGTGGTGAGCCGGCAAGGGTTGGACACCGACCTCGACCATCGTCCCCGGCAATTATGGCTTCTAAGACGGTGCGTTGTCTGTCTACTACTAGTTATGTGCAGAGCTGAGGAGCAGGAGGGCACAGAACGACGTGGCGTTCCGGAAAACCTGGGACAAAGAGGCGTACGCCGCCAAAGCCAAGGAGGTGCGCTGGTCTCGCCTACTGTCAGATCCTACTCCATAGCGTCTTACTAGTGAAGGTTCGTGCCACAGAAAGATGACAAGGCGAAGGAACACGCGCAGGAGGCGGCCGAAGCCATCAAGCAAGGTTCGTCAGCCTGTCACTCTGTAGCCCTTGTTCGCGCAGTTTGAGCTCACATTCGCGGATGCACGAACAGGCAAGAAGCCCAAGCGGCGGCGGAGGGATGAAGAGGACCTACCCAAGCCGACCAAGCGGATGCAAGGTTCGTCCACTCTCCCCCTTTACTTCACTCGAAGTGCGGTCAGCTGAGCCGGTATGAACAGCACGAGAGGGCAGCTTAGAGCTAGACAAGAACCAGGGCAAGCTCATGGTCGTCTCCGGCTCCGTCACTCGGGGTCCCGGGGCGCCTGGGTTTTACTGCGACGTGTGCAACCGCACGCTCAAGGACTCGGTCGCTTACTTGGACCACCTCAACGCTCGCTCTCGTACGTTCTCTTGCCCATCATATGAATCTGATCTTATGAGATTGAACATGGGAACGTACAGACTTGAAGAGGTTGGGCCAAAACACCAAAGTGACCCGCTCGACGCTCAACCAAGTCCGCCTTCGCATCGCCCAATTACGAGAGCAGACCAAGGAGAAGGCCAACGCGAAAGCGTACGACTTTGAGAAGCGTTTAAAAGACATCCAGCAGCTCGAGCGGGACGACAAAGCGGCGCAAAAGGAGAAGAAGCGCTTGGCCAAGCTCAAAGCTGAGGAGGCGGACCAGCCAAAGTTGTCCAAGGAGGACCTGGCCATGCAGGAGATGATGGGCTTCTCAGGGTTCGGAGGGTCAAAGAAGTAGAATCGCCGCTCTGCCATCACGAGTCGAAACTTGTACGAACTTGTACGAATGAAAATTGTTTTCTCTCATTAACCAATAATATTGCTTGGCAGCATAAGCAGGTGGCATGCCAGCTGAGGAAGAGCCCGAAATCTCAAGCACAAATTCGAACCAATCTAAGCAAGAAAACTGAAATCTCCAGTGGCAATTTGCCCAAAGCCTCAAAGCTTGACAAAGGCCAAGCTGACTCTATGGTCCCCAATCTCGGTGGCCGAGTCGTCCGCGCTGGCCCAGAACGGCGTCGTGCCTTCGGGCATCTGCGCCCAGTCCTTCGGCACGAGTTTGAGCACCTTGGCGATGACCTCCGCCTGCGACTTGAGCAGCTGGTCCAGGGCCTCTTTGCCTTCCGGGGTGTCCGCCTTGACGTAGACGTCCACGTCGTCAGTAGCCTGCAGCCGAGCCTCCTTGCGCGCCTTTTGCACCCGGTTCGCCAGCTCCCTCGCCAAGCCTTGCTCCACGTACTCCGGGCGAACGTTGGTATCCAGCAAGACGACCACCTCCCGGTCCGTGTTGCTCTCGAACGTCGAGCCGTCCGACGAAGGCGGCAGAGCGTCGACGTACAGCGAGGCCGTCAAGTCGCCCTCGCTCAGCTCCACGCCGGCCACCGTGATCTGGCCCGTCTCGCGGTACTTCTTGACATCGGCGGCAGGCACGCTGGGCAAGGCGTTCTTGACCTTGGGCATGTCCTTGCGCAGCTTGCGGCCCAGCACGGTGAAGTCGGCGTTGAGCTGCCACTTGACTCCGCACCGCGCCTCGTCCGAGGTCGTGTCCACGTTGAGCACGTTGAGCTCCTCTTCGATGTACGTCGACAGCGACTTGACGTCCTCCAGGTATTCCGCCGACGGGTGGCAAACTACCAACTCCTTGAGCGGCGTCTGTGTAGTTGTGCTCAGATCGGATGCCGAGCAGCATAGAATTGTGAAGACTTCACACCTTGAGGGGCAATCGGTTCTTCTCGCGGATGACACGACCCAACTCGATGACCGTCTGCAGCCGCTTGACTTGGCGGAGGATGACGGGGTCGAGGTACTCGGTGCGGACGGTGGGAAAGGGCACAAAGTGCACCGAGCGCTCGTCCTTGCCCAGCCCGAAGGACTCGGAGTCGACAAAGAAGGAGCGCAGCGACAGGTAGATGTGCTCCGCCAAGAAGGGCGTGAAAGACGACTGTGAAAGTCCGCTTCTCAACCATTGCTCTGCGATGGGGTGAAGAGCAACCTACAAGAGTGCGGCAAAGGGTGAGCAAGGTCTCGGCCAGGCAGGTCAAGGCAGCTTGAGCGTCCTCGACGCCAGCCTCGCCTTTGAGGCGTCGCCGGTTGAAGCGGATATACCAGTTGGTGAGCTCGTCGATCAGCTGGAGCAGCTCAGGGACAACGGTGTAGAGGCGATAGGCCGCCATCTCCGTGCCGACGTGCTCGATCAAACTCTGACAGCGCGCTAGGATCCAGCGGTCCATGACGTTGGTGGGCGGCGCGGCCTTGCCCGTGTACTTGAAGTCGACGTTGAACTGCTTCTTGAGGAGCGCGACGCCACCAAGGAAGAAACGGAACGAGTTGAGCCAGGGGAGCAGCACACGGCTGATGACCTCCTTGACGCCGGCCTCGCGGAAACGGAGGTTGTCGCCTCGCACAACAGGGGAGTTAATCAAGAACAATCTGTGGCGGGGATGCCTTCATGAGCTAGAGCCCACTAGCTGAAAGGGCACCGCCACCCACCTCAGAGCGTCAGCGCCATACTGGTTGAGGATGATCATCGGGTCGGGGTAGTTCTTGAGCGACTTGCTCATCTTCTTGCCGTCTTCCGCAAGCACCAAGCCGCACACGACCAGGTTCTTCCACGGCGCTGTCTTGAACAAATGGGTGGAGAGCACGAGCAAAGTGTAAAACCAGCCTCGGGTCTGGTCCATGGCTTCAGCGATGAAGTCGGCCGGGAAGTTGGCCTCGATGGAGTTCTTGTTCTCGAAGGGGTAGTGATTCTGTGCGTAAGGCATGCTGTGGTGTTCAACTCGTCAGCAAAACATTGCCGGAGGTGAATGCCAACCCCACCTTCCCGATTCGAACCAGCAGTCAAACACCTCGTCAATGCGTCGAAGTCGGCCCTTGCCCATCTTGCTGGGAATGGTGATGTCGTCGATGGACTCGCGGTGCAGGTCGGTCAAGATGCCGCAGCCAGAGAGTTCGTTCAGCTCTTCCAGCGAACCGACGCACACTGTCTCTTCGCCGTCTTCCGAGACCCAGATGGGCAGAGGTGTGCCCCAGTACCGGTTGCGAGAGATGTTCCAGTCTCTTGCATTGGCCAGCCAATTTTGAAACCGCTTCTCTCCCACCTCCGCTGGAACCCTGCGAGCGCAAGTAAAACCCACATCAGATTTGTCCAGATGTGAAAATTAGCTTGACGCACCATCTCGTGGCCTTGTTGTTCTCGATCAACTCGTTGGTGATGTTCTCGACGCGGACGAACCACGAGCCGATAGCGCGTTGCATCAATGGCGTCCCGGATCTAACACAACGGTCAGCTTGGGTATGGTGAAAGTTTGAGTGAAGAAAACGAACCTCCAGCAGAAAGGGTACGAATGCTTAAGCATGCTTTGCACAAGCAGGTTGCCACTCTCCTTCAGCTTCTTCATGATGACCTTGTCAGCAGCCTACGACCGAGCGGGATGAGCAGAGTCTCAATCGGAATATTCCAATTGACGAACCTTGAAGTTCAGCCCGGAGAGGTCGCCGGCTTCTTGGTTGAAGACGCCTTGCTCGTCGAAAGGGCAGGGCGGGATGTCCTCCTTGCCGACGATGCCTTCACGGATGGCGATGCGGTGATCTTCCTCACCAAATGCTGGTGCCTGGTGGACAATGCCTGTGCCGCTGTCGTCCTTGACATAGGTGTCTGCCACGATGCGGAACGCCGTCGAGCCGAACTGAAAACTTTCATCAGGCAAATCAACGCCTAACTCGGTAAAGCCACCCACTTTTGCTTCGAAGAACGGAAACAAAGGCTTATACTTCCATCCCACCATGTCGGTTCCTTTCACAGTGCCCAGCTTCTTGAACTTGGCCTTCTTCGGATCTTTGTAGAGCGTGCTCAACAGCTTTTCTAGAATGTAGAATGTTTTGTCTTTTTCTTGGTCGTGAATCTCGAGGTAGACGAAGTCGGGGTGAACGCAAAGAGCCAGATTCGAAGGCAAGGTCCAGGGCGTGGTGGTCCACGCCAAGACAAAGGCATTGGGTTCGTCGAGCAGCTCGAATCCCACTGTCACTGCCGGGTCATCAACGTCCTGGTATGCCAGTCCGGCTTCAAAGTTGGACAGAGGCGTGTTGAGGGCAGTGGAGTAGGGCATGACGCGAAACCCGTGGTAGACTTGGCCCTCTTGCCATAGCTGCTTGAACGCCCACCAGACTGACTCCATGAATGTGACGTGGAGCGTCTTGTAGTCGTTATCAAAGTCGATCCACCGGCCCATGCGCTCGACGGTCGTCCGCCACTCTGAGGCATAGCGCATGACAATGGCCCGGCACTCTGCATTGTACTTGGGGATGCCAAGCTCCATTACGTCCTTTCTGGAGGTGATGCCGAGCTTTTTATCGATCTCTCTTTCGACTGGCAGGCCGTGGGTGTCCCAGCCAAAGCGGCGCTCGACATAGTGGCCATTTGAGTGCGCGAATCGAGTCACAATATCCTGTGTTCCCCGGGCCGTCAGCGATTATTCATAGAACACGCTTAGCATGTAATACACACCTTGACCGTGCCCATGCTGTTGCAGAAGCAGGATTAGCCACAGGAAATCACCGAATAAATTTTGGCACCGTACAGCAGATGGCCGTAATGCGGCGTGCCAGTGCCTTTAAAATGGATGGCGCTAAGTTTCCTACTCATACAGCACCGTCAGGGCGAGTCTTACAGAACGGTGGCCCATCCAGGAAGACGTAGGGCTTGCGGTCTTTGGACTGGCGAAGTGATTCTTGGAACGCATCAATCTCCTTCCAGTACGCCAAAACGACCTCCTCCTCCCTCGCGAACTGGAATGGCGCTTGGGCGTCGTGCGCCGGGAACTGGGCGTCCTTGCCCTGGCCGACAAACGAGGTCGCTGCCATGGTCGGTTTTTGGTCTTCGCTTGGTGGTCTGGTTGGACCAACGTGGACGCTTCGCTCGATGGATCTGGGAGGAGATACCAGCGGAACCAGCGGCGATTTGCTTCTAAAACTTGCCAAGGCGCGCAGGCCTATTCGCATTCGTTCGGGAGCAAGCTGTTGACTTGGAGTCTCGAAGTTGAGGCGAACCCCGTGACTTTGAATTTATCTTGTCCTGAGTCATACAATGCGAAGCTAGGGAGCTCTAGTGCATCAAGAGAGTCAGCAAGCGAGGTTAGAGAGCGAGCGGGAGCCAAAGATGGCTAGATTAGTGGGTTTCGATCGACTTCTCCAGCCCGGCCTGCCGCTTCAACACTTGCTGGACTTGCTCGTAGACGCCCAGAAAGACTGCACCTCCGAGACCGATCCACAACACCCGCGGGGCCACGCCTTTGAACAGGGCTGAGAGCCCCTCCTCTCGAAAGATGCGCTTCAAAGTGGGCAAAGTCTTGGAGTAGCCTTCGGTGCCAGTCTGGCTGCTTCTTGTCAGCATGATCCTGGTCTTGGCGACATCTAGCGGTGTGGTGACTCCAGCTGCAAAGGCACCGGCAACACTTCCGCAAGCCGCTGCATCCGGCCAAGCTGGCAGGCTTTTCGAGTCTACCAAGCTGGGAGTCGCAAACCGCCGTCTGGCCCTCCATAGCTTTAGTCGCTCATACAGCGGAAACTGTATGCAGCAGAAAGGGATCTGCAGGTCTCCAACCAGATTAATGGCGAGTCTCCATTTGAACTGGCGAGCGGACCCACCTCTCTCGCTATCGTCGTGGTGTAGCCCCGATATAGACCTCGTATCCCCGATTCGGCAATCGTCATTCGTAGCGCCATTAACGAAGATGCTTTGGCGCCGTAGGTGGAAGTTTGCTGGCGCTGCTTCACTACTTCCGTTGGCACACGGATGATGCACGCCGTCTGCCCTCTATGAGACTTTTGAAGTCATTTGAAGTGAACAATAGGCTCACGGCTTCGCCGCCACTCGCTGCGAGCATGTGGACGAGAGGCGCATTTTCTGGTCGCTGTAAAGCCGGCACCAGCTTAGGAAGAGCCGCTTTTAGTTGCTCGTACGAAGTAAAGAAGGCGGCAGCTGTTTTCTCCAGTTGGTTCAGGGCATCTTAGAGGAGGTTGAAAGCGACAAATCACCTCCGGGAGCCGAGCCAACCACAACGCTGCCCAGCCCCTTGTAGACACCGCGAAAGCCACCCGCTTGTAGGAAGCCTTCCTTGGCCTGCAGGCGAGTCTTGATGGAGTCCAAAGGGAAGAAGAGGACGTCGACAGCAATGCCAGCCGCCGCTCCGCCCTGCCAAAAGTGAAAGCCTCAAATCAGCACGGCGAGAGCGAAGACACAAATCAAATCGCAGGGAAGCTGACAGCAAGAGCAGTTGCGAAGCTCATTGTGAGCTATTTAGGTGTGCGAGATTGGCTCAAGACTACCGCTGCATGGTCGAATGTGAAAAACAACTGAAATGCAAGTGTCGACACGCTGGTGATCCAACCCTATACATATGTAGTGATGCAGCCCAATCTATCTACAGCTTAGCCTTGATGTTTGATGCCTTTCGCTCCTCCCAAGCTTGCCTGTGGTCGAATTTTGGTTAGGCGGCAGGACAGAAAGGACAGCTAGATTACTCACGCGACAGCGGGCTTAAGCTCGCGCTTGACGATCTTGCCACTGGAGTGATGTGTGAGTAAATTTAGAGGAGAAACACTGGGCGGTAGAACCCACGTTGCGTTACGGGTGATGGGCTCGTCCCGGATCAGGATGATGACAGGGACTTCGTGTCGTGCCAACATCTTGGCGGCTTGAGCCTTAACCTCCTCTTCCTTAACCTTGCCCACAAACTCGGGCTTAGGTGCAACGATGGCACTGATCTCGATGGTAAGAAACGCTGGTCGGGAGACATGAATATTGAGACTCACGCGACTAGCTCGCCATACTTCTCATCAGGCACCGCCAGCACGCAGGCGTCCATGATGCGAGTATCGGAGTAGAGGGCGTTCTCGACGGCAACGCAGGTAATGTTCTCACCACCGCGAATGATGATGTCCTTGAGCCGATCGCTGATGTAGAGCCAGCCGTCCTCGTCCTTGTAACCAAGATCACCACTGATGACGGCACATCAGCTTTTACCGTCGAAGACAGATGAAGTAAAACTCGCCTCTTGAACCAGTGGTCCTTAGTGAAGGACTCCGCTGTAGCCTTGGGGTTGTTCCAATAGCAGGAAGCCACGTTGGGACCACGGATCCAGATCTCTCCAGCCTTACGTGGAGGACACTCCTTCTGCGTCTCGAAATCGACGATCATGACCTCGTTGACAGGAGTGGGAACACCGCAAGATTTCGGCCGCAAGAGATAATCTTCGTTAGCGTGGTTGACTGCCACCGAGTTGGTCTCAGTCAAGCCATAGGCTTGGGACATGACGGCGTTCGGGAAGGCTGCGGTGGCTTCTGCTGGCAGGCGGTCGGAAGACGGCGCGCCGCCAAACAGGAAGTTGGCCAGGGTTGAGCCGCTCTTGAGCTCACTGTGCGTGAGTTCCGCCACCATTGAGGGAACACCGCCAGCAAGAGTTAATTTTTCCCGCTTGACCAGCTTGACAGCCTCCTTCAGGTCCCACTTGTGCATCAAGCAGATCTTGCCTGCGGTGGCAGTAATGATCATTAAAAGCGATTGCTAGAAAGAAACTGTCAGCCATGGACACTGTTGAGATATAGATCAAGTACTCACGCAGCCCGTGACATGGAACAAAGGAACGGAGAGCAGCAGACCGCGTTGTGGGTCATCCAGCGAAGGCGGCTTGGGCAAAGGATCGCCTTTGCGGAGAGCAGATCGTAGACCAGCTGTACAGACCATTGATAGTCAGGAAACATTCAGTCAAAATACAGGCATAATTCTGCCTACCAATCTGGGTGTTGAACAGGTTGGTCAAAAACGCGCGCTGGGTAGACAGGACGCCCTTGGGCAAGCCGGTCGTGCCAGAAGTGAAGAAAAGCGTGGCGTTGTCCTCTGGCTTGACCTCGATCTTGGGCAATGGTCCGAGCAATGGGAGCTTGCGCCACTCGTCAACCGACACTGTGCCGGCAACATGCTTGGTAGGCCGGGCAACGAGAATGAGCTCGAGGCCAGCGTCAGCCATCTTCGAGAAATTGGGCTCGAGGCGCTCGGCTCGCTCGGTGTCAGCGACAACCACCTTGCAGCCGGCGTTTGTGATGCAGAAAGTGAGAGGGTCGGCGGGCAACCACGCATTGAGGCCGGCAACGACGGCGCCTAGCGCCTGGGCGGCGAAAAAGAAGTAGATCCATTCTGGAAAGTTGCGCATGCAGATGCCGACTCGGTCGCCCTTTCGAACACCGGCTTGGTAGAGGCGGATGGCCAACTCGTCCACCCGAGCGTGGGCCTCTCCGTAGGTGATCTTTTCGTCGTTGAAGATGATGTACACTCGCTTGTCTGCTTGCGGGTTGCGAGTTGACAGCCAGAATTGTTGGATCTGGAAGGCTAATTTAGACTGGGGAAACCGCGATCAACAAGGCATTTTCAAAAGCTCACGCTCTTGGGCAAATTCTTGTACACTTTATACATCTGGCCATCCACAAGTTCGGTTTCCAGCTCATGGGTGGTGCCAGGGGCCGTAATTAGAGCCGTGGACTCGCTGCCGGGCCAAAAAGAAATTTCAGGATCAAGTCGGCTCCCGCTCCCTTGGCTATGCAGGACACTCACGCGAGCGAGACGGCTGGGAAAGGCATTTGGGCAGCTTTTGGAGATCGGAAGTGTGTGTTCTGCTGCAGGCTCGCAGTTCAGGATGAAAGGGCACAAGATCAGGTCGAGCCTGCCTTTCGGAGCGGAGGTGGCGGCGGGGAAGCGCAAAAGTCGCGAAGTAGCGGAGGGTGTTCACGACGGCCACAACCTTCCCACGCTGGTTTGGTCAGACAGAAGCATCGATAGAACCCGAATCTTGGACCTCCGCAACGAAAACCGGCCAGCGACCGCTTCGAAAACGCTCACCCGCACGCTTGCCTCCGCTCAGCCAAGTCGCGCTCGCCTCGGCAAAGGACGGTAAAATGGGACACCCAGTCTTCAAGCAGGACATCTTCAAAGGCAAAGTCGTGTATGGCGGTTGCTTTTAAAAGAAAGGAAGGAGGACGCGAGCTCATTCATGCGGCGATCCTCAACTTGCAGGTTTGCCACGGGTGGCGGAACTGGCATCGTCAAGGGCATCGTAACCACGCTCATGCAGCTTGGTGCGGATGCCGTGATAGTCGGCCGCCGGAAGGATGTGATCGAAGGGACAGCTCAAGAGCTTTCGAAGGCAACTGGTCGGACTTGCATTGGCGTGTCGAGCGACGTGCGCAAGGTCGAAGCTTTGCAGACGGCCGTCGAGCAAGCCATCCAAAAGTTTGGCCGATTGGACTTTTGCATTTGTGGCGCAGCTGGAAACTTCCTCAGCCCGGTGGGTGGCGCTCAGAGCGTCTTCCCTATAACCGCTTCTGACCATTGTGCCAGATCGAGGGACTCAGCACAAATGCATTCGCCACCGTCATTCAAATTGATCTGCTTGGCACGTACAACACTATCAAGGCATGCCTCCCACACATCAAAAAGAGCAAGGGCGCTTTTCTTTCTATCTCCGCAACGCTCCATTATGCCGGCACGCATATGCAGGCCCATGTTTCGGCTGCCAAGGCTGGCATAGATGCTCTCAGTCAGGTGGTGGCTGTCGAGTACGGCCCGGTGGGCGTCCGCTCCAACATCATCGCTCCCGGACCAGTGGGCGACACCGAAGGGTACAATCGGCTCATCACCAAGTGAGGTCGTCTGTTGAGCAAGTCAAGGTGCTTCTAACAATTTTCGACAGAGACACTCGAGACCAGGTTGCAAGGGCGATCCCGTTGCAGAGGGCCGGCAAGGTGCAAGACATCGCGGACGCGGCGGCCTTCCTGTTCTCAGATGCTGGCTCTTGGATCACAGGAACAGCCATTGTGGTCGACGGCGGCGCGTGGCACATTTCCCAATCCTCGGTTCCTTACCCAGACAGCGTCATCGACGCTGCCGGGTTCCGCGAGGCCATCAAGAGCAAGCTGTAGTCGTCTATGCATTTCCAACAAGTGTACACTATTTGAACTTCCTCTGTGGCTTGTCCCCCGCCACCTTTGAGAACCATTCGGGCCACACCGGCTTCGACTTGTCCGATGGAACTTTGATCGTGTGTTTGGAATACTTGAGGTATCGTTCGCTGGACGGTCAAGTTGGGAGACAACCACTCAAGTTAAGAGTCTCTTTTGACTTACAGCAAGCGCAGGTTCTTCAGGTTGCTGGTGAAGAACAGGTCGATGAGATCGCCTATTAACGGGATCAGCCCAAGCATCGCGTCAACCATGCAGTAGATGAGCATGGTGCCCAGCACATCGAACGGCACGCCAATGAGACCGCAGAGGATCACAATGTAGACCTGCAAAGAGGCGGTCAGCTCAAGACTGAGATCGAGATGGGGATCTGGCTCACGCCGAAGACCAAGCCAATCATGTCGCCAATCCACGGAATCAAGACCCCAATCAAAGCATCAAGGCCCAAGCCAGGGATGCGCGAGATGACGTTCCAGTACTTCACGAAAGCTTAGACGCTCACACGCTCAGAAAAGGGGAGTGAAAGCGCACAGGTATTTGGTTCAGGAAGGGCAGCTTCAAGATGGATGGCATCGCATCCAAAAGCAAGCAAACTGTGCGTATATGGTTGTAAAGCAGCTGGGCTAGTGAAATGAACAAAGCAAGGAAGGGGAAAGCCATGGCGTTAGCGGGAGGACAAGAGCAACATTTGGCAAACTTACCTTCCTGATCATTGCGGGCTGTGATTTCCCTTTTAGATTGATCCAAACAGTCACGATGAAAGCAGCTATAGGATCTCACGAGGCCACAAGATCGGATAAAACTGTGTTGCCTCGACGTCAGTCAAGTGCATCCTAACTTGGGTCGAGGCGCCTCAGAGCTGTAGAGGCTGGCCTTACCTGCACTTTGAAATCGTCTGATGTCTCGACTACTGGCATTGTAAGGACGATTTGAGCACACTGGGTCGCTGCACCCGGAAAAGAGGCGAAATCCGCTTCTCTTCTCCAAACAGCCTCCTGGTCCAGACTGCTGGGATGGACTTTTACACTCGATGTGCTCTTGTTCTGGATGATTTGGAAAACAAGAAAGGCTCCTTGAAGGCGTCGGTCGTCTCCTCTCCTGCTTGCCACCGCAGCGTGCAAACTTTCTGCAAAACAGTCTGTCGACCAAGCACTCGGTCCGAGCTGATTCAAAGCGCCTGCTTGCACTCTCATCTCAAAGTCTGAAATGTTGGTCTTTGGTCCTGATGTTTGGGCCATGCATTGACAGAGAATCATAGACATGGAGGTCTTGCTCCTGATCATCGCAAAATGCAACTTGGTCAAAGAGACGCTTTCGCTCCTGCGCCCGTCCGTAGCAGGCGACCCAAATGCACCGCAAAAGAACCACAAAGGCAAAGGGAAGGAAACGGCCGCTCCAGTCAAAGTCGAGAGACAGAAGCCGTCACAGATCTCGCTCCTGCTTGTCCTGCTACACGACATGCTCTTTTCCTCTCGAGGTCTGTTTCTTTCATGTTGGACTGGAGCAAGGGTTGAGCTTTCAAGCAGGTTTGGCTTTGCCGAAAGATCACAAAGTCCGCAAAGGACTGGACCCATTCTTGCGAACCGCCAAATCAGAAAAGGAGCGCATCAAGGTCCAACGCCGAGTGACAAGCGACGAAGCTTTACAATCTGGCCATCAAGTTCCGTCGGAAGAGACAGACGAAATCAACAAGATTCGTTGGCTGCGCGTTAATTCAAACTTCTGGACCAAGGGGGAGGCGCTTGACTGGTTGGCAGGCCAAGGGTGGAGCAAGGTTTCAAATGTAAAAGAGTTGAACTCAAGGTAGGCCTTCAGAAAGACTCTTAGTTCGCCTTTTTGACATTTAACGCCAACAGTCGACACTTCTGCGAGGACGAGCACTTGCCGGACTTGCTTGCGTTCCCGGCCAGCATCAACCTCCTAGGATTCGAGCCTTATACCAATGGTAAACTGATCGCGCAAGACAAGGCTTCCTGTCTGCCGCCATTCTTGCTACTTGGAGGCGGCAACGGCGGCAAATTGCACATCATTGACGCGTGAGAGCCATTCACGCCCTTTATTGTATGACTCTATCTCAGTTCTGCCATAGAACTGCTGCGCCTGGTAACAAGACTTCGTATCTCTCGGCCTTGGCGAAAGACGCTACGGTCTTTGCGTTCGAGCGGGATCAGGCGCGATTCGGAACGCTCAAAGCGATGCTCAAGAAGGCTGGCTGCACCAGTGTGTTTTCTTCCCTCAGCCTCGTACAAATAACTAGCCCGTGCTAAAGGATGCGAATAGACGTGAAACCGAAGTGTGCCGACTTTATGAAAACCAAAGGGCAAGATTTCCCTCAAGTGACTCATGTGCTATTGGACCCGTCTTGCTGTGAGCTTCTCTAGACTTTCAAAGTCACCTCACTAATGAAAGACGAGCAGCTGGAAGTGGCATCCCCAACCGCCTCGACTTCTCCAACGCAAAGGATCAGCCTCGGATTGAGTCGCTGGCCAACTTTCAGCTCGCGATCCTCTCCCACACCCTTCGAACCTTTCCAGCACTCACAAAAGTTGCATACTCGACGTGCAGCATCCACTCGGAGGAAAACGAGTCTGTGATCAGCCGCGCCTTGGCCAAGCCGGAATTCGCAGGGTGGAGGCTGGCTCCACGAGAGGATGTCCTGCCGACTTGGCCTCGTCGAGGTATTGCAGGCAATGGTATCTCAGAAAGTAGGTATCTCAGAGCTAGGATTAATCTGACGCCTGACAAAGAACGACAGAGCAAGCGGAGTGCATGATTCGCTGCCTGCCCGAGGACGACACGAATGGCTTCTTCGTCGCCATCTTGGTTCGCGATGACGCGGCAGGAGGGCACGTTCAAGAGGCCGAGGAGGAAGAATGGGGAGGCATTGTCGATTAGTCTAGCTACCTGCGCATCCTCGTCATTTTTCGCGTCTTCGACGCTCATCTCCATTCTGCACGACGTTGCAGTGTCTCGGGCTCCTCCTTAGTTTTGGGAAGAGAGAGGGAATGAGGTCGTCGCCTCGCAGGCGGAATGAAATGCAAGAGTGAGGAGAAACAAGTGGCGCTAAGATGTACAATGAGTCGTGAAAGGGCATCAATGAACGCAGGCAAGCGTGGGGTATAGCATGAATCGAGCCTCCGAAGCATTCTACAAGTATGGGACCACAAAAGGCGATGACGACCTTCGAGCACCACCAAAGTCAATGGCTTCGCCCTGGTCAAAAGGGCTCCAACTCACTGTTCTTTCACGACAGACAAGGTGCTTGTAGACGCTAGCGCAGAGGACCTGTCCATTGGTGTGAGTGATAGCCTGGAGGTCAGTGGGTGTGCTAATAGGACCTACGCATTCGGTCGGGCTTCTCGGGTTCCTTCATGCCAAGGATGTACTCGATCTCCTTGAGCGTGCCCGCCATCTCTTCGAGCTTCTTGTTCGTGTCTTCGAGCTTCTTGTTCGTGGTCTCGTGCTTTTGAGTCGTGTCGATGTGATTGTCCTCGACCGTCTTCTTCAGGGCCTTGTACGAGTTCTCGTGCGCGGTCAAGGCAACGTTCACCAGCGCAAAGTTCTCCACGAGCAAGCGTTTGAGCTCTTGGTACTCTGTAAAAGGGTAGCCGATGAGTGCGGCGGACACTTGTGTAGCTAACCCCAGAACGGACCCGTTTCTGGAGCTCCAGTTCCATTGGTATGGCCATTCTGCGTGCCGTTGGTCTGGCCGGCTGAAGAGGTGATCAGTTAGAGGCAGTAGACCTGGTGCGGTGACCACCGACTCACTGGTGGAAGGCTGGGGTGGGTTTGCGGGCGCGGACATCTCGCTCGTCTGAGGGCAAGAGACAAACCACCGGAACTACCTCTTGCTCCTCCGCCTCTTCCCGCTCCTCCCCTACTCCGCCCTCAACATCGCCAGTGGTGTCCTCGACTCGCCTCCCTCGACCTTCTTTTGGACTCTGTTTGGGCTCAATACCGTATAACCTCGTGACCACTCAAATGGGCGACATCCTCTCCACCTTGCCCGCCGGCTCCGCCACCGACCTCAGCTCAATCTGGACGCCCAGCCTATTCATGAAGCTGCTCGTCATCTGCTCAATTTCAGCTCTACCCATCGTCTTTAAGAGCAAATCCAAGCCTCTCTGGGCGGCGCCGAGGACCCGTCCACTTCGCCTCTGGTCGGGACGGCGGAGGAGGTCGAGCTGCTAGCCCTCAGTGCGAGGACCGGGAGCACGGTGGAAAGCAACTTGCAGCGTGGCTCAAGTGGGAAACTCATCCACCACGGGCATGGGCACGGGCATGGGCGGAGGATGGCAAGCATCGACTCGCCTCTTAAGGGGCTTGAATACCTCCTTTGGGTCGCATTTCGTTCTTTCATTCCTGCATAGTTGTTTTGCATTTTCTTGGCATGAGAGCGATTCGATTGATCTGCCACCCACCACTTTGCAAGCCGGGTCAGAAGGCAGCGAAGACGTTCGGCTCCCCGAACCGTCGAATCAAACCACCACTCGAATGGCCGAGCCCGGTCCCAGCAAGCAACAGGAGCCCGAAAGGAACCGCTTTAAACGGGAGAGGGCAGCCGAAGGAGGAGGCACCAGGCAATCCCCCCGCCTCAGTGCCAAGGGCAGTCCCAGCCCGACAGCGGCGAAAGGCACCAGCCCCAAACGACCTAGCCCTGCGCCGCAATCCGCATCTCCTATGTCGTCGAAGAAGCCCAAGCTGGACATCTCCAATCTCGACTCCATGACTCGGAGTGTCGACTTCATCAAATTCTTGGAGAAAGTCAAGTCCTGCTCCACCGGTGAAGAAGTGAAAAAGGCGCTGGAAGGATCGCTCATCGACCCCATGGTACGCATCATGTCCTATGTCACTTCTTCTGGTTTGTTTAAGTCATTGCAGGACCTTGGCTTCTCGGCAGCCGCAAAATGGACGAGCTGCCCTCCGTCATCAAGCCGACTCCTAGCTCCCGTCCTGGAGCATCTGGAAGCCGCTGTCGCGGTCGTCAACGACTGCATCGCTGATGCTTTGGTCGGCGATAAGACGATGACTCGCATCGACAAGTATGTGGACAAAGGGGTACGTCCGACAACGATACGAGCGCATTGCTTTCAGCTGACCCATGCCCTAGCGAGAGGCCGGCTGCCGAACTAAAGCCGACACTGTCCTCTTGGCCGGTATCGACTGCTCCCAAGTAGCCATGGAGCGCAATCTGGCTTTGCAGGGTCGCATCCAGCAGACGTTTGGAATCCACAATAGGCCCCACTTTATCCTTGTGCCGGAACCGGAGATCTCTAGCGTGGCAGTGGGGGAAGGCTGGAGTTTCCATGGCCCGCCCGACTATGTTGTAGCAGTGGAAGATGAGGCCAAAATGGGTAAGTCTGGCATGCGGATTACATGGATGCCATTATTCACAAGCCCCTCTGGCGTTGGCAGGTTTGGTCCGCCAAGGAAAACTTGCCCTCGACCTCAAGAAATCTAGTTGTGCTGTGATCGAAGCGAAAAACGCGAAGACGTTCGCTCAAGGACGACAGCAAATCGTGGCGCAGCTCGCCGTTCTCTGCATGCTCAGGTCTTGTCCTTATTCTGCCTATTCTTCGACTGATTCTGAAACTGGCTTGTCTCTGTCAGGCATAAGGAGCACTTTTTTGGAGTCTTGACGGATGGAACGGCCTGGGCATTTCACTGCGTTCGCCGAAAAGAAGCCGAGAAATGGGAGGACATCGAATTGGAAGGCCTTGAAGACATTCAGACGGTTATCAAGATCTTGGTGCTCATTGTGAGTTGCGCTCAGCTTATTATGTAGATGCTTTAGTAAAGGCGATCGCGATCCAGCTCATCGGGACTGACGAGGAGATCTTTGCCGTGTTCAAGCCGTAGGAGTTCAGAAACATGCTGTAAACTTTCCCTGTGGACTCGGACTTTCCTTGTGGACTCGGTGTTGCCCAATTCCGAACGATAAGATGTTGGGCAGCGATGGGCAATGTTCTCACTGGACCCCCCTCGAGCTGCTAGCGTCGTGTTGTATCTAGCACATGGATACAGGCAGTGGAGACAAGAGTTACCAAGGTGGAGATCGATGGACAGAGGGAGAGTCGGCCGCCAGACCTGCGCGGGGCAATAGGCTATCATTTGCCACCGTATGTCTTGGGCAGGTGCAATTGTTGCCATTGGTGTCGTCGTATTGTTACCGTCGAATGTACCTTCGAAAGCGCTTATGGCAGACCTTGGACAGAGTCTGTGATCGACTATCTGCCACAGAGCAAGTGGAGAGCATGATTCGCTGCCTGCCCGAGGACGACATCTCCGTGGCCATAGTGGTCCGTGCTCGAGAGGGTGCGACGGGAGGATAAGCTCAAGCAGAGGAAGAAGAGGAGAGGGGAGGCACTGAGGGCCAGGATGTTTCTGGTCGAGGGCTGGCCAACGTTGGCCTGTGCTAGCTCTTGCAACTTCTACATCTTAACTGTCACCTACGTACAGAGCCATCGACTTACGTTCTGAGATTGTACGCCGAGGCGCAATGTTCGAGGCTTGTTCGTTCCTGCCAAAATTGTCCATCGGAAATTGTCCACTCCCTACTTTCTCCCTCCCGTGCCGTAGGTTTGTAAATCGTGCTTGAACACAAGTGGCTCGTGTACACCGATGTCCGCCTCTAGTCGCCGCTTCAGACGCAGTAGGGGATGCCAGCGATGAATTGACATGATCCCGGCTGAGAGCGAAACTGGGATCAAATGGCGAAAGAATGCCAAAAGGGAAAGAGCAACTCACGCATTCGCCGTTCAGCACCCATTGCGAAGTGACGTCGCACACGTAGATTCCGGAGCGATCACCAGACGAGCAAGGTCCGCAGACGCTGTAGCGATACAGTGTCAAAGTGGGTAATCGAACACCTTAGGCAACGAGCATCACTCACTATGTGCCAGGAGAGCAAGTCCCGCTCAGGCCAGGGCCACCGGTATGCGCAGGCGCCCAAGTTGGGCAGACGGTCTGAGTGACAGTCGCTGCCGCCTGCATTTGGGGCATCGCCGTGGCTCCCACAGCCAGGAACGCAACAGCAATCAAAGACACAAGCATGTTAGACTGGCTCGAAGTTGGTGGTGGTGACCGGAGAGGAGAAGAAACTGGAATTTTAGTGCGCTAAAGCCGACAGCATGGCGCATATGTCATTGGCCCGCGGCGGTTTGGGGAGGTCAGGACGATGGCTGAGAGGCGAGACAAGCACTTCAGTCGTCAAAAGGAAAAAGCAAAGCAGTTCAGTCATCGAGATGGCGAACACAAGGCAACGTGCAACTCGCGACATTTGGTGGCGGCGGGGTGGCGGGTGGCAATGCTCATGGTCGTGGACAACTTTTCTGCCCGATGATAGTTGCCCATAGGTGTCCTGAGCTTGTTGCAACCTTTTGGTTGCATCGCCGACGCCTCAAACCCAAGAAAGCTATTGTACAATCAGAAATCGCCACTCGCACCGTCTCCCCAGAAGATTGTCCTTGAGCCCTCAGTCTTAAAGCAGTCTCAAAGCATCGGCACACTTGAAGCTTTCTAGGTGCAGTAAGGGATGCCGTTGATGTATTCACAGCCTTTGGGCTGTGTGCGCCACACCGAGGGGGTCAGCTTCTGGCTCCTCTGAAGAGCAATGGAGCCCCATTTCGAAAGGGGGACTTACGCAATCGCCGTTCAGCTCGTACTTGGAGAAGACATCACAGACGAAGATGGCGTGCTTGTTGTTGTGCTTGCCGCAGACACTTTGGGAGGGAGCAAATGTTGCCGGTTAGCAGGGGCGACTTTAGTCCAGGGAGTAGCACAGGATGCTTACTAGGTACCAGGAGAGCACGATCCAGAGGGAGCCGCGGCCACTCCGAGGGAGAAGACGGCGAGAGCAGCAATGATGGATCTGAAGAGCATTGTCGGACTGTTTTCTGCAAGATGGGAGCAAAGGCAGAGTGGTTTGATGGTAGAAGGAGAACAAGAGCAACAGCAGGCCTATTTGTAGTGCGCCGGGCGAGAAAGCCAAGAACCGCAGGACAGCGCCACCAAGAGCATAGCATTTCGAACAGCAGCAGAGACACTCCGTGGGACCGACGAGAATGAGGGGACAGGGCCAGCAGACTCCACAAATCTGAGTTCAACACAGCCAAAGAGGGTTGGAGGAGGCAGAGCAACCCGCAAGTTGGCGCCTGGAACGCGCTCCTGCGTCGTGGGCGAGCGGGAGCCTTGCTCCAGTCCCCTCGCCTCGCCTCGTTCACCGCGCCAAGAGCAAGGAGCAGCAGCCAGCAAAGATGGAGTCGGAGGCGCCCGCTGTCAACTTCTCGACGGCGCTGGCGCTATGGAAGGACATCAGCCTGGGCGAGCTGCAAAAGACGCTCGACAGCCAAGGTGCGCTGTTGTGTTCCTTTGCCTCAAGATTGCGCACCAATCTTATCTTTGGTGATTCTGGTGACAGGCCTGGAGATTGTAGAGAACCAAAAGGAGAACATGGTTGGCCGCAAGAGGCTCGCGGAGCAGACCAGGGGTGAGCTGGCCTGCCTACCCTCAATGGCGCGTCCATTAGTCGATACTGGCGGTCCACAGAGTTCAAGAAGATCTCAGACGACGAGAAGCTCACTGCCTTCAAAGGCTTGCTCAAAGGTCAGCACGCCGGTCCCTCCCCAAAGCAATGCGACAGAGGTGCTCAGCTAGTCTCGGGTTGACAGCCTACCAAGCCGAGATTGATGCGCTCACTCGGCGCTCCAAGATGTCCGAGAACGCCTTTCTGAACGTGTACAAGGTGCTAGGTGAGTGTTAGCCGTGACCCTGCGAGATAGTGGTGAGCCGCTTTCTGAGGCGTCCTTCATTCCACAGCCGAGGCGCCGGACCCGTTCCCTCTACTAGACGCAGCAGTAGTGCGTGCTGACCTTCCCTATAGCTTGATCCAAAGCTTAACGCCATGGATGGACCCACAGGACCAAACTGCCAAGGCTTCCGAGGCCCGCCTGCTCGAGGCCGAGCTGGCACGGGAGAAGGAGGAGACGGCCAACCTGAAGGCGCAGCTGGGAGAGACGCAGAACATCGAGAAGGAGCGCAAGAAGCTGGCGGACAAATGCGACAAGTACGAGGCCAAGGTGCGCTCCCCGTTCTCCTCCTTCCCCTATCAAAGCAGGATGGAGCTTGATCTGGAGAACACAGATGGAGGATATGATCCAAGAGAAGGTGTCCGCCAAAGAGGCCGAGATCAACGCCATCTACGACGAGCGGATACGGAACTACGAGGAGCGCGAGAAGGACCTCACCAAGCAGGTCGCCGTCAACCGCGAGCAGCTCAAGGAACTCCGCTCCTCCAACGAGTCCACCCACGCCCGCCTGCTCGACAGCAACCAACGCCAAGGTCAGTTTCTGGGCCCACCATCTTTCGCTCTCACTTCGTGCTGAGCTCTTTCCTTCGTGGTGTACTGACAGACCAAGAGACCCTCTCACGACTGGCTGAAATGGATCTTCTGACCGCTGACCTGGCGCGCGCCAACAGCCGAGTGGCGGATGTCGAACGACGCAACGTGGGTGGCGCTCCCCCTCACGTCCTTCTGAACTAGAATCGATCTTGGCACCTACAGGAGAAATTGCGGGCGGAGATCGAAGCCGTCCGGTCTGGCAGCGAGGGCTCGGCGCGCATCCAGGTGCTCGAGTCGCAAATCTCCGAGCTGCAGACCGAGACGTCCAAGCTGCTGCGCACGCTCGACAGCCAGGGCTCCGACCTGAATAAGGAGCGCGGGCTCAGCAAGAAGAAGGACGAGGAGCGCGAGGCCCTGCTCGCCAAGCAGACCGCCGAGATTGACGTGCTTCAGAAAAAGATCGCCCAGTTTGGCGACTACGACGAGATCAAGCGCGAGCTCGACATCATGAAGGTGCGCTCGGGACTCCCCTAATCTCGTTGAGGATTTTATCGACGTTGTAGTCACAGTTCATCGAGTTCTCGGGCACCAGCCTGGACGACGAGGCGGAGGACGAGAACAGCGACATGATGTCCATCGCCGACTCGACCCTACGCATGCCCGACCCCAACGCCGACAAGGCGCGCGGCAAGGGCAAGCCGCTCGAGAACCTGCTCCTTAGCAAGAACCGCAAGATGCAGGAGCAGCTCACCAATCTCAGAGTGGGTGCTGGCTTGTTACCTTCAGAAGGCTCTTTTGCTAACTCTGCACGGCACTCTGCACCCACAGGTTGCACACGAAGAACTCATGACCACCACGGACGACCTGCGACAGCGCTCTGTCAAGCTAGAAGCCCAAGTCGACGATCACAAGCGGCTCAACGACCGGCTCGAGAACGACCTATTACGACTCAACTCCTCCACGCCCAACGGCGACATCAACAGTCTCATCAATGCAGCAGCAGCAGCCAGGTCGGACCCACTCAGCGGCCTCAACCTGGGCAAGAGGCCTTCCACCAGCGCTCCGAGTGGCTCGCCCACCGCTTCATCCCAGGGCGTTTCGGGCCTGCCGCCAAACCTCACCACGGCGGCGGAAACTTCCATCTTGCCCATCATCACCAGCCAACGCGACCGCTTCCGACAGCGCAATGGCGAGCTGGAGGAAGTGAGTCCTGCTCATCCCGATTGGCCTCCGGGACAATAAATTGAAATCGGCGCCTATAGGAACTCCGGAAGCAGCAAAGCGTCATCGCCGAGCTGCGCAACGAGATCAAGGCGCTACAAGCTGATAACGTCAAGCTCTACGAAAAGGTCCGCTACCTCCAGTCATACGGCAACGAAGGGGGAGCCGCCGCCGGCACGTCCAAGAGCCTCTACCCGCCCGCCGCCAAGGACAAGGAGGAGCAGCAGCTCGGCAAATATCGCAACCTCTACGAGCAGAGTATGAACCCGTTCGAAGCGTTCCGAGGGCGCGAGCGGTCGTCGGCTGTCCAAGCGCTCAACCCGGTCGAGAAGCTCCTACTCGGCCTGGCCAACTTCATCCTCGGCAACCGCACTATGCGGCTCTTGTTTGTCGTTTACGCTGCCTGCTTACACGTCTTTATTTTCTCCACGGTGAGCAATACTGCCTTCCCATTAAAGCGCAGCCAGAAGCTCAAGTTGGAGGTGATGCACAGCTCTGGGACTACGCGGCTTCAGAAGACACGGTCCGGACCATAAAGCAACCTAGTTAGTCACAAGATGTGAGACGTCGGTTTGGGAATGCAATTTGGATATACAAGATGAAGGTATAGTGGTGGCGTTTGGTTTTACAAGAGAGAAGGTGACATCACTTCTTCGACTCGCCACTTGAGTCGCCGACACCGGCGGAAAGGGTTTCGACGCATTGAGCCAGCAATGAAAGGAAGTCTTGGATACACGAGGTCGACTTGCTCTCGAAGGTGAGAGCGCCGGTTTCGACCGAGACGGCTTCGACGTCCTTGAGCTTGGAGAGGTTGCCCGCGCAGGCTTTGACATTGAACTTGGTGTGAAAGGTGATCTGTTGGGCTCATCAGATGGACTGACGAGGAGGACATCAGACCGAGGAGCGCTCACTAGAGAAGGCTTCGACCGCTCTCGGACCTGAACAAGGATATAGACGAATTTGTGGCACAGAGTGGCGATCTGGGTGTCGCGCAGCAGGTCGGCCGTAGGCACGCAAAGGGCGAGGCGGCTCCCGGCGTCCGAGTAGGTGACAAAGGAGTAAGGAATTTGGCGGGAAAAGAGCTGCTGCTCTATTTGGTGGAAGGTGACGCGGGCTCTGTTCGTCACATCAGGAGGATCAGCCTTGAAGAATGAAAAGTGGAAAACCTCAGACGCACATGCAGTAATCGTAGAGCGTTCGAAGCTGCGTGGCAGAGACTTCCGTAGCGCTGGCCGGGATCCCGAGCTCCGTTCCTCCAATCCAGCCAATCTCCTCGATGGCAATCGCTGATTGGTTGTTTTCCGTGACGGGGCGACAATAAGCCAGGGCGAACAGGAAGTGGAATTCGGCGATGACCACCACGAGATAGTGCAACGGGTGGTTCGCAAGGTGGACGAAGAAGGGCATGCGACCAGGACCGAAGCGACTAATGTCTGTGAGCGATGGGTGAGCCAAATGGAGACTCAGGATCTCGGTCAGCAGTGCTCACCTTGCGGCCGCAAAGGAGGCCTGCGGTAAGTCTGTAGCCCGAGGTAGGCCACCTTGCTCTCCAAGATGTCTGAAATGACCTGCAGACACAAGAGGGACAGAAAAATTAGGGGCGGTACACCACGATCTAGGTGTTGGAAGCCTCACCCTCGCTCTCAAGCGGATCAGCGTCTCGCCCAGGGTCATCCGCAGTTCGTTGGCAGTCTTTCCCGCTTTGACAATTCGCCCAGCCAGCGTCGGATCGCTCTCCGGGTTGGCCAGCGCCAGTTCGAGCCGGCCTGTGTGCGAGGAGATGCGGACTAAGATGTCCAGGTTGCCGTGGAAATTGAAGATGAGCGCTTCAGCGAATTCTGCATGGCGCGTGCACAATGAACACAAAGCAGGAGTGCTAGAGTTAGAAGAGATGCATGCCTCCGTCCATCTTGGGTCTGACTTGCTCCTTGAGCACTGCATGGGCCGCAATGAGCTGGTAGTAGAGGGACCGGGTCATCAGGTCCACATGGCGCTTCAAGGTGGCCTTGAAGATCTCTTCGAATGATTTGCTGCCAGGCTCTGACTCTGCCGCCAGCGCTTCAGGTACAGCGAGGTTGTAAGGCGTCCAAAGCTGGGTGAGCCGAGAGGTGGTGGCTATCGATGGGTCCGTCAAGGAAAGGGAGAGGAGCAGCGCCTCGACTCCTTTTACAGCGTGGCCAGCCTGAATTTTGAACGTGATTTTGGAAGGCGTGTGTTGCGATAAGGTGCCCTTGTCCGCTTTGATTTTGAGGTCGCTGCCATCGCCTCGACCCTTGAGTCAGTGCATCGCGAAAGAGTGAGGCAGCACTCACGTCCAATAGAGCACCTCGAAAGACTGGCGATCTCGAGCCATCTCGACTGCCATATTGCCGCGATAGCCCAACTCCCGGCTGACCTTGATGGCCTGGACATAAAAGTTCTCCAGCTTGAAGTTGAGCGACAAAGTTTCTGCGGGCCATCACGACGAGTTAAAAGAAGACATGACGCCTAGAGACCGAATCACCCACCAAGAAAACGATAGATTTGATACAAGGGCAACTTTGGCTGTTCTTCGGTGCCATTGCTGGCGCCCGCTGCCGTCGTCGCGGGAGCCTGAACGGAGCTACATTGAGCCAAGAGAGAATTGGCAGCCTCGACCATCTGCGTTTTGAGGTTGGGCACCACCTCGAAGACGTCCGTCGTGGAAGTGGCGTTTTTGAGGATGTCGAACGAGATCAAGAACCATTGGTCGGTCAATTCGTCCCCTCCGACTGTGAGAGATGCGATGAACAAGTTGGGCACGGTGAAGTAGGCTCTCCCGTTGGCTGCAGGCTGCTGATGAGGACAGGAATCTCAATCGAGAAGGCGTGCACGAGCAACCTACAGACTGTGTATCCTCGCATGGGCAGCGGTACTGCTTCGTCAACCGCCAGCCGTCGCTTGATGACTCGATTGAGCTGCAAGAGAATGGGCAAAGCATCCGCTTTGGAGGTCTTCTCGGGCACAACGTAGCTCTGCGCGTTTCGAACGCAGGTTGAGACCCAACTTGACACAAGTGGCTCTCAACACACCTGAAGCACGCCTGGTAGCCTCTGATATGACCCGAGGGAGAGCATGTCGAGGGCATTGGGGATGTCGTAGTTCCGCACTCTGTGAACTCGCCGTCAACGGCGATTCACAAGTCCGGATCGAGGGTGGGCAAACACACCTCGCACTGAGCAGTGACTGGTGCGCAGCCTCGAGCTGCTCGACGGCCAGCTGGAACTGGAGGTTTTGGTTCTGCAAAAAGCCAGCAATGTTCTGCCCTCCCGGCCTCAGTTGGCTGCCCTCGCCGCGTTGCCAGCAGCACGCACGGTACATTTGCGCAAAGCCCATGCGTTGGCCGACCAGCGGTAGAGGGCGGCGAGGCGAATGAGGCGCCGGCCAGCTATGCCGACGAATTCGAGGATGGAGTGCTTCCGTTCCTGGTCCGTCATCGACGGCAGGCTGCAGCAACCGCTCTCAGCAGACGCCCGCGCATCAAGCAAGGGCCCAATTCACATCTCCGTCAGCGTGTGCAGGTCCTTGTACACCTGCGCCGGCACCCGGTCGAACAGCAGCCCCAGCGAGACGAGGTCATCTTCGAAGTCGGGCAGCTCGTCATCGAGCGCTGGCTGCTGTTGCTCTTCAGGCGGAGGCGGAGGCAGCGGCGGCTCCTTGGGGGAATGATGGCCGCCGTTCATCCGCGTCGCTGGCAAAGGGCAAGGGTGTTCTCTTTGGGCATTGTACAATTTCACGTGGGAATCCCTCTTGGTGCGCTTGGAGTATCAAATACGAATAACGATAATGGAAACGAGTGTATGCTTGAGAGTCTGCGACGAGTGAGCCGGCGCGAGGTGGCAAACAACGAAAGCGGGGGCTCACCATCTTTACAACCAGTCCTGCGAAGCCAGCGCCAGTTGAGCCACAAGAAAAGGGACTGAAGGGAAGTCGAGACACGCACAATGTCCATGAGCATTTCGGCCAGCGGGCCCATCTCAATCTCGTGCATGAGCTTGATCGGCCAATTGTCAAACTTGTCCCTCGTCGCCCTGGCCTCCTGCAGATGGTGCTTGACATCGGCAGGCAAGCTCTCGGCCAAGCTGTAGTTGGTGGGTGAACGCTCGATGATGGCCTCGGCCGTCTTGGGTCTGGACGAGAACAGGGCGCGGGGCGGTGCGGCGGGCAGGTTCACCGAGCAGTCGGCTGTTCGTGGTCGGAGGTTGGTGAAAGGTGGCGAATGCTCTTCGAACAAAGTCGAAGACGACGTCGAGTGTGCTGGTGAGGTGGCTTCGTACGAAAGCAGTCGCTCGGTTCGACGTTTAGGTGGTGGGGTGGCGTACGCGTCTCCTGAGACCGGAATGCCAGCCTCGTTGATCGACAGCTTCCGCTGGATCTCGGTCAGAGTGACCACTTGCCCCTCCTCCAAATCCCACTCCTTGATGAGCGGCGAGCCGAAGGGTGAGCCCAAGCCCTTCTCTTGCCACAGCGGCGACGACGGCTGCTTCACAAAGGTGACCTTGGTCTCTTTGATTGAGTACATCCGGTGTAGGTCCCGTTGGGTGTTGGAGCGGAAGCGAGAATTGGTAGGGCCGCGGATGATCATGTTCTGCGCCTTGATGAAGAGGCTCAAGGGTGTCCAGGCGTAGACCGACGCCTCTTCCTTCAGCCTGGTCGTGAGGCAATCGTGGGCCGAAAGCGCAGACTTGTGCACTTGTGGCTCGGAAGTGGACACCAGCTTGTGCTTAGGCTGCGAGGCTCCTTCTGGCAAAATGGCTGCGCGAACGGTCCGGAATGCTGAGTTGAATCAACAAAAACAACTGAAAAGGGAAGCAAGCGCACTGTAAAACACGATCATCCGAGCGATGCCGCCCTCGTCCTGCGGTGACGGGATCTGGACGATTCTCGGAGAAATGCAAGCCTCCTGGGGAAGACTTGGCCACATCTTGACAGAAGATACCAAGGCCTCCAAAGCGCAGAGCAAGCTGGACTCGAAGGCCAGGAAGGCAGCCGAATGCGGCTTGAGCTGGGAGTCCAGAGGCACCGTCTGGCCGAGCAGGTTCTTGCGGCAGAGCTCCATCACTTCCGCCAGGGTGAGGAACTCGAGCTTGGTGAGCCAGGCGAGCACCTCGTCCGATACTTCGGTCACATCCGGTAGCCGAAAAGCAGGCATTTGGTGGCGCGCGAAAGAGTACACCAAGACTTCAGCCTTGGCATTGGGCCCTCCACGAATGGCATAGAGCGCCGCATAGATGCCACCAGGTTGGACGACTGAGCGAACGCCGCGGCGGGCGTAGGACCGGAGCTGATTGAACGTCTCCTCCGCCAGAGCTTCCGAGATGCCAAAGCGATTGGCGTTCATGGGGGCCAAGAATCTAGGATCGCTCATTCGAAAGCCCTTGGAAGTGTAGCGAGCCGGCGTGTCGGGCCCGTCGTCGGCCAACTCGCGGACCAAAAAGAGCATGACGCCGCTGGCAAACTTGACTTCTCCCGAGTCGCCCCGGAGAACGACGTCGTTCTTGAGCGTGTCATCCTTGTGGTGAAAGATGTGCTGCTGGCTGATGCCGATGGGAACAAACTTGTCGAAGAGGACGCCCATGTGGTCGATCGGCAGGCAGAGCTCGCTGGCCACTTTTGACGCCGCAAGGATGAAGGCCTCTTTGAGCGATGAAACGCGGTTGTGCTTGAGATTGGGGAGCGAGACGGTGGTAGCGGACGCTCGGCCAGAGATTTGCGACAAGAAAGGATCCAAGAGGGCTGCAAGTTTGCCATCAATCTAACAAAATTGGCAGAAGATGACAGTTCAAGCCTACACCAATTCCAACTCAATCCATAAAGCCATTGGAAAATAGATCCGTCGATGTCTAGATCCTTGATGATGCTCTGTGTGGGAAAAAAAAGGATCAGAAACGCCTTCTAAAGGTAGCCCAAACTCCTCACCTTGATAGGGATCCGCGTCTCAATGATATGCGTTGGTAGAGTGCCGTCTGGTTTGACCAGCAGCTTGCCGTCCCTGCTGAAGGTGGCAGAGGCGATGATAATCTTCTGGCCGGAGATGCGGCCGGCGCGCTCGAGGATGAAGTCGTAGCAGATGGTAAGAACGGTGACGATTGCCGAGCAGATGCAGAGGGCAGCGATGACATAGGTCACTGTGATGTTGTGGTTTTTCGCCGCTTCCGCTTCATTGAAGCCATGCCGCGGTACGAACCAACGAGTGCCGGTTGCAGCCGTGCTGTGAGCTACTTCAGCTTACCATATAAGCTAGATGAAGGCGCAGAACCTCACTAATGCATCCCACAAACTGCGCCGGCCAATGCGAACGCGCAGATCAACCTCTTCCACCACACGTCCTGCCAATGGTCCCTGAACCGGAAGAAGACGCATAGCGCACACGTAGCCGCCGCGCACGCCAAGGTGATGGAGCCGAGCAGATGGCCGAGTTCATAGGTGACGCGGAAGGAGGCGTTGAAGGAAGCGGAGAAATGCATGAGCACAATGACGAGGCCAAAGAGCACGCCGGCGATGCATATGCGGATGTAATCGATGCTGGATTGGCCGCCTAGGATAAAGAAGACCAAACAGAGGGAAAGGATTGGCGCAAAGAGCGACAGGACGGTGTATCTTAATGGTGATCGCGTCAGGATCGCTTTGGAGAGAAGCGAGAGCTGCCGAGAGATAGGACTCACCCGGCTGAGAACCTGATGTACCAAGTGATTTCGGGAGCTGGCCTGAGTTGCACATGCATGGCTGTGCGTTTTCAGTTGGGATGTCACGCAAGCCAAGAAATCTTAAAAGGCTCACCGACGAAGTGCATCCCCCATATCGCGACTGCCGGCAAAGTCCTGATTCAGGAAATGCCTCCTATTGAGAGGATGCAGCCCACCTGTGGACATCAAGACAGCCGAGCCCAAAAGGTAGATCAAGTTTCTATGGCCAACATTGCCAGTGCGCCGTCCGAGCACCAGCAACGTCGTGTACGAGCCCACGACCGATACGATGATGGACAGGGCAACATAGGCTGGCGAGAAATGAACGGGAAGGGGGTGGTCTTGAAAGTAGACGTCCAAGCTGCTCGTCGCGTTCATGATGACCCTCGTCCTCGTCAAAGTCGGCGACAGCGCCCGCGTCTATTTCTCGTGCTCCAGCGTCGGGGAGCAGGAGGAAGCAACAAGTTTTGAAAGCAGCTTGGGAGCACTCCAGGCCGAATCCAAACGACCTAGGGGATTGAGGAGGCCTTCATGCGGCACCCACTCACGTTGCATGAGCGGGAACGCCAAGCTGCAGCCCGTGTCTTACCTATTGTGCTGTTACTGCTTGAATTTTAGGATAGGCTTTGAGGCGCGAAGTCGCATGGCGTAATTGACTCTGCATACGAGCTGGCGCTCCATGCGACAGTCGTGTGTAGGCGGTTGGCGATCGGCTCAAAAAGGCTGGTGGGTGGTGCGCACCACATCACAGAGGTAAACATTGGGTTCCCACGAACAGACAGCCCCGGCTATGCGCATTTCATGAGAAGTCGAGCTTCCTAAAGCCCTGCACCTGTTTGCCCGCTGGCGGATCAGCGATGTCCCAGGGGTTTCCGCCGAGGAATGCTCCTTACCTTAGCGTCCCTGATCATGCCTAGGTATCTCTGTGATAGCTCGGCGCAAGTCTCGTAGTGGTTGACGCTGTGGCCGGGGTGAGCCGAGCTGGCCAAAAAGCAAGAGGGCCGCTTGAAATGGAAACGCACCCTTCTGTCCGCCAGCACTTGGCTAGCTCCTCCCTGACCAATCTAGCCTCCATCACTGCAATCCACTGTGGCAATCACCCAACTCATCAGCCGCGGTTGCTAGCAGATTCGAAGGGGAGGAGCGCCAAACAGATTCTCGGATCACCAAGTCCCGCGTCCGCTGGAGCTCTGAGGGCCACCATTTGAGCCTACATCGCCGTCAATTAAGCCCTGAACGTACTTCTGATCTCCTCAAATCGCTCCTCGGCACCCATTGTTACGAGGTTTTGGCTGGCACAGCACAAGTGGCTCCGCTGCGCTCCAAATTCGCCCTCTCAACACTTCAGGTCTTCCGCAAGCGGCCACGGCTCGCTGATCGAGCAACCTCATCACACATACGCCTGGATTGCCTGTGGCTCATTGCAAGCGGACTGGAACAAAGCGCACCTCCTCGCGCCAACCCACCGAACACACCGACGAATTCTCTCCTTCCCTTGGCAATTGTTTGCATTCTGTTCTGTTCTGTTCTCGTCGACCTCGGTCTATTTGATCTTTGACGACTTGATTCTCGGTTGCTTTTGAATCGCTGCCAAAGCCGTCTGCTCGTCATGCCTTACCGAAGATCAGGGTTGAACAGCGTCGTCATGCTGCTGCCCATGGCCGCCAGAGCTCTGCCCCTCTACACTCTGGTCAAACACAGCGAGCCCGAAGTCCCACGTTAGTGCTAGGCCCTTACACCTCGAAAGCTAGCCACATTGGCTGACAATTGTCGCGCAGCTGGCTCGCCTGAATTTTGGGTATGGCGTCAAACTTGGCATTTGCCCCGAAGAGTCCTGCTGAACTCCCACAGTGGAGAATGTCCTTAATCGTCACCTTGGTTCTGCTAGGCGGAGTGTTTGCCGGTCCGTCCTTTGACCACCAAATTGACTTCGCACGTGCCTGAAGAACTCAATTGCTTGTTTTCCGGCAGGCCTGACGCTGGGCTTGATGGGCTTGGACGTGAGCTGCCGTTTCCCCTTTAACCAGTTCGGCTTCAGTACTCATCGGTGGTTCGCAGATGGTCAACCTAAGAGTGCTCTCGGTGTCTGGAAGCGAAAAGGAGAAGAAGCAGGCGGAAAAGGTGCTCGCACTGCTGTCCAAAGGTGCGCCATATCTTTCGTGATATGCTGCCTTGGCTTATCGAACACACTACAAAGGTCGGCATTGGGTGCTCGTCGTCTTGCTTTTGAGCAATGTCATCGTCAACGAATCTCTGCCCATTTTCCTCGACGATGTGATCGGCGGAGGGATAGGTGCCATCGTGCTCTCCACCATGATGATCGTCATCTGTAAGGGTACTGCTTCTCGTGTGCGGTGGTCGAGACTGAAGTTCACCCGCAGTCGGCGAAATCATCCCGCAAAGCATATCTGTTCGATATGGCTTGTCAATAGGCGCCAAGTCGGCTCCATTCGTTCTGGTCCTCGTAGGTTTTGTTGACGAAGATGCTCTGCCTGGGCTCACCAGGGTCGTCAGATGTATCTCGAGTGGCCGATCGCCTACCCTGTGGCAAAACTGCTTGATCGCGTCCTTGGCGAAGACCAAGGCACGACCTACCGCAAAGCTGAACTCAAGACCTTTGTTGGTCTGCACAGGCGTGAGTCCTTATCTAGCATCTAACGCGGTATGAAGCCAATCTGATTTTGTTTTCAGAACTCGGGACGGAGCATCTGTAAGATCTATTCTTCAGAAATGGCTCATCCTTATTTGACCAAGGTTCAAACAGCGAGGAGGATGAGGTGACCATCATCAGCTCAGTGCTGGAGCTGTCAGAGAAGAGCATCGAATCGATCATGACCCCAATCGGGGACGTCTACACGCTCAGCGAAGAGCAAGTGCTGGACCAGGCCCTGGTGGACAAGATTGCAGACCACGGCTACTCCAGAGTGCCGGTGTGGCGCGGCAACCCGTCAAACTTCATCGGCATGCTCCTGATCAAGAAGCTTATCTCCTACGACCCTGATGACAACAAGGCCGTCAAGGAGTTCCCGCTCTCCCTCTTGCCAGAAGCAGACACCTCGATGTCTTGCTTGCAAGCGCTCAACTACTTCCAAGAGGGCAAGTCGCACATCATCTTGGTGTCCAAGAATCCCGGCGAAGACAAGGGTGCCGTAGGAGTGTGAGCTTATTGCTTCTTGTCGGCTTGCCGCCACTGATCCTGTAGACTTAGGGTCACGCTTGAGGACGTGATTGAGGAGATCATCGGAGAAGAGATCATCGACGAGACGGATGTCTACGTGGACGTGAAGCGCCGCCTCCGGGTCATCAGACCCAACATCGGGCGGACAGGCACCAAGGGTCTCGCTCCTATTCTGAAAGGTGTGCTCTTTGCCTTCGTTACTTGCCAAAGGGATCGCGCTGACATATTCAGAGTAGATGTGATTAACAAACGCAAGGCGACGCACGTCAAGGAGAATGGCTACGGCACCATCGAGAACCCGAATGTTGACCTTGTCAGCTCTAACAAGGTCAAAGTCAAGTGAGCGATCCACGGCCTTTAGCATTTGCTCATTCGCTCACCTTTTAACAAGGGGGCCGGACGGCGCCGAGACTCCTCCTAGAAAAGCGGGCTCCACGCAGCCTATCATTGTCAAAGGATCTCCGTCTGGTTCTGCGACGCCGCAAGTACTGTCCATCTCTCCCAATGCGATGCTGGAGGGCGAAGATGGCGAGCGGGCTCCGCTCCTAAAACGAAGTGAGTAGCCTGGCCGTTCATCTAAAATTTCTGCTTTGCTGATGGTTTGCGCATCAGTCCACGATGATGCTGTTGCAGAGGCCAAGGACGAACTACGGAGGGAATCGCAATCACAATCGCAGTAGCTTCGAGCGATTTTGCAATTGTCAATGCATGTCCAATGATTAATGATAACTCGTCTTCTATCTTAGCTGAGTCCCAAACCGCAGCTGAGGCCTTTAGAAGGGAGAGCTGCCCACCACCGGGCGCCGCCACCGAAAAAGTCCGCGTGAGTGCCCAAGGACTTGATTGCCCTCTGCGGTCACCGTTCACGCTTGTCGCGCTTCTACATCCTTGTCTGTACTCCTAAAAGATCACATTCGAAGTCTCTTGCCTTCCCGGGGCGCATTTTTGCCACCGGACACCTTGACTCTTTCAACTCGCTCTTGGCGGGAATGGGGACTTCTGATTGAACCCCAGTGACTGGCACTTTGGCTGTGGAGACAGCCTTTTAAGCTTCTGTCGTGGAAATGGCCCTCTTCGCACGAAGTCTGGGCTTGGCGCATCGCCCCTCCCTCGCTCAAAAACGTAGCCTTCTGCTCCGTGCCTTTTCTTCAAATCCTGCGCCTTGCTTTGTGACCACCACGGAAGTATGTCGAACATGTTTGACCTCTTGCTGTTCGTGCTGCTGGCTCTCGTCATCGGAGTGCCGGCACCCCCAGGTGGGTGATTTCGAAGCAGTCGGCTCGTGTGCTGACAGCTCGTTCCCAAAGTCGTCCCCTTTCCTCGAGACTGTGCCGTTGACCCCGGTGCCTGTCCTCGCAACGGACCCTCTGGCCATGTGGTGACTCCCACCGGTGGATCGAGCTACAAGACGTCCTACCTGTCAGTGTCGTCTGTGGTGACCCAAGAGCTGTCTGCTGACTTCATAGGCTCGCACAGGTACGACGGCTACATCCCCTTCAAGTATCAGACCATGTGAGCGCCGCTCTTGGAAAGAAAGAAGTGAGGACCTCGCTCACCACTAAGGGAAAGCGGCGAGACCCAAATTCCCAACCAAGGCACGGTCAAGACGACGTGAGGTCTTCGCTCTATCTTCAAAGCGCCTGCTCACTCCCTGGACAAACAGCAAGGTGGACGTTTACATCGACGGCTCAGCGCGCGGCCAAGGAACTTACTTTCTCGCCTCTTTGACGCCGACCTCCGCCGGCGGACTGATCTCTGCTGCCCTTGCCATACCCCCTCAATTCAACGATGGTACCAGTAAGTGATCCAGTCGCCGTTTACATCAGCAGCTAACGATTGCTGTAGTTCCCAGCGGGTGAGAGCGCCATCTAAACTTCTTTGCACCCGTTTCCTCTCATAAACGATGATAAACAGCAATTACGGATTGAAAGTGGTCGAGGTTCAGTCTTGGCTGTACTGGGAGAGCCCCACGAACCCCTACGCCATCCAATTTGTCAGCGCCAATCCCCAGATATCGATCTGCTCCAACTGGAACCCTTACAACCCCAGCTGCTGATACGAACACCAGCCGTGCAAGGCGCTTTGACTTTCGCTTTCTCCTAGGGACAATTTGACGGACAAAGACTCTCGATTTTCCATTTCTCCCCGGGACACTTGTTGTAAACCATTTGCAAAGAACGGACACTCCTTTCCTCCATTCGCTCGCGAAGCTCACTTTCCGACATTCTGTCCCTTTTCACTCCTTGCTTTGCTCCTTTGCCACCTCGCCTGCTTTTGGTGAACCCCATTTGCTCGCTTTCTAGCGACCTCCTTCTCTTGACCATCCATTCCTGCTCCTTCAGCCTCGTCGTCCGTCTCTGCTCTGAATTTGTCCTTCGATGGCAGCATTGAGCCGGGCGACGTTGGCATCTTCGTAGAGCGAAGTGACATCCGGCCATGGCTCCTGCTCTTTGAAGCACTCGACTTCAATGAGTTCGGCCAGCGGCGGGCACTGCAAGATGACGACAAGCGTTCCCTTGAACAAGGGCGCCCCCACAGTGCTTTTGGCATTGGCGAACGTCGCTGCCCAGCACTTAGCTCGTTCACCGGTCAACTCCGAATCAGGGCTTTGCCATGAGTATCGGCCAATCCCTATAACCTTGAAGGCCGACGCGCCAGTGATCGAGTCTCCAGAGTTGTCTTTGTACGCCAGTCGGATTATCACAGCGCGGACAGTCGCAAAAGGCTATCGAAGTCGGTCTGATTGAATTTGCTGCCCACGATATGTTTGATGGCGCTGGAAGTGTCTTCATCAGGACGAAGGGCAGAAAAAGCCGCTGAAAGAACATGGCGTTTGTGGCGCTCCAGGAAGCTGTCCAACAGGTCGGTCGTGTAAATCACCAGCTCTCGGTCAACAGTTCCAGGTGTGGAGACATCGTGCTGTACGTTATGCCAAAATACCGGCTTGAGGTTCCCGCATTTGTGTTTGTGATGGGGCCAGTCTTTGATCTGACAAGTCCTCGACTGCAAGATAGGTGAATTAGCGATACTGCAGTCTGATCATCTTTAAGCCGCGCACGCAGTAATGAATGACTAGAAAGACATGTTAGGACAGAGTGAGGTTGGGAAGATGGCGCCTGCCTTGACATTTGCCACACTTGGATTGCGGATTGGGCTCGGCGCAGAAAGCACATCTGTCGCGGTAGACTTAGAAGCTGGCCCTCAAATCACTGTAAACCTTCTACTTGGACCTGTACCAATCCAGATCACGCATTGCGTCGTCGTTGAGCAAGAAGGGACACAAACTGTGGCGGCGAGCAGCACATGGTTTTGGCAAAGTCTCCGGTCGCAGATCTCTCTTCTAGACACATTTTCCGCTGTCACAGATGCGAGAAGGCAACGTCAAGAAGCAAATCAAAGTCCCGGTCAATTATCGAAGCAGCAAGAGACAGCGAAAGTGGCTGAACGTGGAAGAAAGGCATTCAAAGCAGGTTGGAACTGTCCGGCGACAATGTAAGCAGAAAGACGATGGTTGAGTCCAAAGCCCTCGTCAGAAGATATGTACGCGTCTCCTAGACTCATCCAGCTCATCCAAAAGACTGATTTCGACGCAAGATTTGCACTTACACCAAGGATCTCGCGAAAAAGTCAAAGACCTATCATGATGGTTGGCTCCTTTATTCCAGCTTCCTTTCGCGCTTCAAACTCAAACATGATGCCCAGG
Source organism: Cystobasidiopsis lactophilus (assembly GCA_001599975.1). Lineage (NCBI taxonomy): Eukaryota > Fungi > Basidiomycota > Agaricostilbomycetes > Agaricostilbales > Chionosphaeraceae > Cystobasidiopsis > Cystobasidiopsis lactophilus. The sequence continues at coordinate 2,074,576 of BCIO01000005.1, forward strand.
TTACGTTCGAGTGCATCACAAGCAAGTCTTTTGCCTGCAAGACGGAGAACGATTGAACGCGACCTAAATTGCGAAGCGCGCCTCCCTCAAAGGAATCGCAAAGCAGTCTTGCTCAACGAGGACTTCAAAGAAGTAGGGGACGAGATCTTCCTGCAAGAGGTGCCGAGGGACGAGCAAGGAGGGGTCAAGGCCGGCTTCAAGTTCGAGGACGGGCAAGAGCTGAGCTTCGCCAGGCATCTCGTGACGCTAGAGAGCTTCGAGTCAGAAGAGTGGAAGGTGAGCATGCTGACTCGTAATTCGGTGAATTGACGGTGCTAAAGGCAAACAAAAGGACTTGACCGAATTGGTCGAGGCTCGAGAGGCCGGTCGCAAGCGGGTTCAAGACTGGATTCAGGAGCAAGACGACGACGATCTACCGCTCAAGAAGAAGCCGCTCAAGGGGTCCTATACGGACAAGAACGATGCGACGTCTTCCAATCGCGCGTCGGCCAAGTCTGGCTCCTACCAGGCGAAGAGCAGCTCTTACAAGTCGTCCTTCAAAAGCAACAAGGCCCCAACTCAGGACCTATCCTACTTGGACGCCAGCTCCTCCCCTGAACCTCCATCGCCTCCCGCCGCCACGACCTCAGCGGCACCGATCCAGGCCAAACCTCGCCAATCGCTTCCTTTCAAGCCGCCAACGTTCAAGCCTCCTTCTTTCAAGAAGCTGTGACGATCACTACCTCCTGCGATCCTGCCTCAAAGGATTTCACGGGGTCCTGGGCGCATACCCGACCGTTCGGGATCTCGCTGCCGATGAGTGTGGTTCTGTCCGATGCAAAGGCGTCTAGCTGTTTCGCTGCCCATGAGTGTGGTTCTGTTCGATGCAAAGGCGTCTAGCTGTAAAATAGATTGTATCCATACGCTTCTTTAAGTTGTCCCGAGCCTTCAGGGTGGGGTAAGCACAGAAGCGCCGCCACCTTAGCCGACTGCCCTCCCAAAATTTCTTCAACTGCGCTCACCAACCAACCTCGCCCTTTTGTACACCTTTCACCATATAATATAAGCCAGCCCGCCTGCCGTGAACGCGCACGATGGTCTCCGTCTCTCAGTCCGACCTGATCATCCTCGGCGTCTTGGCCGTCGCTGGCCTCGTCTACCTTTTCAAGGACTCGCTCTTCAAGAAGGGCGAGGCCGCTGCACCAGTCTTGTCCAAGGAGACCGACGCAGGAGGCACTGGGCGCGACTTTGTTGCCGCATTAGAAAAGAGCGTGCGTTTGGCCCGGTCGTCGAGACCCTTTTGTTTGGCGCGGGCAGCAGCGTTTGGCTGACCTTCGGCTCTGGTTTGCGCTCCGCAGGGCAAGCGGATAGTCATCTTCTATGGCTCCCAGACTGGTACCGCGGAGGAGTGAGGCTTTTCCACGCCACGTATGGCCGCTTCCCCCGGCGGCAGCTTTGCTGATTGGCTTTGGCCCACGCCCCAACAGTTATGCGACCCGCATCGCCAAAGAGGCCAAGTCCCGCTACGGCGTGTCCAGCTTGGTGTGCGATCTGGAAGAGTGCGTGCCCGCTCCGCTTTGACCGAGAGTCGGCCACTGATTGGAGGCGTCTATCGGGAGCAGCTACGATTTTGAAAAGCTCGACACGCTGCCAGAGACATGCGTCGCCATCTTTGTCATGGCCACCTATGGCGAGGGCGAGCCTACCGACAATGCCGTCGCCTTCATGGAGTACATCAAGGCCGAGGACGTCGAGTTCACCAACGGCAACCGGCTGGACAACCTTAAGTACGTCGTCTTTGCGCTCGGCAACCGCACCTACGAGCAGTTCTGCGCCGTCGGCATTCACCTCGACGACGCCCTGGCCAAGCATGGCGCTAAGCGGATCGGAACGCGCGGCGAGGGCGACGACGACAAGTCGATGGAGGAGGACTACCTGGAGTGGAAGGACGGCATGTTCGAGGAACTGTCCACCCAGATGGGCTGGCACGAGGGCGCCGGCGCCGATTCGCCCGATTTCACCGTCGAAGAGCTGTCCGGCACCCTGGCCTCGGACGTCAAGGTCTTTGTCGGCGAGCTTTCGCAGCGCATGTTGACCGGCACCCGCGGCGTGTACGACGCCAAGAACCCGTACATCTCCCCACTCAAGACCTCCCGCGAGCTCTTCGCCGCCGGCGACCGCAACTGCATTCACGGCGAGTTCGACATTGCCGACTCGGGCATCCGCTATCAGGCCGGCGATCACATCGGCGTGTGGCCCATCAACCCAGACGACCAGGTGCTCCGCTTCCTAAAGCTCCTCGGTCTGGAGGACAAGAAGGACACCGTGGTGAAGATTGTGTCTTTGGATCCCGCTTTGGCCAAAGTCCCCTTCCCTACGCCGTCGACCTACGATGCCATCTTCCGCCACTACATTGATATCAGCGCCATCGCCTCTCGCCAGTCCCTAGGCACCTTTGCCCAGTTCGCACCGACCGAAGCCGCCCAGGCCATGCTCAAGCGATTGGGCAGCGACAAGGACTACTACCACACTGAAGTGGCCGAACACTGCCTCAAGCTCTCAGAAGTGCTCATGCTGGCCGCCGGCGATGATTACCACGTCGACCCTCACAACCTCAACCCAACGATTTGGAATATCCCCTTCGACCGGATCGTGTCTGGCATTCCTCGCCTGCAGCCCAGGTACTACTGTGCGTTTTACATCTGCCCTCTTCCTACTTCGTGAAGTGAGCGTTTACGGTGGCGACCGTTCACAGCCATCTCTTCTTCGCCTAAATTGCACCCCTCGACGATTCACATTACCGCCGTCGTCCTCAAATACATTCCGGACACCCAGTCCACCAAAGTCAAGAACGGCTCTTATGTCTGTGAGTGCTCGTTGGCTATGTCATTGAGGGCTCCCTCTCAAGCTACCACCACGCCATCGCAGACGGTGTTGGCACTAATTACCTCCTCAACCTCAAGAAGGCGGCCAACAACGAGCACGAGGTCGACATTCGCTCCGAAGGTGCCCCTGTTTACGCACTGGAGGGTCCGCGAGGACGCTTCCGCAAGGACGCTGCCCTTTGCGCACCCATCCACGTCCGCCGCTCCAACTTCCGCCTGCCGACTTCCCCGAAAATTCCCATTGTCATGATTGGCCCTGGCACCGGTGTCGCGCCGTTCCGAGGCTTTGTCCAAGAGCGCGTCGCTCTCGCCCGCAAGGCCATCGAGAAGGATGGCCCCGATGCTCTGGCTGGCTGGGGCACCATCTCCCTCTTCTACGGCTGCAGACGCGAGTCGTGGGACTTCCTGTACAAGGAAGAGTGGCAGGAGTACCAGGAAGTGCTGGGCGACCGCTTCAAGCTCTTCGTCGCCCTGTCCCGCGAGCCCGGCAAGCCCAAGGTCTACGTGCAGCAGCTACTCAAGGAGCAAGAGCCGCTTCTTGCAGAGTCCATCGTCGAGAAGAAGGGCTACGTCTACATCTGCGTAAGTCGGCGTATTTTTTGCCACCGATTTGGATATCCGCTAAGCTTTTGTGCAGGGTGATGCGAAAGCGATGGCCCGTGATGTCGAAGAGGTGCTCAAGGATATCATTGGCAAGGCCAAGGGCGGCTCTAAAGAGAAAGAGGGCGAGGCAGAGTGGAAGGTGATGAAGGACCGCAACCGAATCTTGCTAGGTGAGGCGCTACTTCCTCTAAATCCCTCAGGCTCTCCAGCTCACCCCTCTATTCCTAGACGTCTGGTCATAGGCGTTACGCAAAACCCCACGATGCTTTCGGGCAAAGCTAGAGCTTTTATGAAAGGAGACGTTCTCATTTCTCTTTGCATTCATAGGGTCACTAGACATTCTCTCCTGTGTGCTGGTCTGTCTCGGCGTTTTGCAAAATCATTGGGGTGTGTGTCAAATTAAAAGAGCGGCTTTGCTTTACGTGAAGTGCGAAGTGCGAAGTAAGGAAAGAAAATTTCTACAAGACATGGTTTTGGTGTTCGTGCGGTTGAGTTTTGAGAGTCGGTTCTATTTTGCTACAAGTGGAAAGGAGAGTGCTTGCTTGCGAAAGAAGGATTAAGGTGGGTGATAGAGGTTGTTTACACTTTTTAAAGCTCCATGGCGACGGTGGTGGAGGTGGTGGCGTTTGCCGCTTCGGCCATGAGCTGGGCCAGAAAATCTTCCGGCTCTTCCACGACTGCGCCTTGGATGGTGAGATCAGAGGAGAGGTGGCGGCGCGACAACAGAGTGAGGACTGGGTGCTTGAGGGCGTCGTCGACGCTGATCCGGTCCGTCGGCACGCTCTGAATGAGGCATTGGATGAGATGCGACAGCGACTCGCTGACTTGCATGTTGACATCGCTGAGGTCGTTGTTGCGGAGCTTGCGCCAAGCATTGCCGTTATCCGGCAGGACGACGTTTGCGGCAGCTTCGAGCAGCACCAGGCCAAAGCTGTTCAAATGTCTGCGCGTCAGTGTCCACTCTGACTGAAGTCAGAAGATTCAGAAGCACCTGAAGATGTCCGCTGGCTTGCCATAGACCCCGCTCATCACTTCGGGCGCGATATACTCCCGGTCACCCTCTCGCTCGAGGTCCGACGCCATCATGAGGCCGATGCTCCGAGCTCGCGGGCGACCCGTTTGCGAGCGAGTCCACTCCCGGCAGCCCACCGTCTCGTCGACCGCCGGCGCATCCACTCCTGCGCCCTGCAGAACGTCGAAGGCAGTCGAACGCGGCCAGCGCGTCGCAAGACCGAAGTCGCCGATCTTCAAGTGACCATCCTGGGTGATGAAGATATTGGCCGGCTTGAGGTCAAGGTGGATGACATGGCGCCCGTGGATATATGAAAGGCCGAGTGCGATTTCGGTGGCGATCTTCCACACTCTTGCCTCGTCCAAGCGGTCATGGACCAGCCCGTGCTCGTTGAGGAAGTCCGCCAGATTGCCGTGCTCGCAGATCTCGGTTTGGATATATAGGTGGCTGTTCTGCTCCCACGCGTCGTAAAGATGCAGCACGAAGCGCGAGCCAAAGCCCAGGTCGCGAAGGATGTCGACCTCTTCCAAGCGGCGGATGCGGTCCTTGGGCCCGGCAAAAGCCGTCCGAGTGCGCTTGACGGCCGAGACTTGGCCTGTTTGGTGGCTCTGAACGGCAAAGGCCTCGCTGGACACCCCCTTGCCAATGACCCGGAGGACGGTGAAGGAGCTTTCGAAGCGGTCCGCGGATTGAGTCGCCTCCCGCTGGCGAACGGACATGAGGACGGAGCCGGAATGGCGGTGGCGAAACTGAGGGCGGCCAGCAGGTGGTGGGTGCAGGGGCCGAGCGACGGTGAGGGAGTGGATCTCGGGCGGGAACGAAGTCGAGACTGGAGTGGTGCAGGACGGCTGGAAAGCTTGCGAGGCCGGAGAAGGGGCAGGTGTCGCCACCAGTTGAGGCACTGCGTTTGTGTTTGAGCGCAAGCTAGGCATGAAAAGCCTTTTTAAGAACTCACCATCGGAAATGACGCCGTTTTTCGAGTTGCGTGTGGGCGTCATCGGTTCATAGTCAAGGTTGGTCGAGGACGCAGTGCTGCTCCCGCTTTTGTGCACATTGCTGCCCACAGTGACCACGTCGCCCAGCTGACCCGAGCTGCGCCGCCTGAACAATGAGTTGACGGAGCGACGAGGCAGCTTGTGCCTGAACAGAGGCGCCGAGCGGGTACCTCCAGCCAAAGCTGTTGGCGACCGATCGGGACGCAGAGGGGAGCATTCTTCGGACGAGCTGCCGCCAGCAGAGATGGCCGACACAGGGCTCTGGTCTCCTAGACCTAGAGTTCCAGGGAAGGGCTGCGGACCGGCAGGCAAGTTGGTGAGGATGGCTGGGGCTGGAGCAAAGGGCTGGCTTCGTTTGACGGGAGTGTCCGGCATTTGCTTGGCGCGGGCCATAGCTGGATTGAGGAGCGGGTTGGGGTGCTCGAGCTGGAGGCTTGACTGGAGCACAGTCGTCGTCGTTGGCTTGGGTGGCGGCACACGGACCAAGGACGGAGGGGTATCGACCGCCACACCGCTATCGCGGGACGGCCGGTGGGCGGCTTTTTTGGAGACCAGGCCGGTGGAGGTGAAGGCGGCTTGGAGTGGTTTGACGTGGCTATAGTGCGTTGGCGTAAAGAAGCCTTCTTGGTGCGCGTCCGACAGTCGGCGGGTCTTCGGCGGGCCCATGAGCACGGAGGCGGAGGAGGACAGGCTGGACCGGAGCGAGTTGCATGAGTTTCTGGACGAAGCCAAGGAGGAAGAAATGGAGGATGAGTCGGTCAGCGCTGGTGGCGGAGACATGGAGCGCTTGGAGGAGATGGGCGAGTCTTCCTTGCCGGCCGTGACACCCATGTCCTCGTCCTCTTTGAAATCTGCGTCGCTGTCGTCATCGTCATCTGCGGTCATATCCGTGTCGCGCATGGAGTACGGGCTGGACGAGGATGCGGCCAAGATGGGGGAGTTGGTGGCCAAGAGCGAAGCGCGCGTGGAGGGGCCCAAGATGATGGCGCCGTTGGCGTTGCGCTTCCTGGGCAAGCCGGACGACGAAGCCTGAACCAGCAGGCTGTCGTTGGGCGCGAAGGACCTTCGGATGGGCGAGGCCACCCCGCCATGCGAGGGGAACAGCAGGTCCGAGTTGGCTCTCGCCCGCTTCGGCGTGCTTTGGGCCGCCGCCAAGGTTGCCTTTGGCATGAGCGAGGGCTCAGAAGTGGAAGTAGCCATGAGCACATCCTCGTCCTCCGTGTCGTCAAAGTTGAACGGCGACGGGGCGACAGAGCGCGGGGCGAACTGATCGTTGATGAAGTTTTCGTCGAGCGAGTCGAGGAAGGGGGCGCCGGCTGCGGAAACGATCGAGTCCCTGGAGGAAGAGGTGGAGGACGAAGAGCCGGCGGTGCGCAGTGTTGGTTCGATCAAATCTAAGGGGTGGAGCGAACTCGACGTGCTAGCGGAGCTCGTGGTCGGCCAACTTCTATGGCTCGAACTGGCGCTGCCGGCCGGCAGAGGGTGCGATAAGGAGAGGTGAGAGCGAGTGGGTGTGACGAGGGCGGACAAAGGCCGAGAAGGGCGGATGCGGGCGAAAGCCTCATGCTGGGGCGCTGGGGCTGCGGCGGCCGAAAGGTCCTGCATGGTCAAGTCCCTTGACAGCTTGTGTCGCAGGACTGGGGGTGCCGTCTTGAGCCCTCCTGATGAACCGGTGTCGCAGGAAGAAAACAGGCCAGCGGGAGTCGAGCGGGAAGGGGAGCACGCTCCGACCGCCTTGGGCTTGTTGTTATCCTTGAGGGAGGAAGCGCGTCGGACCGGCCCAACCCTGAACGGGGAGTCCTCCTCTTCGTCGCTGAGGAAGATGGAGGTGTTCTCGAGGGATGGCTGGCGTCTGGAGGAGCTGGACTGGCGCAAGCTGGACGGCTTGAAGGAGAGCTTGGGGATGGCCGATATGCGGACCGCTGGGGTCGGAGATGACGACGGGGGCACCACAGGGAGGTCAGAGGCCCAGTTGGAGAACTCGAAGCGCTTGCGGTGGCCGGCGGGCGCGGTGGCAGGGTGCAACTGGCCATTGTTGTTCTTGTCGACCTTGGCGAGCGGCGAGGTTGGAAACAGCGGGCCAGCCTTCTTGTCCTGCCCTCCCACGCTCTTGCTAGACTCTGACAGCTGCACGGGCGAGCGCAGCACGTTCTCCTTGTCGTCCTGGGCCGCCCTTGACGTGGAGGTAAACAAGTTGTGCAGCGAGTCGGCGATGGACACGGTGCGCCTGGGCTGGGACCTGAGGCTGGACCAGCGATTGTTGGCAGCAGAGGACTGGAGCGAGTTGCGCCTGGCGCGACGCTCGGCCATGTCTTGGGTGCGCAAGCTCTGAGCTCGGTGCATTCTCGAGCGAGTGGCCAATGCGGGAACTCACTGGTTGCTGGCGGCGGGCTGCTGCTTCGTGGGCGCACAACAACAAGCCACTCGGTCCTTTTGTCTCGTCTTCCAAGAGCTGGCTGATCCTTAGATTGAGGGAGAGGTCGAGAGCACATTGCGCCGTGAGGTAAACAATGTAGTCTCCTCCGACTTGTGGTGGTTCTTCGCATGCCGAACGCTGACTCGGCTTTCTGATTGGCTCCACGACACCGATCCCCTGAACTCGTCGTCAGATCCTACGGTCACCCTGTGCATAGAGACAGACCGAAGATGGCGGCCAACCAGGAGGACCTGCGCAAGTTCAGCCAGGGCAAGCAAAAGGCGGTGGCGGCAAGTGCCGGCGCCAGCGTCACAGCTCTCACCAGTGCGTTGTCTTCACTTTATGACTATGATTGAGATCAGATTGCTAATGGACTGCACAGTGAACCCGTTCGACGTCATCAAGACGAGGCTGCAGACGCAAAACGCTTCTGAGCCCTTGTTCAGGCCATCGAGTCGATTGCCACCGCCTCTGATCCGCACCGATGCGTCCACTTCCAAAATCACTTACAACCCGCCCACCTGCTGCCAGTCCACCTACTTCTCCACCAATTCCAAGCCGTCCGCCATTTTATGCAAGTTCGATGACCGGCCTTTGGCGCCAGCTAAGGCCGCTTCACAAGTGCCATCGCAAGGGACGAGGTTGATGCACACCGTGGCAGCCAGGCGGGCGGCATCAGCCGTGGCGGCCACCGCCGAGTGCGCCTTCCCGACGCCGACCGTAGCAAAGACCGAATTGCAGGCCCGGCACTTCAATGGCTTCTTCGACGCCTTAATAAAAATTGTGCGCTACGAAGGGATGGGCACTTTGTGGAGAGGTGTAGGGCCGTCCTTGGCCATCGCCATCCCGTCCCAGGCCACCTACATGGTCAGCTACGACTTCCTGCGGCGCAAGCTGCTCTACCACCCCCTCAAAATCTTCATCAAACCCAACGGCCAACCTTCCGAGGTGCACAAGTTGGGCGCCCCGCTGCTGGCCGGCTCCATCGTCCGCGCCTGCCTGGTCACCTTCTTCTCGCCCATCGAACTCCTCCGCACCCGCCTGCAGTCCTTGCCCGCTTCTTCCACCTTCTCCCAAGTCACTCGGTCCACTTTACAGGTCGTCAGCTCGCAAGGTGTCACATCGCTCTGGCGAGGGTTGCCGGCAACGCTGTGGAGAGACGTCCCCTTCAGTGGCATCTACTGGGCATCCTACGAAGTCATGCAGCGGGTGCTGACCGGTCATGGCTTTGGTGAAACTGGGTCCACGCCAGTTTCCTCCAGAACCTCTTTCGCAAAAGCTTTCGTCTCCGGCGCAGTCAGCGGAACGGTGCGGCGATCTTACTTCATGTCTTCTCACGCTTTGCTGACATGCCGCTATGCGTGGTGCACAGGTCGCAGCCACCTTGACCAACCCTTTTGATGTCGTCAAAACTCGCCGGCAGGCTTCGGCGCTAGCTTCCACTCGCTCGACCTTCGCTTTGATCTTTGACATAGCGCGCACGGAAGGCATGGCTGGCCTCGGGTCTGGTCTCTCTGCCCGTCTGGCCAAGGTTGCGCCGGCGTGTGGTTTGATGATCGGGTGAGTTTTCTAATTCATGCACAAATTCCGAAGAAATCGTGCTCACTTGGGGCGCGTTTGGCAGCTTCTACGAAATCGGCCTCCGGTGGACAGCAAAAGCCATAGAGAGCATAGAGGTCATCGATTAGAGCGACACAGCGCGTTGCAATTCCCACAACTTTCACCAAGCATTGTTGTTTTGAAGTTTTCGGCGCGTCCCTGGTTTCTGTTCCGCTCCAGCCAGCAATCTCGCTCGCCAGCAACCTCAAACATGGCCGACGTGGTTATGAAAGCGCCGTCGGGTGGGCTGACCGTGAAGCCTTACGTCGCCCCGGTCTCCGACCTGTCGTCCTCCGTCTCGACACGCGACAACAGGTCGTCCAGCAGCAGCCTGTCTAGCGTCGGCTCCTCTGACCTGTCCGACGTCTCCTCATCCGATGAAGAGGACGACAGTGACGATGATCAGCCTCGAAAGCGTGCTCGTCTGGCTGTCAGGCAGCGCCAGCGCCCTCGGTCGATTACCCCCAGCGACTACTCTTCCGGCGACGAGGACTCGGCTGGCCGTTTGAAACCTGGCAGGAAGCGCTACATGCAATTCGGTCTCTATAGCGAGGGTGTCACCAAGAAGGAGCCCGAAGAAAAACCTGCAGACGACACCATGGCCGAAGCACAAGGGGAGCCAGCTGCCGCGACCACGGTCGACATCGAGGTGTCTACGGACGCGCCCATGTTCAAGGCTGTGCCCCTTGGCGTGCCCGAAAACCCGCAGCCCGCTTTGGTGGAAGTGACGAGGGCGAGCAAGCGCGGAGCAGCTTTGGCCGCGTCGCAGAACTTTGCCCGCAATGGACGCGGGCCCTCGCCGCTTTCCAGGACCCCTACCCCGGCTCCAGCTCCTCTCGTTAAAGTGCCCAGAGTCGTCAAAGTCGACAACTCATCGCTGTTGTGCAAGGACCCGGTCAAGCCGCTCTTCCCCGAAATCATCTCCATCTGGGCGGAGAAGTTGATGGCCCAGGAGCGCAACTTCAAGCTGCCAGAGACTCTTGTGAAGGAGTACGGCGAAAACGGGGTGAGCATCGCGTTGCTTTGGCGAGGCTGGCCCCAGCTGAAGACGTGTCTTTCGTTTTTAGCCCGGTCGCGTCAAGCTCATTCGAAGGGCGAACCATGGACGCCAGCCTCCCCGGTTCACTTTGCTCAAGCAGAGTGAGTGTGATCACACTTGTTGAGCCATCACGCAGCTTAGAAGCCGCGACAAGACACCTATCCGGAGCGCAACCGCTACCCTTCGGAGCTTCCGGCCGTCTGCCAATGCGAACCTGGCTCTGGCTGTGGAGAAGGATGCATCAATAGGTGAATGGCTTGCTTCCTTTGCCTGCGGTTGCGCCAGCACTGATTCCTTGTCGGCAAAGGCTAATGCTGTACCTCTGCTCGCCCAAATTGTGCCCGGCCGGCAGGAGCTGCACCAACATTCCGTTCAACTCTAGAGAGCCTCTCATGACCGAGGACGGCTACGAGGCGGCGGAAGTCTTTTACGTGCGCCAGCTCCTTTTAAGCACTGGCTTGTGTCGCTCTTAACAGTTGCTTGTTAGACCGGCAATCGAGGGTTTGGCCTGCGAACGCTGGTTGATGTTCCGAAAGAGACCTTCATCATGGAATACAGAGGTCGGTCTCCGAGTTCTGCATTCCTCGGCGGACTTGCTAACTGTAACATTAGGCGAGATCATCTCTCGAGAAGAGAGCTACAACCGCGTCACTGGCGTCTACAGAGACCGAAAAGACTTGTGAGCGACGTCGTGGCGACTTTTTGACTTTTGCTGACTGCTTCTTTAGCTACTTCCTTGATTGTACGTGTTGCCGCAACGAGATTCAACTTCGCGTGGTTTCTGATTCCCCGTATAGATGACGGTGAAGAAGTTGTTGATGCGGTATGTTCTTTCTTTGGTGTGGCCATATTTCACTTTTTCAAAATGAAGCAAATAGGGCTTGAAAGGCAACGGAGCGCGCTTCTGCAACCACTCCTGCGACCCCAACTGCAAAATGGTGCGCTACCGCATGGCTGAGTTTGACGAGTGGCAGGTAAGCAGAGTCTCTTCCTATGCGTCGAGAGGCTTACAGGCGGTGGGCAGATCGGCTTGTTCGCTCTCAAAGACATTCGCGCACGCTCCGAGTTGACCTGTAAGCCAACAGCTGTGTGCTCGCTACTCTTGATGCTGACCGTCGTTTTGCAGACGATTATGGCTGGGTCACTTTTGCGTCTCTCGCCGAAGATGACAGCAGCAAGAAGATGGATCCTCAAGAACTCGCAAAGGTGCAGCAGCGTTGCCATTGTGGCGCAGACCAGTGCCGAGGTGTGCTAGGCGGCAAGAAAAAGGGCAGGGATGCGAACAAGAAGAGGAAGTAACAGCATTGCGGGTTGCCAGACTTTTCTCATACTTCTCGGACGTTCAGGAGCTAGTTTTGTATTCCGCTTTATGGCTGTTTTGTCCCCTCATCTGCCACCTGCAGTACATTCCTTTCATCTACCGCGCTTCCCTTCAAATCCCGCTTGCCCTTTCGCCCTTTCATTACAGGTTTCGAAAGAATCGCCGATTCCCGCTTTTGATGAGCGGCATTGCTTGAGTCGCAAAGCGCTTCCACGCAGGATCCGAGGCAGTCATCATCCGCATTGGAGTGAACGCCGCCACTGACGCCAGCTCCCACGTCGATTGAATGGACACAAACTGATAGGCTTGGTCGATTGTGCGCCACCTATGCGCGAGCTTGACTCCAACTTTTGCCAGCGCTGGGTCGTAATCCTGTTGTAGGGAGGTGATGAAGGTTTGGGCGTCCTCTGTTGAAACCTCGGCGGTCAGGGTGTAGAAGATGGGCACGTCGTCAGGCGGGTTGGCAAGTGGTGACTGGAGTGGCTTCACTTTGAAGGGGTAGGCAAAAACTTTGACGGCGATCAAGTCCACGCCCAGGTCCTTGAAGTCGGCTAGGTCCGAGATGCCGTCAGTGGCCAGGTATCGTTCGCAGTCCGACTTGCTCAGGAAGCCCTGCTCCCAAACATGCGTCCACTCTGTTGCCTTGCCAGGAAAGCGATAAGCGACGTCGTCGGCACAAAATGTCGACGTCGCGACCCCAGGGCCCGTCCTGGAAGCCAAGGCCTGCAGTGCCGAGGTGTCGGCGCCGTCTGGCAGCTTCAGGAGGACTAGCCTTCTAAATCCTTCCTCGAGCCTCTTGCTGGGGTTGACTGGTACTTTATAGCGAGCCGTGAAGATGTCGTGGGCCAGCATTTCTGGGCTGTCCCCGATGAGGAACCCGTCGAGCGTTGCTGCGTGGTACGGATGCACCATATACTGGCCGGTGTATGTCGCTTCGCTTTCGAATAGCATTTCCCAGACCACGGTGCTGCCGTCCGTGGCCACCGCTGCCGACGAGTCCGTCAAGCCCGCGATGAAGAGATCTGAGTTGTCGAATCCTTTGACGAACTCCTCTCTCTGCTGTGGCGTGGCGTTGGCATTCAGTGGCATCAAGTAGAAGCGGCGAATCATTTCTAATAAGGGCGTTTGCGTCTGCTTTCGACATCTACACATCGCGGCGCACTCACTCGCCAGGTTTCTTGCAAATACTATATCTCGAGCAGGGTTGACCCAGCGAGCGTGAGGGCGCTTCTGCGCTTCTGTCTGGTGAGTTGATTGAGCGGACGTCGACGCCTTGTTCCATCAGGCAGAGGAGCCTTCAGCGCGAATTGCCAGCGGGCCGAAGGACGACATTCGCCGGCAATCAAAGACTGGACAAACCGGTCAACCGTCTTTCGCTGCACGGGAGCAGCAGTATAAGAGGGCAGGAGTCAGAGCAATCGACCGCAGGCTCTGAAAACAGCAATGGCCTGGAGCAGAATGTGCGGCGGCGCTGGTGGCAAAAATTGGTCGGCCAGGGATCTGGCTCGTGGGAATTGAGCATCTGAGCTGCTTAGAGATGTATTGTGAAGCTCATAATGCTATACAATGTACAAGTCGTTCATGATACAAGGAGCGCTGACGGAATTGGCCACTAAGATAGACGGCTCGCTCCTCGCTCAAGCGAGCCAACCCCCCACAACCATTGCTGCTAGCCAAGTTCCCACCTGTTTGAGCACAACTGTGTCGCCCGCTGCGGCTGCAGCTCCCAAATTCGCCATTGCCGGGCCAGGCTGCCGTACTTCTGAGGCGACTTATCATCTGGAGCAAAGCTGCGCAACTCACGCAAATTCCTTCCATTCCCCATCCAATACCAAAGAGGACTGCTCCTATCACCAATCGCAGATCTACTGTCCAATTTGAAGCTGCGATAGTTGACTCGCCACCAAGCCGAGGCGCCAATGGTCGGAGAGACGTGAGAGCCATAGCCAGTGGGATAGCACCGAAGGTAAGGTAGGCGAGTGAAGGGTCGAATGATGGCGAAGAGAACAACACAAGAAAGCTCTTGACTTTAACTGGAGACCAGAGATGGGATAGGGCTAATGCCAGGCCGAAAGAAAAGGCAGAAGCGAACGAAGCCAGTCGACGGCTTGTTCTGCTGGGTAACCCGGAAGGCTGATGATGGTTCTCATCAGTTACGCGAAAACTTGATGTCAGGCTTTAGACGACGCGTACGAAAACTGCCAGCATGGCTGCGAGGCCAAGAGGGATGGCTTGTGCCAGGAGCAAGCCTACAGATGAACCGGTAAAGGAGTTGTCTGGTGGTAAGAGAGTGACGGGTGCAGAGGGCGTAAGGATTGCTGTGGCTACCGCGACGCTGAAAAAAATAAGAGTGGCGCTGATTGATCTGGGCGACAGGTTTGCAACTCCGCAGAGCATATGTCCACTGTGAACTTAGTTGCATGAGCAAAGTTTTGGAAAGATCCGGAGAGGAGAAGTCAGTCTTGCCTGGTGCAGCCATTCTGCAACCTGGACCCGAGCCCGACGAGCAATCCTGAAGCAACAGTCCGCATGACTCCGACTTTTGTGAAGCCCGGTGCACTTCTACCGAGTGCATAAGTGACTGCGCCGGACAATACGATCCCGCAAAGGCCAGCCACATCATCACCCCATTGCATTGAATCGAGCCGGAAACGAGCTGAGCGGTGCAGCAGACCAGAACAACCAAGGGTTCTGCCGTTTAGTGCGCCTAGTGCATAAGTTGACAGGGCCAGCAAAGACCCTCCCACGAAGGACTGCAAGGGAGTCGGTGCATTCGAGAGCGACATCATCATCTTCTGGAAGCCCAAGATCGAGGCAGATTTGCAGTTGTCGTGGGCGCTGTTGGCGGCCAGCGTTTCGAGTATTCCTCTTAAATTACCGATCTAGTATAGTCTGGAAGGCGAGACGTCGTTAAGGAGCAAGAATTTTCATGCAAAAGGCGAGAGGTCCCGGACAAATTTCGCCGCGCGGCGGTGGCGTCGCCGGACGGCACCCGTGTGAAGCGATCGCTAGTATTCGCGCATAGGAAAGTAGTGAACTAGGTACGCGGAGAGGTCAGACGGCCTGAAACATTGTGACGGCTTCAGGGCGAAGGTTGCTAGTGGGTAGTACAAAGGTATTGGGAATCCAGGTATCGGCATCATAGGCATAGCCAGCCTGCTCCAGGGCAAGTGGTGTGGTGTAGAGAAAGATTTCCACACCGTGCGATTCATAGTCTACGAGGGATCGGGTCGATCAACTCTGGCTGTCAAGGGCAAAGCGTGCACTGACATCCTTTGGACAGCTTGATGATAGTCTCATCCACGGAAGCGAAGCCGTTGTCGTTGTTCTTGAATGTAGCTTTACTGTTTGTCGACACCAATAAGTCCAAGAGAGAGGAAGATCGTTGCTACCTCGCTTACTGGATGAGAGGCCAGGGTCCACGGCGCAGAGTGAGGAAGTCGATCTTAGTCTCAAAAGGGACCCATTTGTTCTTTGGATTGTAGACCTGGTCAGAAGGCACTGTGAGCTTTCGCCACACTGGCTAGAATGTCACACGTGCCGTAATGCGTGCAAAGAGCACAGTAGAGATTGGAGTGGAACGCGACACCGCCTTGGCATCAGACTTGGGTGTAGATCTAGAGGCCAGCGATAGAGTGGTGGCGGTCGTGGTCGAAGCGGTCAAAGAGGACGAGGCGGAAGTGTCAGAAAGACGCCGGGGCTTAGAGCGTGGTTGATTGCGCTCGGCTTTGTCGTCCGTGGCAGAAGCGACACTGCGGTAGTCCCCTTCGCTAAACTTGAGGCCTCGTTGTGCCGCCAAAAGGCTCAAAGCGTCCGAGTCCAGAATAAATTTCCGAGGCAGGGTCGCTGGATCAAATGGGATATCGGCCTTCTTGAGCGACTCGAGCGTTGTGTAGTACACAACGTCACCATGGCAAAGGTCTGAGGGCTGGTGAGTTTCGCCGAGCTAGCTCGAGATGAAAGGCTCACTGGAACCACGCGAGGATGGGTAGAACTTGATTTGATAGCCATCGGTACGGATGTGGCCATGAGCACGAGAAGTAATAGCAACATCTCTAAATAGGGAAGTAGCAGTAGGTCAGAGGTGGGCAAACTCGAAGCGCTAGGGGCTCACTTAATGTCTGGCCAAGGGCCGGTGAACTTGCGAACATCGACAGCGTGGTGGTCTGCTTCGCTCTTCTTCCACCAAGCGTATGCTCGCATCTGAATGCCACCATCGCATCAGAATATAATGTAGTATGCAGCCTGAACGCTAACCGAGACAACAACAAAAGGGATCAGTTCAGACGCAGCGAGCGCCAACGACGACATTTCCCTGGAGTCTGACTGCCTCGTCTGAGTTCGCCGGTCGAATGGGAGCAAAAGGGAGTTTGAAGATGGTGGCGTCAGTCGTGGCCCTCGTCATTGTCCACCAGACCTGCTCGCTTGAGGCTGGAAGAGAGCAGTTCAATAGCGGGTGTAACCGCGCGGAGCAGTCGCATCGACAGAGGCCACGCTGCAGAACAACGACACTGCGGTCCTCGGGTCGAAAAATCCCGTTTCCGTGTACATAAGCTCTACAGAATCCACGGCCTCATGGACAGTGCTCCACTTTTAGAGGTACCAGACTGAGCTAGAGAAGCATAAGAGATCGGAGCACCGGAAGCGCCAAAACACAAGCGAGCGCTGTCGGAGAGGGCTCGTTCTCGAGAGCTCTCGAACTCGAGGCGGGATTCCGCCAATCAACGTACAATATCACTGCGCCAGCCTGCATTGCCCCGAAAGTATATGGCATGTTTTGAATAGGAATCAAGAAGATACCAAAGCCAGCAGGGCAACAGTCTTCGACACGGACGCGTTGAATAAATGAAAGGAGTTCGGAGCCAGAGGGGGCAGCGATCATCCTTCCGGACACTTTTAAACAGCAGCATCACGTTATACTCAAGCTCAAGCAGTACTTCAGACGGAGAAAGCGGCCACCAGTGGCGACTTTCGATCGAGACCTCGACGTCAATCTCCAACATGGAAAGCTTGACCCGGTTGAACCACCTCAGCAATGACTTCTCACTTTATTGACTACATGAACCGGCGATCTCAAGCCATAGCTGGCTCTCGAACGCTGCAGGAGGAAGAACGAGACTGCCTGTTCTGCCAAATCGTGCGCAAGGAGTCGCCGGCGTTTATTGTGTACGAAGACGACGACCTTTGCGCGTTCTTGGATATCCTGCCCATTAGTGTATGTGCTCAAGGGGCCCTATTTCTCGCGGGCCGATGGCAAGCCAGTGCTGAATGGAAGTAGCCCGGCCACTGTCTGTTGATACCCAAACGACACGCGGCTCGCTTGTGAGCTGTATTCCATTCCTATCTGTTGGGCCCTTACTTTGACGAGTCAATTGCAAAAGAACGCAACTAGACGATGCATCAGCCGAAGCTCTTGGCCGGTTCATGCCTCGTCTGGCGCGGGCCATTTGTGCCGCCACCAAACAGCCTGATTTCAACATCGTAAAGTAAGGCTCTAGAGACTGTTATCATCCCTAGCTGCTTGAGGCTCATAGGATGCCTCTGTTGCAGTAATAACGGCTACGCCCAAGTAGGTGGCGATCTTTGATGTGGCTCTAATCGTGAGCTTAAGTCTTATGCTGGTGTGCGTTCCAGGTAGTCGACCATGTACATTTCCATATCGTTCCTGCGCCGTTATCAGGATCGCACCGTAAATCTGCAGCCGGTAAGTTCCTTCGGGCCCATTCTGACACCTATGTGGCTCATTTAAGGGCCCACAGTGTTCGGTGACAATAGAGCAGAGCTAATGGACGAGGAAGGCGAAGCTATGGTTGCTAAGATAGCCTCTTGTTTAGAGAAAGCCACCCATAAAATGTAGATGGCACCACGGGCTCTCAGTTGGTAAAGCGTCACATGGGCACGAAAGGACATTACAAGGCCTCTTAGAGGTGGTAGATTCTTAAGATTGCATTTCTACATCCCCTCCGACCTCAGTCGGCGCCTTTGAAGCGGTGGCGGAAGAGGCGGACGAGCCGCCCACCGGGTTGAGCATGTCGGTCAAGGACAAGCCCGACTTGGACGGCGATGATCCATTTTGTTGTTGTTGTGAAGTGGCAGGAGCGGTAGACGAAGGAGGAGGGTTGTCAGCCGAGGGCAAAGGTGGGCGGAAGAAGGCCGGGATGGAGGACTCCTGCTGGAACGACTCTGGCAACTGCGACTCTTCGTCCTCGTTCAATTGACCCGCGTCCTCAGCTATCTTGGCTTTACGATTCTTGATGGCGTCCTTGAGCTGGATGGGAACTGGTATGACTTCTTGGAGGTAGAAGAACGTCTCGTTTTGCTGGATCGCGGTCGCTGTGTGGCCGACGCCATAGGGCAGCGAGGTCAGTCAATGCAATGGGAGTTGATGCCAGGGCAGGCAAGACGCACAGAGGTCCTTGTACTGGATGGCCTTGCGCTTCTGCATGCGCGCCTGCTCGTTGGATGCGCGGGTCAGCTTCTTGATGAATTGCTCCTGTTCGCGGTGGATTGTGGTWGCGTTACACGCCAAGCAAGGGACAGTGCAATCGAACAAGCTCACGGTGGCGACGGAGATGAGGAAGATGGCCTCTTTGGAAAGGAGCGAGATGTCGGCGTCCGTTTTCACGATCTTGGCCACTCGTCTGCGCKCCTGGACCTGTCAGAGCGCGGCGCACGGCTACCAGGGACCAACTGACGAAGCAGGGAGGACGGAGGTGCCCTTTTGRTGCGCGGAGGCGGGCTTCTTTGCTGCCTTGGGTTTGGAGGGCGGCTTGGCTGCCTCTGGGGCTGCTGCAGGTTCGGGCAAGGGCGTGGCCTCCATTGGCGTGTCCTCCTGGGTGGCGCTCATCGTGTCGATATTTTGCCGCGCGGGTATCGACGTGGCCGGCTATGGAAGAGGGTGGAGAGGGCGAAGGTCATGCTGCTGTTGTCCGCTTCGCGCGACTCACAGCCGGTGCCTCCCCATTTAAAACCTGCAAATCTGTTGGCTTTCTCGAGATGTGATTCCATTGCTGTGACTGGGCTTGAACGATGGCGAAGCGCTCSACTCTATGGGGAGC
>BCIO01000005.1:2094507-2105617 GCA_001599975.1 Cystobasidiopsis lactophilus
ACKCCCASCYSSCMCMMMCKCCMMCSMGCCMSCMSCKSCASSGWKSSCSYMSCYGTTGGCCTACTCCTACCCCCAGAGCCTGTACGAAGACGACCTGTCGGCCACCTCATACGTGCCTCCGCCTTCACCCCCTGCCAGTCCTATCGCCTCGGGCATTTCTCCTTTTGCCGCTMCCACCGAGCCCGCCGCTCAAGAGTCGGCCTACCACCAGAGCCAAAACGGCGACGGCGACGGCCCCTTCATCCCTTTGTCCCCGCTTTACGCCACGCCTATGACCTCGGGCGGCTTGTCCGAACCATCTAGACGGCTTTGGAGCGAAACAATGGACAACAACTTGGTCGCGGCGGTTGAGCAGTGGCGCGCTCAAAATCCTGCCAACAAGAACGTGCGGTGGTCAGATATCACGGCGGTGTTGAGCACTAGGGCTACCGAAAAGCAATGCCGGGAGCGTTACAAACTCTACCTTGCCCCATCGGGTTCGTTTCCTTTCACTTTTACATTTCACACACACACGAAAGCTCATTGTGCCTTGCTCTTTGGAAACAGACAAAAGCCCACTGACCCAGCCAGAATGGGACATCGTTCTGCGCGAGGTCAAAGCTACGCTTCCGGAGAAGAGAGTGTCTTGGTCCAAAATCGCCAACATGATCAAGGACGAGTCCACCAAAATTCGCACCGACATGTTCATCAAGAACCAGTACAACAGCTTGTACAAGCGGGACGGCAGCCAAAACGTGCTACGAGTGAAGCCAACCAAAGGTGGCAGGTCGGCAGCCACCAAGGGCGCCAAGAAGACGGCCAGCAAGGCAACCAAGGCGCACCGCAGTGGCAAGTGAGAGCCTTTTGGCCACGTCCTTCTGCGTCACCACCTGGCGTCTCGTCGCCCACACCATCCCCTCTCTCGGCCAACATGGTCGAGCTGTACCACCACCTATCTTGGGCTACCCCTTTATTCCTCGCTGCATGTCAGCGAATATTGGACAGGACTACGGATTGCTTGTATTCTTGCGCACTTGATCGTTTTGCAACTATCGCTGAGGCAGCCTCTTGTACTGCATTCCACCTCTGGCTTGTCCCCAGCACGCCTTTTGCCCACCACATAACGTCCAAGGGCGCTCATGAGAGAGATTCTGATCAACCATGCAGCTATGCAATTACATTCAAAAACCCCTCGTGTAGACCCCAATGCGACAAAACGACATGATCATGAGAATTTGGATCGGAAAGCTTGCAAGGCCTTCGAGTGCCCATCGACGCAAAGTCGAGTTGTGAGAAGCAAGCTGTTGCTCAGAGCAAGATCCTCCGAGATCCACAAGCCCGATTTGGATTGCTGCACTCCCTGTGGTACGCAAACAGGAAAATTAGCGATGGCCTCAATCTCGAGATCACCCAAGGGACTCTAGAACGAACCTTCGAAAGCTCTTCGTAACCATCTGAAGATCCCCCTTCTAGCATTTGTTTGACTAGCCCGACAAATCTGCTGCCCGGCGAGTCAGGTAACGCTGAAAGCAAAGTGGTGCAAATGTCGCCACAGGCCGCAGCTATGGAGGGCGCCTGTTTTGACAGCGATGAAAGTTCAATCGGCGACAGATCCATGAACGAGACTGGCGTTCAGCACAGTGAGCTCCAAGATCAATGTGGTGAGGACCGAGATCACCTACGCGGGTTCTCGCGCAAGTTGGCCCTGAGGTTGACAGCGTATTCAGAAGAAGGGGAAGTACGAGGAGATGCAGACATGAATGTGCTGGTGGGCGAGAGGAGAAGAGGTGGACGGGGCGGCAAGTGAACAGCGACCGACATCGTCCGTTCTGGTCGACCTTCCCTTGAAATTTCGACTCGGACTTGGCCCAAAGGCGATGCAAGAGAGCCTAGTCCGTGTCTAATGCGTGGAAGAACGAATTGGAGGGAGGGGGAGATGGTGGTCTGCCGAAGAAGAAAAGGCACTGAGGAGCCGGTCAAGGCCTGGACTCTGAGCGGTCACACGATGCGAGGTCGCCAGGAACAAAGATTCGAGAGCTGGCCGGTCCGCTGTGGCTTGGCTTTCTTTGCAGAGCGAATGGGTCGAAAAGTGGTGAGAAGGGCAGCAACGAGGATTGGAAGTGAGCCGGCGAAGGATGGAAAGAGAACGCGTCGCAGGTTTTTGTTAGGAGGCGGAAGAGTGGCGGATTGGCGGTTTCGGGCTCGCCCACGAATCTTTGAGGTCTTGTAGGCTTGAATGAGTCTGGGCGATATGTTTGAAACGATATGAGTCGGCGCAAAGCGGCAAGGTAGAATGTACGCACAGAGATTCACCAGATCGATCCAACCACACCAAGATGCCGCAGACCAAACTCCATATCAATTGGTGTTGACATCTGTAGCTCTCAGTTCCTATTAGTACGCAAGATTCGCAGAAGTAACGGGGAATGATCAACGCACCAATCGCTCCCCTCTCAACAGTCCTGGTTCCAACTTCCGTTCAAGCACCAAAATGACTATGGTCTGTGAAACAAGAGCATTCAATGAGCTCGGGAACATACGGACTGTGAATTGGAGGGGGAAGAGGAACCCACGCCTGCCACAGCTTCAAAACGTCGCTGGAGAAACGATATGACAGCCCAATCGACCTGTCCATTCGGACAACGCAATATCAGATGTGCTCTCAGAATATGGTGATAGACAGTCGAACGCACTTTCATTTGCCTGGCACGGGATAGTCTGCAGAAGCGCACATGAGTTGGGTCCGACATGAACCAAGGAGCGGGCAACTTGCCTCTGGTCAGATCAATCTCCTTCAAGTGGGTGTTGGTGATCTTGATGCGGCGGTTGCCGGCCTTCTTCTTCTTCTTGGTGGTGAAGCCGCTTGAGTTGTCCGAGCCGACGTTGGCCGTGGCCGTCTCTTTCAAACCCTCTGCAAGGCAGCCGACCAACACCGTAAGATCCTTCGAAGGATATAGTGAGGCAATAGCGACGACTTGCCATTTCGAAGCTGGATGGGCAGGTCAATCTCGTCGGGCGATTTGAGAGTGTGCCACATGTCCTTGAATTCTGTTCATGGGGCGTCAAACCCCGTTTATGAGCAACGCGAATCCATGTTGAGGGATCAAGACGAACCTTTGTCAAGCTTGCCAGCCTTGCCAAGCTCGTTCCCGACCTCGTCGTAAAACACCATCCTCGGCACTCCCTCCTTGTCCTCCGCCGCGCGGCCGCCCATGGACCGGGTGACGAGCACCTTGCCCTGCTCCTCGAGCTCTTCAATCACGGTCTGGGCTTGCGAGTAGGACTCCTTGAGCGTCTTGATGGGCAGCCCGCCCCGGGGTTGGTAGTTCTTGAGCACGCGCAGGAGGTCGTCCTTGCTGCGGATGTCATAATCGGGCTGTGTGGATCTCTTCATGAATACAAAGCAACGGCATTATTGCAAGGGGGGAGACGACGCACTTTGTAACGGTAGAGGCCCGTCTTGTCGTCGATGGCCACTCGGTCGTGGCGCTGGAAGATGGCCAGCAAGTCGGCGTTGGTCAAGAGGTCATCGTTGCCAGATTTGATGGCCAAGTCCTCCAAGCGATGCACGGACGGGTTGTCCTGCGCCGGTCTGCGTGAGCAGCTGGTCACTTTGCCACTGGCTGGAAACGCACCTTGAGCCATCTGACCAGATCTGCGACTTTGGAGTTCAGTCGAGATGCAATGCCACGCTCGATCTTGGCCACGTCGACTGTGAACAGTAACCCGTCAGCCTGAGAACGGGGGCAGGCAGCGCAACCAGCGGCGAACCCTTGGTCGCTGGTGCTGGCTTCTTGGGCTTCACATCCGCTCCAGCTCCAGCAGCTGCTCCAGGCGCAGGCCCAGCAGGAGTCAACGATCGACCCTGGAGCGTGCTCAGATCCCGGAACTTGGGCGTCGCACTACTCTCGGCAGAGGCCATGGCGGTCGTCCAGGCTCGACCTGCGCTGCTCCGCCTTTTGTTCAGCCTCGGCCAATTTGTTGTCTGCTTTTGCTGTCTTCGAGTGCGAGTGCTCCTTGTGCGCCCTTGCCCGCTAGCGAGTCCCGTTAGAACCGGAGAAGATATCTCGACAACACTGTGCCTCGCAAGCCGAATCATCATCTTCCAAAAGGTGAGCGCCGCCCCGTCCACCATTGCTCTTGTTCTTGGAGCTACAATGCCATTGTTCCCCTCGCAGAGTCACTCTAGAAGCCCTTGCATTCGCCCCTATAACATCAGACTACCGAATTCTGTGACAGCCAAGCAATCTGGTGAGCCGGGCCGCCTGCTCTCGAAAGCCCACACCATGGCTTATATTGCAAGGAGTCGCTTTTCAGACTGTCGACTTCCAAGCTTGATTTTGTGCTAGACTTTGAACGAAACCCTCTCGGGCAGAAGTTGAGCAGCTTGGTGGTAAGCTCTGTTTGCCTCCCTTCAAGCCCTGGTTCTTTATTGTACTGAGCTGCCACTTGTGCCAATCACCCACAGAAGCTTGAATCTATCGAATCGCCGCCCACTCTGCCTAAAAGCCCTCCCTAAACCAAATTTCTTGTCGCCACCTCCACTCATAACTTCAACATGTCATCTACCGCTATCGTGGAAACGGCTACGCAAGTAGCCAACGAAGCTGTGGCCGGTGAACTGCCCGATTCCACCACCACCCAAGCTCGGTTTGTGGCGGCCCTTTTTGTACCAAGCTCTGAAACACTTTGGCTTACTTTGTTCGTTCGCCCGCGATCAGTTGGCTGGGCTACTTGGCTCGAATCAAGCCTCTATTAATCAAGAGCTCGCGGTACCTTGCTTACTCCTCCGACGTGGGCGAGGCCTTCCGGCCGGTCGTCAATCGAACTTTTGTCCAAGGAGCGTATCTCACTTCCTGGTTTGTTTCCCTATCCCCACTCCGTGCCTTTTCTGCAGAACTGACTGGGCATGGTCGAACAAACAGGCTCTACGTGAGCGGCGACGTGGCGTACGAGGGCTACAAGGCGCACTTGCGCTACCAGGAGAGGGCGCTCCTTCCTCGCACCCTCGGCGCACCGGAGCCACCGAGCCAGACGACCGAAGTCGGGCTAGTTGTGGCCAAGCGAGCAATCTTCCAAGTGACCGCCTCCATGCTGTTCCCGTTCGTTTCACGTCTCCGCTTCAGCCCTATCTCTGAGCTCACTGTGCGGGCCCGAACGAACAGAGCACTGACGATCCATACGGCGGTCAAGTACACGGCCAAGTACGCTCAGCGCTTCCAGAACGTCCGCCTTCGAGGCATCGTGCCCACCGTGGTCGGCCTGGCTATCGTGCCCGCCCTACCCTGTTCGTCTCTATTGACACACGAATGGTTGTTTGTGGCTCATACGTCTGCTGGACAGTCCTGTTTGATCACCCGATCGAGACCGCTGTCGACAAGGGATTCGGTAGATTTCTCTCGCACCTTCCGTCAATCATTAGACTAATTAACATTTCTCGTAGCTGTTCTTGAGGAGAAGATGGGCCTGCCGCCTTCGCACGAAGGTCCCGTTGTTGGTCAGGCGCCGCCTTCGCAAGCCGGGCTACAGGAGAAGCAGCGGCTCCACAAGGACCTGTAAAGGTACTTGACCCCTCGGCTTCTTCGACCCTACTTCAATCGCATCCTCAATCGCAACTTTGGGACGATCGGTTTGGGGAAAGCAAGAGAGAGGGACGGAAGCCACTCTCCTTTCCAAGAGCAACAATACAAGAGAAAGCCAGTTTCCTTGCGGCCCCTCATCCCTCTCTTTCGCCCGCCCATCTTGACCCACCCTGCCCATCCAATATTATTCACCCCACTCCTGTGTTACGCCGCCCGCCGTTAGAATCGATACCCAAACCCGAAGACTTGTTTCAAATGTTGGACCTCGCACCTTTTATGCCTTGGCAGCCGTAGACGTTGCCGGCGGAGGAGGCGGATGGACAGTCGGACCTAGGCCACAACCGTGAGTTGCCTGTGTGGGTCGCTAGTCCTTTAACTTTTTGGTCTCTGTTCGATGGACGATGAGAACGAACAAAGGCCATGCCTGGCTTTCGATATGAGCACCTCCGTCTCCTAGTAGAGAAGATACAAGCGCACCTATGAATTTGCACCCTCGCGGAGCGATGGGCGCCGCCCAGGCCAGGGAGCAGGCGAAGAGCACGAAAGAGGCCTTGAAGAGCTGCATGATAACCGACTGGTCTTGTTTGGATCAAAAGAGTGTTCACTTTGGCCTGCAAAGTGGGATTGTTGGGAGAAGTCCAGCTTGGCCGAACCAGAACAAGAGGTCATGCGGCGACATGGAGCGGTTGCCAGGCTGAGCTTGTCTGGCTTGAATTGCGTTTCATCATGGTTGACCTGTCTGACTCTCTCAAAAATTGTGGTATTGATAAATAGATACGTCTGATGCATAACTGGACACGCAAAATGGGCTGCGACCGACGGCCAGCATCCGTCAGGCTGGGTGGCAAAATGAGTCTGGGTGGAACTCCAACTCTGCCGTGGCGATGTTATCAGCACCGAGACCCCAGACAGCCAGAACAATACGATCTGAGCGGAACTGGTACATGTCTTAACTTGCATGGATCAATACGAAAGCCCCTGCAGCCCGAGGGCTCTACTCGCCCAGCAAGGGTCTCGACTCCTCGTCCGGTTCCCTCGGTCCGAACACAACATGCTGGGTGATGAAAGCCACATCAAAGGTCATGCTGAGAAGTCCCAGCAACAGCTTGGCCAGGTTGCCCTTGATGCTGTCCCAAGGGTGCGCCGAAGTGGTGAACGAGTCCAGAACGAGCTGGGCCACAGACAGCAACCCGCCCGTTAGGTCGAGTAGGATGTTACCGATAGACCACCCCAATGTCGACCGTCGCCGTTGGTTCAGAAGGAGCTGCGGCTAGATTTGCCACCACTGATTTAGGTCCACTCATTTTAGAGAGCGAGAGGCTCACAATGTATTTAATGAAGCTCGATAGAATCTTGATGTACGAAAAGGCGTAAAGAAGGTCAAGAGGATGAATGAGGTGGGCTCCAGCGCCAACGGAGGAAGCCACGATGACGGCGAGCAGTGTGACATAAAAGGAAACGAAACCCCTCGACAGGCGTTGAGATTCCGATTTCTGTGGATGATACTGAAGGCATGAGTTGGCTGTGCGACAGATAAACAGAGCTGAAAGCACTTTGTAAAGGAAAGTTTGCCCGAGCGTGAAGGATGCTATGGCGAAGGCCTTTGCATAACGATCAAATCCGGGCCCGCCATCAAAACAGCAGGGCAGTAAGTCTTACATGAACACCAAACGCGATGTCGTTGGGCGCAACCGCAGGAAAGTCGCCATCGTGTCGCCGGGCATACTCGTCTCTGACCTCTCTTGACGCAAACAGGCCAATGTTGTATACTGCATAGCATGCAAAGGCCAAAACGTTGAGGTACAGGTATTCGAAGGAGAGGCCCTCGACGCTGAGTGAAGGCGTCTCAGAGCCATGCCTGGCAGGTCGGGAGGTTCAAAGTGCGGGCTCACCTCTTTCGCCTAAAGTTGAGGATGACTTGAGGGTAGAATGAGATAGACCACGCCCAAAAGTAAGCCCAACCAAGAATGGCAGAGACGACACTGGCGGCCGACATGCTGCCGAGCGCCCGGGACGATTTCGTGGAAGGAGCCTGGGGAAGAGGTGGAAAGGCGAAAGCGCTGCTCGGGGAGACTGACGCGGCACTCAAGGTAGTCTCAAAGCTTGATTGCAAGGGACGAAGAGGCGGGCGATGAGCCAAAGGCATGATAAATGGCGAGCTCGCAATTTTCGACGGGGCAAAGCCGTGTACGCAGGAAGGCAAGAAGCAGCACTCTCAGTAGCTATTTGTCTACATGGCCTTGGCAACGGGCATAATCTTGATCGCTTCCGGGTCCCACGCCTGCTCTAATCGCAATGAGAAGGAGCTCTCGAAGGGTGGATAAGCGGGACGCCTTACGCCGCCTTCCACGTAGATGTCCTTCAGCAAAAAGGCCCTAATGCACTCAGGAGTTGAGCAAGAGGACGAGGGAAGCGAAGGGAACGATAGTCACTTGATCTCTTCGGCGGAGTTGCCCTTGAGCAAGAGCCAGCTGCCGGTGGGTGACGGCGTCTCGCCCGAGGCAGGATCTACGCTCAGCGTAGCACCAGCAGTTTCTAATGCGAATTCATGAGCGCAAGCCCTGGAATTTTTGGTCCGAGGCTGCAACCAACCGAGAATGCCCGCTTCCTTCGCCGCGATGGCGCCTTTCAAGTGCTGCGGGCGTAGATCCATCCTGTGGGACATATCTGAGGCACCACACAATGCCCTTGCCAGAGTGAATGGCGCACCTCTTTGAGCCAGTCTTGAGGTCCGGGCAGAGGCAGAGATAGTAATTGGGACCGGCGGCAGGAGCAGAGGAAGACATGGCGCGCGTTGAAGTCAGCAGAGGTCGTCGAAGAGTTGAGCAAGCAGTTCGCAGCATCGAAAACCCAAGGTTCCGAAAGCCGATTGATCGTCGGTGGACAACCGGTGCGAGGCCGCTCTAACGCCTTGGCCCATGAGCGGTGGTGATGGTGCGGATCTGGTGCTAAGACTTGGCTTTGGCGGTGACATCTCTCTTCTTTCTTTGCATCTTCTTCCGAAAGGCGTGCCAGCCGTTTGCTTTTTGTACCGCCCAAAGCTGGATCTTGGTGAATCGAAAGTCGCATTTGCTCAGATCTGCCCCTTCTTCGCGGAGGTGGTCGATGAACTGGGTCTGGTTGGACATTGGTACTCTGTAGTGGCCAGACATGGGCTGGAAGGAAGTCGGCCGGCCCGCGTCAACTTGAAGTGTGCCGGCGCCTGTCCAAAATGCGTGGTCATTAGCGGCCTACACTGAGCACAGTGAAATAGGACCACTAACTGATGATGGGGCCACCAGCCAAGAACGAACTGTGTTGAAGTCTTCCGCGCAGCTTGAGGCCCACATAGAGCTCGTCTGCGATTAATTTTAGCCGTGACGTTTGATTTGGGAAGGAAGCGGCAGGTGAGCGCACATTTACTGTCTGCCACGTAGATATAATCCTCTTTGAGTGGTTTGCCTTTCTTCTTAGGCGGAGGCGGAGGCTGATCGGCTGGACGAGGGTACAGACCTCCGCCGTCTGAGTCGATGAAAGCCCCGGGCGTGGTGTCGACCAACGGATGCTCTTCCGCATTATTCAAAGGATGAGGACACATCCATCGAAAGAGGCCATCTTGAATGATGACCCGGTAGTGCATGCGCTCCTCAGCCGAAAGGTAACTGCAGTGACCGGGTAAGATGATTGTCTTCTTGAACAAAGGCTGAGACCACGCACTGTATCCTGTCCTTCTCGAGTTTCTCTCTTGGGCACTCTTTCAGCGAGAGCTCCTTGCCACCGCCGTGATCAAGCCAAAACTGAAAGCCCTCTTTTGTGTCGGCTCGCTCCCATGCTTCGTGATAGTGTTGTAAGTTGGAGCCGTAGCGATGCTTCAGGTCAATCATCTCCAACCAATGTTGCTCTTCTAGCTGAAGCAAAGGATTAGATGGAATAGGCCAAATTCGGGATCAAGGACAGCACACCTTCTTCTTGACCTTGATGGGCTTGGAGCGGCCTCTCGGATCCTTTGAGTAAGCATAGGACATAGCTCTCTCCCTCTTTTGTGCCCAAGTTTCGTCTTGCCGGCTGAACAGATCCCTCAGACCCGAGCTGGTCCTGGCCTCCTCCTTCTTCTCGGCGGCGGACATTGAAGGCGGCTGCTGAAAGGCAGGGGCAGCGTCCTTCTCCTTCCCTTGGATCTCTGCAGCCAGAACCACAGCTCTCTTCATCTTGGCCTTGGGCGTGTTGGCGGCGTCCGAGTTTGTCAGGGACTCCCGAGCCACCGCTTCGAGCTTCACCCGTTTCAAAGAGTCGTCCCAGCGGTCAGACGCCGTCAAGCGAGAGCCAGTTGCTGATGGTTTGTTGGCCATAGGTAAGGATGTCGCTTCAACGGCGTCTACGACGTCCTTCTTAGTGACATCGCACGGCTTATTGTCGAGGGCTTCGGGATCTGAGCGAGCAGGGCTTTCGTCGGCCATGGCTCGACTTTCAGACTTTGAGATGTGATCTTAGATAAAATTAGCTTCGAAATCAAAGAAGTTTTGGCAGCTGGCGTCGGACGTCGAGTCTCGAGAGGCAATCTCCGCTTCCGCCTCGAAGTGGCGGAGAGCAAATTTATGGGATTCTAGGAAAGCTTGGCTTGGGATAGAGTACAAGAGGCCGCCTCAGCGATAGTTGCAAAACGATCAAGTGCGCAAGAATACAAGCAATCCGTAGTGCTGCCCAATACTCGCTGACATGCAGCGAGGAATAAAGGGGTAGCCCAAGATAGATGGTGGTACAGCTCGACCATGTTGGCCGAAAGAGGGGATGGTGTGGGCGCCGAGACGCCAGGTGGTGACGCAGAAGGACGTGGCCAAAAGGCTCTCATTTGCCACTGCGGTGCGCCTTGGTTGCCTTGCTGGCCGTCTTCTTGGCGCCCTTGGTGGCTGCCGACCTGCCACCTTTGGTTGGCTTCACTCGTAGCACGTTTTGGCTGCCGTCCCGCTTGTACAAGCTGTTGTACTGGTTCTTGATGAACATGTCGGTGCGAATTTTGGTGGACTCGTCCTTGATCATGTTGGCGATTTTGGACCAAGACACTCTCTTCTCCGGAAGCGTAGCTTTGACCTCGCGCAGAACGATGTCCCATTCTGGCTGGGTCAGTGGGCTCTTGTCTGTTTCCAAAGAGCAAGGCACAATGAGCTTTCGTGTGTGTGTGAAATGTAAAAGTGAAAGGAAACGAACCCGATGGGGCAAGGTAGAGTTTGTAACGCTCCCGGCATTGCTTTTCGGTAGCCCTAGTGCTCAACACCGCCGTGATATCTGACCACCGCACGTTCTTGTTGGCAGGATTTTGAGCGCGCCACTGCTCAACCGCCGCGACCAAGTTGGCGTCCATTGTTTCGCTCCAAAGCCGTCTAGATGGTTCGGACAAGCCGCCCGAGGTCATAGGAGTGACGGAAAGCGGGGACAAAGGGATGAAGGGGCCGTCGCCGTCGCCGTTTTGGCTCTGGTGGTAGGCCGACTCTTGAGCGGCGGGCTCGGTGGCAGCGGCAAAAGAAGAGCCCGAGGCGACAGGACTGGCAGGACGTGGAGACGGAGCCAAGTAG
>BCIO01000005.1:2842396-3070904 GCA_001599975.1 Cystobasidiopsis lactophilus
GCCCCAAGGTGAGCTCTATTTCGAGTTAGACAGCTCGAGCCCAGTCGCTGAAAGGTCTTGTGTCGACGCCACAGCCTACTATGCCCACTCCTCCCTCCGAGCATCACTGCAAGGCCACCGAGTACTGGGATGACCACCAGAAGAAGTGCTGCCCCAAGGTGAGTTCCTTTCTTGCTAGAGCTCTCGAGACGAGCCACTCATGCGCTTTATCGCAGCCCAAGAACCACTAAAGCTCCGGGCCTTCCTCGCCTTCCCTCCCCAAAGACACCCCAAAGACAGCGCACCTCGGTTCCTGTCACCAATTTCGGGCTCATCGTTCCTCTCCTCTTCCCTCCCTTCTAGCAAAGGACTCTTCGCAACTCGTCAAAACTCGCTACAAACGGACTCTCCAACTCGCAAGCAAACCCCCCTCGTTCTTGTACAAAGCTTTCTATGACCGATCTCTCAAATGAAAAATATGCAATGGAAATGGGCACAATGAGCCTCTGGGACTTTTGATCGGGACCTTGCGCTCTAATTTCATCTCTTGGCCATCAGCCACCAAAAGTTTTTTGGCCGATCATGGAAATGGAGCACGAGGAAGGCCAGGACGAGGGCTTGACCGCCGACGACATCCTCGAGGTTATAGAGCAGGATGACATGGACCAAGACCAGCCAATGTCCGAGGACGAGGACGACGAGGCCGGCTTGGAGGAAGTGGAAGAAGAGTACACCGGCCCAGACACGTCCGTTGCCCACTTTGCGTCTCATTCATCTGCCAAGACACAACCTGTATACGCCGTCGCCGCCCATCCGAAGACACCGCTGATCGCAGCGTCGGGCGGGCAAGACGATTTTGCTTATATCTGGGCCACCGAATCGGGGCAAGAGCTGGTCAGGCTGACGGGCCACACCGACTCAGTGGTAGCCGTGCAGTTCTCGGCAGACGGCGAGCTGGTCGCTTCGGGCGGGATGGACGGCAGGATACGAATCTGGCGGCGGGTGCAGCAGCCCACAGCGTTCAACGAGCTGCAGCAGTGGGCCGCCTGGGAGTTCTTGACCAACTTGGAGGGCCCTTCAGAAGTCACGGTACGTCTAGGTGTCCTCTCATCTTGTCCTGTAGCACTTGTACTGAAGTCGCCACCGGCTGATTACTCAGACCTTGGCATGGCACCCTCGAGGCTCAGTTCTTGCGGCAGGTTCTTCTGACGGAACCGTGTGGATGTGGAATTGTGAGAATTGCTCCTCTTTCTAGGGAGATTGCGTTCTCTGAACACAGGAGCGCCTGCAGTGCCAAGTGGTCAGCTCATGAGCATCTTTTCCGGGCATACCGCTTCGATCCAAGCACTCTCCTGGATATCGCCGTCGGAAGGCAAACGCCTGCTGTCCGTTTCCGAAAGCTCGGAGCTCTACATCTGGGAACCGAAAGACCCCTACTCTGCCCCGGCCGTCAAGTTCTCAGCGGCGGCGTCCGACCCCAGATTCGCGTTTGAAGGCGGCGTCACATCTCTGGCTGTTAACTCGGCGGGGACTTTGGCGCTGGTCGGTGGAGCGCAGGACGCAGCGTTGAAGCTGGTCAATTTGGCGTCTGGTCACCTGGTATCAGCTCTCGCCGGCGGGCACAAAACTCTGTCTAGCATTGAAGCTTTGGCCTGGCTGGATTTGGTTCCCGCAAGTGGCACGGGTCTATGGCTATCAGGTGGAACAGATGGATCGGTCTGCGCTTGGGAGTCAACGACGGGCGCCCTGCGGTGGAAGGTGGAGCACCCGCAGCCGCCCCCAAAACCGTCTGTTCAATCGAATGGTACCGCTCCGACAAATGGCGAACAGCCAGCACCCTCGGCTATGGCTCAGCAAGGACCGGCTCCTGGCGAGGAGGAGGAAGAGCACTTTGCCATCTCGGCCATCGCCCTCCACCCTTCCAAGCTCCACTTCACCTCTTCGGCAGCAGACGGCTCGCTCCGCACCTGGGAAGCCAAGTCCGGCCACTTGGTCAATGTTCATCCGGGCCATTCTAAAGCAATACACGCTTTGGCAATCACGCCGGATGGCCAGCTTGTCCTCTCAGGGTCGGACAACGGTTTGGTCAGAGTGCATAGAGCAGCACCTTAATCTAGAACTACACTGCATCCCTAGAAAATGTACAATCTCCCAATCCGCGCCGCAGGGCACAGATCAATGCCGCCAGATCCTGAGCTTTTGATCCCGGCCTGCAGATGCTACTTTGTCCGCCACAAAGTCCACGCAGTACACCTCGTCAGTGTGGCCGGGCAGGTCGACCTTGATTTTGAATGTCTTCAAGTCCCAAAGCTGCTCACCGCCGTCAGAACGCGCAGAAGAGCTAGATTGAGCCATGGCAAACCTTCAGCGTGGTGTCCTTTGAAGCAGAAACTAATAGCCTCGAGTCGCTCGACCAAGTCAGGCGGTAGACCGCGCCGACGTGGCCTCTTAGACTTGAGATGAACCTGATGCCCTAAGTGGTGAGCGTCAAGCGGACAATGCGTTTGATGACAGCCACTCACTTTCCAGTCTTGCCGTCCCACAGCTTGACGCAGTTGTCCCACCCGGCACTCGCGATCCACCTGCCATCCGGCGAGAAGGCCACATGCCCGACGATCTTTTGGTGGCCAGTCAGCCTCGCCACCGGCTTCTTGGGGTTCACGTTCTCCTTTGGGTGGAGCGGCGGCCAGAGGAAGAGCGTGTGGTCGTCCGAACCAGAGATGGCGGTCTCGGGGTTCCGCGCGGTGAAGGCCTGGTAGCGCTCGAGAGCCCGGGCTTGGGCTTCTTCGTCTGACGCCGGTCGCTTGGAGGTGTGATCGAAGGGACCGGTGCGGAGGATGAAGTCGGTGTTGAGCGCCAGGCTGTTGACCCAGTGGGCGTGCTCGGACAAGGTGCGGATGAGCTTGCCGGAGGTCGCGTCCCAGAGCTTGACCGTGCGATCGTGTGAGGCCGTGTAGATGACGTTCTCGCCACCCCATCTGACAACACTGACAGCCTGTGTATGCCCTCCGAGCGTGAACTGGGTTTGCCGGACCTTGGGCAGCCAGATTCGCACGGTGCCGTCCTTGCTCGAGGATGCCAACCTTGGGTTGGCCGCATTCCTAGCAGCAATGGCAAAGTCAGAATCTTCTCAGTATGAGAGAGAGAAGGCATCCTCACTGATGGATGGGCTCCCAGGCCAAGCTCATGATGTGCTTTGAGTGGCCACGGAGCGTGTCCCCGACTTGCTTGCCCGTTTTGGGGTCCCACAGCCTCACAGCGCCTTCTCTCCCGCCGGTAGCTATTAGCCTCTCCAAACCCTCCCACTCCACCGCCAAAACGTGATTCGTGTGGCCAGTCAGAGTCTGCGCGGGCGTTTCGGTGTTGAGGTCCCATATCCGCGCCGTGTTGTCCCCCGAACCAGTGACCAGGGAGCCTCCTGTTGGTGAAAACGAAGCGCACAGAATGGCGGCGTTGTGTCCTGACCATTCGGACACATTTAGCCATCGCGAAGAAATTTTCGCGCAGAGCATGTGAAAAGCCAGACTCACCATCAAGAGCGGAGGAACAGCGGGTGATCTCCCTGACTTTGAAGATGGCTTGCGGGGTGCATTGGACTTTCAAAACCTGTTCGGTGGACAGCAGGTCCGGGAACTTCTCCAGCAGGTCCTGCAAGGAGGTGTCGACCGCCATCTCCCGGCCATCCTCGAGCACCAGGTGAAAGTTGAACGGCAAAGGGTCCTCAGTCGTTGACTGCAGCGTGTTGGCCAGCAGCTCGAGAGATTTCAGGTCCGTCGTGGACGCCAGCGAGATGGGAGGGCCAATGGCAGCGGCGTCCTGCGAGGTGAACTGGACAATGACGTTCTGCTCTGCCTTGGGCGCCTCCACGATGGTCGAGGAGCCAGTCTTCTGCCTCTTGGGCTTAGGAGGGATCAAGGTGGCCATTAGTGCGACAAGCTCGGTGAACGCAAAGAGAGAAAATAATTTCTGTCGACGTCGACCGCGAAACAATGGCGGAGCAGCAGCAACTCGCCCAGCTGTTGCAGGCTACGTTCAGCCCTCAAGCGGCTGAGCGCAAGACGGCAGAGCGGGCGCTCGGCGAGCTCGAGCTGTCCCCTGGCTTTGGCCTCTTGCCACTCCAGCTCAGCGCGAACGATGCGGTGGACAGACCGATTCGCCAGGGTTCGCTGCTCTCGCTCTCTCTACCGCCCAGTCCAAGCTGACAAGACTGTCAACAGGCGCGGCTGTGCTGTTCAAGAACTTCATCAAGCGCAACTGGCGCCAGGTGAGCCGGCTTCTCATCAAAACATTCTCGCCTCGATTGACACGGTGTGCATTGGCAGGACGAGGACTCGGCGAGCACGCTGCAGTGGCGCGCAGAGGACAGGGTGGCCCTCAAGCAGCATGTCATCCCCACCATGATCAGCCTGGCCGCCTTCCCTAACCTCCAGATTCAAATCGGCGAGGGCATCGCTCTCATGGCGGAAACCGACTTCCCTCAGGACTGGGGCGACCTGGTGGATGTGCGTCCCTTTACAACTGCTACTTTAATGCAGGAGCTCAAGGTGAATGTTGAGCACAGCAACTGATTGGCAACCTCTCGCCGGACAACTTCACCATCAACAATGCCGTCCTCCAAACAGCCCACTCTATCTTCAAGCGGTTCGTCCTGCCTACGGTTATACCCTTATAAAGAGTGTATGCTAAATCCGACCACGCAACAGCTGGAGAAGCCAGTTCAGGTCGGACGGCCTGTTCCTCGAGATCAAGTTTGTGCTCGACCGCTTCTGCGCGCCTTACCTCCAAGTCTTCCAGCGCGTCGACGCCCTGCTCTCCTCCTCTTCCGCCTTGCCATCTCCCTCCGACCCAAAAACGCTGGCCAAATCCCTCCTGCTCTGCCTCCAGCTCTTCTTCGACCTCAACTCGCAAGACATCCCAGAGTTCTTCGAGGACAACCAGGCGCCTTTCATGGCCCTCTTGCACAAGTACCTCACTTGGACTGCTCCTGCCGAGCTGCTGACCGAGGAGGACGAGGAGGAGGCCGGAGAGGTTGAAAAGATCAAGGCGTCCATTTGCGAGATTGTCGAGCTCTACTCGCAGAGGTACCAGGACGTCTTTCCCCAGATGGACCAGTTTGTCGAGACGGTATGGAAGATGGTGACTTCCCTGTCCTCGGCCCAAAAGTACGACATTGTGCGTGTTCAATCTCCTTTTGATGAGAAGGATGGTCTGACCATGCCTTGTTTTGCGCACAGTTGGTCAGCAAGGCGACCAAGTTCCTCTCGGTGGTCGTCAAAATGCCTCACAAGGAGAGCCTGTTCAGCAACCCGGCCATCCTCGAGCAGTTTTGCGAGAAGATCGTCCTGCCCAACATGGCGCTCCGGCCTTTCGAGGAGGAGATGTTCGAGGACGACCCGATGGAGTATTTGAGGAGAGATTTAGAAGGCACCGGTGCGTTTTCGTCTTTGGGATCTGGCAAGGCGCCCGAGCTGATCCTGTGAGGTGGCGAGCGCAGACTCCGAGACCAGGCGGCAAGCGGCGGCGGATTTCACGCAGGCGCTCATGCAGCAATACGAACAACAGACGACCGGCATCATCACCAAATACATCGCGTCCTACCTGGGCCAGTACGCAGCGAGCCCGCAAGCCAACTGGCAGGCCAAGGACACGGCCATCTTCCTGCTCACCTCCATCGCCTCGCGCTCTTCCACCTCCACCCTCGGCGTCACCAGCACCAACGCGCTGGTCGACATCGTCCGCTTCTTCTCCGAGCATGTGGTCGGCGAGCTCCAGAGCACCTCGGCACATCCCATCATCCAGGCCGACGCCATCAAATTCCTCTATACCTTTAGATCTCAAGTGCGTCTTGGCCTTTGTCAGCTTCTACCTTAGTCAATTCTGAATCTATCGTTTCCACAGCTTTCAAAAGACCAGCTGCTCGCCGTTCTGCCTTTGCTCATCCCGCACCTCGAGTCCGACAGCTTCGTCATACACACCTACGCGGCAATGACCATCGAGCGTGTTCTCTTTGTCAAGAGGGACGGCAAGCTTTTGTAGGCTCCTCCCTCCCCTTTGCCGTCCCGCCCACCCTGTTCTCACTTTGACTCGGCGGATCTACAGGCTAACGCAGCACGATGTGCGACCGTTTGCCGAGCAAATCCTGGTCGCGCTGCTCAAGAAGATCGAGAGCGGGGGCACGCCGGAGAAGATTGCGGCCAACGACCACCTCATGAAGTGTCAGTCTCGAGCTTGCCGTTCTCAGCTTCTGACAAAACTGATCGTTCTTTTCGAGACTCTCAGGCGTCATGCGCGTCATTATCACGGCCAAGCAAACCCTCGCTTCGGATTATGCGACCATCCTCCACCATTTGGTCGCCATCTTGACAGAAGTCAGCAAAAACCCTTCAAACCCAAAGTTCAACCACTTTGCGTTCGAGTCCATGTCCGCTCTTATCAGGTCAGCTTTTGCAGCTTTTGCGTGATCGAAGAGCCGCTTCTTACGAATCCAAATGCCTGAGCAGATTCGTGGTGGCCGGCAACCCTGCCACGCTGGCCGAGTTCGAGAGCAGCCTGTTCCCTCCTTTCACCTACATCCTCCAGCAAGACGTCCAAGAGTTCTCGCCCTTCGTCTTCCAGATCCTCTCCCAGCTCCTGGAGCTGCACCACGAAAACACACTGCCGGACGCCTACCGCGGCCTGGTCGGGCCGCTGCTCATGGGCGCCCTGTGGGCCAACGCCGGCAACGTGCCCGCTTTGGTCAGACTCTTCCGAGCCATCTTGTCCAAGGGCAGCCAGACTCTGGTCGAGAACAAGCAGCTGGGCAGCCTCAAAGACATCGTCCGCTTCTTGGTCGAGTCCACAGGCCGAAAGCACGACGCCGTGAGCACAGATTTGGTAGAAGCGATCTGGGAATCCGTTCCTGCGTGCGTCTTTTTGTCTTTTGACTCTGCTTCAGGCGCTCGAGGCTTGACGGACGGAAACAGGCCGGATCTTTACTCCATCTCCGGCGACATTTTCATCATCTTGCTCACCCGCCTGATGCAAAAGAAAACGGATACGTTTGTTCAAGGCTTCATCAAGGCCTTATTCACTACCGTCGCGCTCAACCGGCCCGACTTCAATGCCGATACCATCATCGAGCAGCTGGACCGCATCCAAGCTGGGTGAGAGCTTTACAACTTGCCGGCATTGACAATCGCTAACATCTGGCATTCGATGGTTGCAGCATATTTGGGCAAGTCTTGCTGGCGATCTTGCCCGACGTCCAAAAGGCACCTGCCAAAAACCGAAAGGCCATCACCATTGGGCTGATCCGCCTCTTGACTCAAAGCGAGCGAATGTTGGTGGCCCCAATGTCGCAGCAATGGTATGCTTTCGGCTCCGGCGCCAATTGTAAGAAGAACGCTAATCTCTGCTGGAAAAGGCCGCTGGTGATGGAAGCGCTGCTGCGCCTTTTCCTTCTTCCCCAAGACCTTAAGACGCAAGACCAGCAAGAGCACGAGGAGATCCAGATCGTGGACCCGGACGAGCTCAGCTACCAAGCCTCGTTCTCCAAGCTCGGCGCTTCAGAGGCTTTTAAGCCCGACCCTTTCGCCGCCATCGCGGAACCTAAAGA
The DNA here is from genome assembly GCA_001599975.1 of Cystobasidiopsis lactophilus. NCBI lineage: Eukaryota > Fungi > Basidiomycota > Agaricostilbomycetes > Agaricostilbales > Chionosphaeraceae > Cystobasidiopsis > Cystobasidiopsis lactophilus. The sequence continues at coordinate 2,849,970 of BCIO01000005.1, forward strand.
CCTCCTCCGACAGCAGCTCCAAGCCGCTAGCGCAGCCAAGCCAGGCGTGGTAGGTTACAGCCCTACGCTCGCGCTTGCAAATTGCTCACTTTGTCGAACTTGCGTGCGCAGTTCCGGCCTTTGCTAGCAGCCGTCACCCCCGACTTTCTGGCACCATTTGAAAGCTTCCTGCAACAGACAGGAACGACCATAGCATGAAATTCCAAAGCACGGCACCCAACGAAACTGATTCCCCTCGAACCCCATCAACCCAAATTGAACCCTCTACACGGCCTAGTCCCCTTGCCACCAAACATGTACAACAACAAAGTCTTCTGAAAAGACCGAAAACGCCGCGGAAAGAGAGGACGGCCTCAAACTGAGGCCCAAAAGTTGCTCATAGACGAGGCTTGGAGGAAGATTGGGGCGATGTAGGCCCCATCAGCGCCGGACTAGGTATCAGCTTGCATGAGCAACTATGACCGTCAGGTTGAAAAGGGCAGAAGTGCTCACAAACACAGCGAACAAAAGACGATCGCAAATAAGAGCGACGCGGATGCCGTCTTCGCCTGACGAGATGCGGCGCGCGACGCCGAAAAGAGAGTCGAGGGCTCTGTGGTCGGCAGCAGACGGGATTTGCGATTCGGGCGAGCCCTCGACCTTCGACGCGGCCCAAGAAAGGACCGAATCAAAGTTGAGGCTTTCGCTTGAGCAGCTGAGGAGGATCTGGCGGGTGATGCTGCCAGCCGCACACCCGGTGTTTGCGTCCAGCGCTACGGTGCCGGGAAGCAATGCCTTGAGATTGGTCGAGTCTTCCGAACGCATGAACGTCCAACGCAGCCTGACATGGCCCAGCCTCGGCTCAATGATCATGCTGGCATCGGAACATCAGATTGGGTCCCATGCAGCTAGGGGAGAGACAACACATACGATGCATGGACATCCTTAACGGCAAAGACTGCAGCGGTGGGGACCTCCTCCCCGACTGTCGACTTTAGAATTAGGCCCTTGTCCGAGTACACCACATTTTCGCTGGTCCACGCGTCGTTAAGCTCCAAAGGTCCAGCAAGCACGCTGCTTGAGCCGCTCCACGCGCCCCGGGAGTAGTCGAGCGGTGGCAACATGCGCACCGGTTTAGGGGCCGGCACAACAACAGGAGGTGGTTTAGGAGTCAGAAGGTCCACCAGTCCGTCCAGTCCGTAGAAGAGGGCGCTGGGGAAGAGAATAAGATGGACCCACGGCACAAAGTCAAAGACTTACTCTTTTAGGAGATTTTTGCGCGCGACTTCCAAGTCCATTCCCTTCGGGATGTTCTGAGGGCTACCGTCGAATCCGAGTCAGGTTCGCGTCCCCACGGGCTCTCTATACGCTTACTGGATGGAGATATCGTAGCCTCGCAGGTAATCCGTGATGAGCTCGAAGAGCTCGGGCGACCGGTCTAAGGAGATAAGGCGTGTGGAGGATTCCAGATAGCTCTCCTCGAGAAAGCAAGAGAAGAAGTTGGGGGCATCCATCAGCAGTTGGGACTCTACGCACGCCACTATCAGGACCGAGGCTTATGAAGCGCGACTCGAGCGCACCTGTGAGAGTGAATGGGACACCCCGGCATTGGACGGTGTAGATCTCTTCTTTGTGAGCCATGGCAGCTAGGAACGACGTGGGATTGGATGTGCGCGCGTTAACAAATGTTTGGAGCAAGGACAGGAGGTCAACAACAGCAGAGAACGACGGATGAGAGTGGTGGAAGGGGTAAACAAGCCAAACGCGGCTGGTGGGCTCGAGTCAAAATTGGCCCCGACCTCTCCGACCCCTTGCCGAAGCTTGAGCCCAACCGATAGTGGCAAATCTAATTAGACGCCGGCGCGTGCCGACTGGGGCAATGAATGGCTTGGCCAGGGTATGCCTCGCAATACAAGGAGCTCGCACTAGTGCAAACGATAGGATCATGGTTGCCGCTGCGAAGCCCAATAGGTTCCGTTGGGAAAGCGATACTGCTCGATCGACGCTTGCAAGAAGCGTATGCTGTAGCCTTCGTCGGGGTTTGTTGGGGCATTATAGCGCCCGGCTTCGTTCAGACTGCAAAGCCACTTGAAGCTGGAAAGCGTGAAGCAGTGGCAATCACTCCGGGTTTCCAGCTTCGAGGGATGGGCGACTCACTGTTCGTGGAGGTGGTCGACATATTCAAGCACATTTGTATCGATCCGCCCAGAGATGGCAACGTAGTCGATGAGTGAAAGATGGTTGACATACTCGCACAATCCAACTCCGCCGGCGTGCTTTATTCGAATCAGTCGTTTCCCTCAGAGCCGGCCAAAGTGGCACTTACCGGGCATACGGGAACGCCTGCTTTTGCGGACATTAGAAGCACGGCCAAGACTTCGCTGTGGTGCATTGTCGATTAATACAGAGCAGGCTTCGTTGAGGGAAGGAGAGCAAACTTGAGTCCTGCGAGGCGGCAACTGTCGATTTGGCAAATATCGATGGCCTCTGCTTGCAAGAGCTGCTTGAAGATCATGCTATAAATAATGAGGTGAGAACGGGACGTTCTCAGAAGACTATACAAGGCTCACCGGTTGTGCGCGTGCTCGCCGGTGGCAACTCCCATGTAGGGCTTGAGTGCTTTCCGGATAGCCGCATGGCCCAGCACGTCGTCGGGTGCCGTGGGCTCTTCAATAAACCAGGGTCGAAATTGAGCCAGCTCTTTGCACCATTCGATGGCTTGCCGCACGTCCCACACTGTGCTCGCGGGATTCATGAGCTGAGGCCTGTTGCGAAAAGGGCGAAAGAGTACCTTGATTAGCATCAATCTACAAGGAAGGTTTAGAGCCGTAGCATTTGGAGTGGGTGAAGAGGACGTGCCATTAGAACGGCACCAGTTGGCCCAGCGTTCTTGCCAACCAGGGTCGCTGGGTCGGGCGCCGGTCGTCCTTGGTAGTGACGCGGATCATCAATGATGGACCTGACCAGGGACAGGCGGTGCTTGTCTCCTTCGACTGAGCCGCCCACTTTTATCTTAAAATGTCGGAACCCTTCTCCAATTGACTTGACGAGCAGCCGCTCCACCTTTTCGTCCGAGTAACCAAACCACCCAGCGGAAGTAACATAGGCAGGGTAGCCTTCCTTCAGCATCCGCTGTGTCCGGGCTGCCTTCGACGCCTCCTGTGCCTTGAGTAGCTCAAGAGCCTCGGCGGGAGTGATGAAGTCAGTGATATACCGAAAAGAGACGCATAGAACGAGCTCTTCTGGCGTCATGTCGCAGATGAGACGCCAGAGCGGCTTGCCTTCAGACCGCGCAAACATGTCGAAGAGGCTGTTGACCACGGCGGCGGTGGCCAAAGCCACTACACCTTTCTCAGGGCCCAGCCATCGAAGCTGGGAGTCGCTGGTGAGGAAGCTCCAGGTCGCACCCATATTGGAGAAAAGCTCCGCGACAGGCTTGCCAACGAGGGTCTTGGCCAGAAGCGCAATTGCCTGACAAACCAGCTCTTGCCCTCGGCCAATCGTCTAAACGTCTCCATCCCCTTTAGCTTTATCTTAGATAAGAGCCTGCACTCTTACAAATGTCATGCCATAGCCGGAGAGCTGGCCTAAAGACGTCTTGATGTGAATGTAAGCAGCCGAGTAGTCACAGTCTTTGTTCATGGCATCTGTGCCATCTCCTGTGAGACTGGTTGGAAATCTGTGGCACCAGGAGCGAGCAACAAATGAGAAATGGCGAAGCCGAAAGCACTGCCAGTTTGGCCTCACCGAATATCCTCCACCACAAAGTCGTTGATTACAACGCCTTTTTGCCCCATATATTTCAACTTCAAAGAGATAGAGACTACAGAAATTGACAATACATACCTTCAAGATTCATCTTCATGGTCGACGCCTCTGAATCCGAGACCTCAGGGTCAATCCCTTCTCAGCAGGCGACTTGCAAGCGCGAAGTGGTCCTTTCGACGATAGAGGTAGTCAAGTAAGAACCACCGCCACTCGAGAATCACTGAAGAAGCCTCGTGGAGAGAGCGCAGTCTCGGTCGTTTGCAGACGACCATTTTGACGCCCGTCTGTTCTCCTCGCAATCGCGGGATGCGGTGTCCAGTGCTGTGCAGGTATCGACCCACATGTTCTTGAGAGCGTATAGTGGTCCCTTCAAGCGAAACCCGGTCACCTGGCAATCGCAATCGAGCATTGCGACGATGTATCCTCGACCAAACCATGCGGAGCGTACCGCCGAAGAGCCTAGGCAGCCGGAGCTTTACGAGGCCCAAATCGTGTCCTCAAAAGAAGAGAACTCCACTGGGACCGTCAAATCCTTTCTCTTCCAATTGGCCGGCTTGGGTGCTTCCGCACCACCGCGGCCACCGTTTTCGTTTGCCCCTGGCCAGTGGCTTGATGTTCACATCCCACAAGAATCTATAGTGTGTCCCATTCTTGCACCGTTTCGAGAAAGGATTCGGCTGAGAGGCATTGTAGGTGGGAGGCTACAGTCTTATTTCAGGGCCTTCACAGGCTAAAGCAAACGGCTCCTTCGAGCTTGCCATCAAAAAGTCAACGCATCCACCTGCTGCTTGGTTCTGTGAGAGAGCGCGTCCGGGCGACAAGGTATCAGTCCGAGTCGGTGGCAAGTTTGTCTTTCCGCCACCAGACGTCACGGGATGGCGAGACCTGGTATTAATTGGGTCAGTAGGCTCATGCTCGTATCTTGTTTTGATATGGCCTCATTTTCCATGTAGCGCTGGCGTTGGCCTCAATCCCTTCCTTTCCATTTTGCAAGAGATTGAGCATAACCCGGCTCTGTGCGCGGGCAACATTCACCTGCTGTATGCGAGCAAGCGCGAAGAAATTCTTTACCTGGATCGCCTATCTCAACTGAAATGTCTTCCATCGGACAACGCCTCGCTCTTCCTCACGGGCAATAGCACGGCTTTACCATTGCCGTCACCCGTCGCCCCTTTCGGCCATATTTACCATCGCCGTCCCTCGGCACAAGATGTGTCAGCAGCGCTTCAACGTTCCACGAGACCATTGGTGTATTTGTGTGGACCCTCTCAAATGACGGACGAAATGGAGGAGGCTCTGAAATCCCTCGGGGTTCAGCCCCAGCTGGAGCGATGGTGGTAGAGCATGTTACAACTTTGATGCAAGAATGGTACAAGAGGAAGCAAAAATGCAAATCGTATATTGGGCGTCAGCGCTAGGACGGAGCAGCGGTCGCGGCGGAAGCGGCATCACCGGCAGCAGCAGCCGCAGCCTTCAACTTTTGCTGCTGTAGGCGTTTCTTCTGCTCGTCCCGGATCTTGGGATCGATATTGACGTTGTAGTGGGAGGCCGAGATCTCCCTGAAGAGGTCATACGCTTTGATGTTTCGCATGGGGCTCTGGAAGGGTCCGGTGATGCTTGTCGTAAGAAGGTCGGTGTCGACTGGCACAGGCCAGTGGGCCCGAAGGATGAAGACGATGCTGAAGCGGTAGCGAGAGTCTCGGCGTGTGGGCGGATCAAAGATAGACGGAGGGCTAGTAACAACCCGATGTCCACCAGCAATGTAGCGGTTGTTGGAAAGTCGTGAGAGCTGGGTCCCGACTAGGAGAGACGAGGCCCGGTCGACAAACTTCACAGCGCGATTTCAGAGGGTCTCGTTGTGCTACACGAAGAGACCCTCACCTCGCGTTCTATTGGATAGAAGGTTTGTGTGACACGTTCCCAGACCTCCAAACCAGGAACGTCGCCCATGACCATTGAAAGGAGGCCTAGATCCGCGTGGGCTATTTCGTGGCTCGTCAATCCGGCCACAGCATCGATTATCTTGGCTACGGACTCACGCTCTGCTACCACTTTGTGCCCGTCCGTGGCTTCGTATCTGAACAAACGGAGCATCGTGGCAGTCTGCTCTTCTTTGAGCGAGACGCACGGCTCAGAAAAAGCCGTCAAAGATGAAGGTGGCAGTCCCAACGACTGAGCAATGAGCGCCAGCATGTCGTTCAAAAGCTTGCCACACATCGACCAGAGCTTGGAGGCGGGCTCTTTGAGGATGTCGGGTGTCGAGGGGAGCGCTCGCAGGGTAATCAGCTCCTTCTCGGATTCGACCAGCGACCAGCCAAGCCTGGTGGGACATTCGCAAAGACTCGTCACTGATTGAACCTTCTGTCGGCCGGTAAAGAAACGCCCTTACTCTGAGCCTTGGTTGGACTGTGTCCAATTGAAGTCAGCCAGGCCCAGGGGCAGCTCGCCTGGGGACACAAGCAGCACCTACCTTGAACTTTGACTTTTCCTCCGCAGGCAGGTTGAAAAAGGCCTCTGAAGCTGCCAGCAAGTCGTCCACGGCGTGCACCAGCGCCTCGTCGTCCTACAAGCGATTCGGACTTAGCTTTCTGTCCTTTGATGGCATGCTTCTGGAGCCCTAGACGGAGTCTCGCTAACCAAGTTGACCTTAGTCCAGCCCTCGATGGATAGCGCTGGCACGTCGTCAGGGTGGACGTGGGGAAGCTGGATCGATTTCAGAGGAGGTGGCCCTGGAGGCGGTCTGTACTTGGGCTCGTCCGCCGTCATGCCGCCCTCACCCTCAGCGATTGCTGCAAGCAACTTCGGGCGACTGAACGTGGTCGTTGGCATGAGGAAGTCAGACTCCGAGCACGGCGCGGCGGCAGAGCCGGTTGAACAGGGATGCCGTCTGGATGTTCTGCTCGTCCTCGCTTTCCCATAGGTCAGACGAAAGCAGCCAACCTCAAGGTCCGATTCCTTCAGATGCAGCCTTTTGATGCTGCGTAGAAGCGCCCGCGCCTGTAAGGGAGCATTGCCCTAACGAAGATTGACGCCGAAAGGGCCAATCTGATCATCTTTGCAAGATTCGTCCGTTGCCTCCATCATGAAAAACGTTGTTGTCCTGGGCGGCAGCTACTCTGGTACTGTCTCTTGCGGCATCCTCAGTAAGGATCAGGCTGAGGAGAGGCAAAGGCGCCAGGGCTGCCGACGTTCTCAGTGCTTCGCTGGCTGGAACTGACTACCGGGTCATCCTCATCGACAAAAGTAGGGCTCAGATCAGCCTCCTAGCTTCTTCTCATCCCCATTGCAGGATCCCACTTCAGCCACATCTACAAGTTTGGCCGCCATGCAGTCGTGCCTGGCCAGGTAAAAGCTCTTTTCATCGCGCGGCGGCAAACCCAAGCTAAAATCCGAAGCAGAGCCACAAGTCTTTCATTCCCTATACCAACCTTCTCCATTGCCCGGCCATCTCTGAAGACTCTTGCCCGCGCGAGTCGGGCGATGCGCAACGGAATTACGTTGTCCAAGCTCATGTCCACCGCATCACGCCCACCCACATTGAAGTCGACCAAGACTTATGCGACATCCTGAACGTCTCCGAGCATGATTACTCGCAAGTCTGCTGCCGCCAGGGCAAATGCATCGACGTGCCCAAGCAAGGGTCGCGCATACCTTATGCCTACCTGGTTTACGCCCTTGGATCGCATCTACCGCCGCCCATCGCGTCGCCGGGGCTCAGCAAGCTGGAGGGCATGGCTTACCTGAAGAAACAGCAGAAAATGATTGCGGAAGCCACCAGCATCCTGGCGAGTTCTCCGCTGTCGTCATTTGTGCGAGTGGAAGGCTGACAACCAGGCGCAAGCAGATCATCGGCGGTGGCGCTTTAGGCATTCAGTACGCGACAGAGTAAGTCGTTTTTGAACTGTGGCGAGCCTAGGAAAAGGCTCAAGTGTGAAAATCAGCATCAAAGAAGTTTGGCCGGAAAAAACTGTCACCTTGGTCCACTCGCGGCCGCAGCTCTTACCTCTGTTCGACAAGAAGCTACATGACGAAGCCATCAAGCGATTTGACGAGCTTGGCGTGCGCTACGTCCTCAGCGATCGCATGGTTTTGCCACCAAAATTAGACTCCAAGGGTTGGGCCACCATAAAAACCGAGTCCGGTCTGGAGCTCTCGAGCGATCTTCGCGCAAGTTCTTGCTCTATTCTGACTAGCCGCGGCGTCTTGACTCATCTCCACTCTATCCTGCAGATTTTTTCCATTGGCCAAAAGCCGAACTCTCACCTGTACTTGTGATTTCTACCTTCTCTCAAAGGCCATTGACCACTTCCTCTCTTTTAGAATCAAATCATTATCCCCAAAGTCCCTCAACCAGCAGGGCTTCATCAAAGTCAAGCGCTCCATGCAGATCGCCGACGAGCGCTACCCGAACATTTTTGCGGTCGGCGACGTCGTCGATGGATTCGGGGCCATCAAGGCTGGACACGTCGGCTGGAACCAGGCCACTGTCGCCGCTGATAACATTGTCAAGCTGGTGACGGCAACACCGGGCGACCCGGCCCCGCCGTTAACAGATTACTACCCCGGCCAGCCCATGATCCGGCTAACCTTGGGCTTGGTAAGTGTATTGCACTACCTGAATGCAAGCATGGAATGTTGTGCTGATGCGAGAGCACACAGCGCAAGCAAGTCAGTCAACTCGTCAAACCGGACAATCCCAACGAATTGGACATCGTGGTCGACGACGACTTGGACCAGGACGCTGGATGGGAGCGTATATGGGAAAGCTTTCGCATGCCGACAGACGAGTAAGCGGCGTTTCACTTATTCCTCTGCCGACCAAGCTCACCATTCGCCGCTCAAGCCCTTACAAATGAGCCCTGGCTTTCGTTATTCACTTTTGCAGACCTGTAAATTTACCTCGCATAAAGTCCTGCATTGCATCTTTCGCACAACCCCCAACCTTTCTCATCGTGCCTAGCAGCGGCAGCTGTGGCGAAATTTTCCTCCCTTGGGATCGTCCACCCCGCGCTTCGGTCGACAGTCCAGCGCAATACATTAATGCTCCTTCGGCTTGTTACCGGTGATATGGCGCACCCGCTTGCGCTCAGGCCCCGTGATCAAGTGCGTTAGCCGCTTGCGCGCCCGCCAGGAGAAATCGACCTTCCACCTCTCTTCTTCGACTTCTCCATCACCGCATTCTCAGATGGCCATCTCTACAGCTGTACGCGTTGCTCAGATGTTATTGCCCGCAGAAACTCATCCCGTCATGTAGGAACTCGCCGCCCAAAAGCCCATCGGCTTGGCAGACTGCCTCACGAATGCCAGCGCCCCCCACGATGAGATTCTCGACCTCTTGCTGCAGCGAGGAGGCATTATCTGCAAAGACTTCATGTCCAAGGAGGATGCGCTCAAGATGAAGGCTGAATTCGACCCTCATATCATCGAGCATGCCCCCAAGCCGGATGCTGTGTGAGCGCTTTCCAATGCTTTGCGTGGTTGTCTCCTCTGATAGACTCTACGCAGTGAATACTTCTTCCCCACGTTAGTCGCCTGCGCAACGGCGCCCTTTCGTCGAAGGACCTGACCTTAGCTGCCGGCTCGAAACAGGACCACCGTGAAGTTTGGCGGTCTCATCACCAAGTCGGACACCTACGTCGATAAGTGAGCTTGGCCTCTTGAATATTGATCCCATCCGAGCGCGCTTTGATGCTGTTTATTCAGATTTCTCCTGAACCCTATTGCCCTCCACCTCGCCAACAAGATCCTGTCTCGCAAAGACAAGGCCCGCTTCAATGAGAAGCCCAAGTGGGCGACTGCAGAGCCTCAGGTCAACGTCACCAGCGTGTTGCAGATCCATCCGGGCGCAAAGGCTCAGATTCTGCACCGCGACGACGCCATCTTCCACAACTCGCTCCCCGAGGTCGAGAAGTGGTACCCAGGCCGCGAAGCTTCCATCCTATTCTTTGTCGCCATGTCCAAGGTCACACCAGAGAACGGCGGCACCCTATTTATCCCCGGCTCGCATCTCTGGGGCGACGAGCACGAATACCCTTCCCACCCACAGGCGCTGCGGGCACAAATGGAGATCGGCGATTGCTTCATCATGCTTTCGTCGACTTATCACGGCGGCGGAGACAACACCGTAGGCTGCCGTTGTTTGGTTGGCTCAGTTTGGCAAGTGGCGCTGACACCCCCTTTTGAACAGATGGAAGTCGGCGCACCCGACAGCGTCCGCACTCTGGCATCTCTTGGATTCACTAAGGGATTCCTGCGCCAAGAAGAGAACCAATACTTGGCGCTGGACCACGAGAAGCTCAAGACGCTGCCCCTCAAGGCGCAAGAGCTCGCGGGCTGGGCGATCTCCAGGCCTTCTCTGTTCGTTTTTGCCCTTATGATTCATTGAATGTGACCAGTGTCTAACCATTGCTCGTTGTCATCAGAGGATGGGTACGTTTTCTTGCCAATCAGCGCCTCGATGCGCCACCTGATCTCTGATACGTTCCGTGTTTGTTCAGATTGATTTCAACACGCCTCTCAACCGTCTTGGGCACAACCTGCCTGAGGACGATCGCCTGTACTACGATGACGACCAGGTGAGAAGAAGGTTCTGCCTTGTTCGCGGATCTAGACACTGAGGCCTCCTATCTAAACAGAGCGAGCCCATCTGACCTGTCCACCCTTTGTTCATTGCTTTTTTCAGGCGGTTGTTTGTAGGGATGACATCGCAGAGTGGATGTGGAGAATGGGCATGAGCTAGGACGCCACCTTGAACCTTTTTGCTCTGAGATCTGGTCTTGCCATCGATTTTGCACTTGTGCTTTCTCTCCTTTGACCTTGTGCTTGTAAGAAGGTCATATAAACCCAGAAGGATGCACACCCAGAATTTGGCGATGTTTGGGCGGCACTCCTCGTCACAAACTTCCTGCGCCTTCTGCCCATTGTGATTGCACTGCTTTTCCTTCCCTAGTCGAAATGGCTACAAAGTTTTGGTTCGCGTCGACCAGCAGCCAGAAGAGGCGCTGGACCTCCCACGCCCGCCATTCGCCAACGCCTAAAACTGCCAAATGCGAGTGCCCGTGGCCCAACTACCTTTCGCGTGAAGGCTGGGGCCAGCTGCACCACCTCTGATCACTCCTTTTGTCTTGATTCCACACCACAACACCACAGCGGTCTCAGCCAACGACCATCCAGCATGCTGACCTCCGCCGCCCGAGTGTCGTTCTCCGAGGCCACTCGCCGGCGCCCTCAGCTCTACAAGAAGCCCAGCAAGGATGACCCCAACAGCCCGTTTTATTCAGAACAGCAGCGCAACCACCTGGCGCGCACCTTCAAGTCGCTCTTCCCACATTGGGCTCGCTCTGTCAAGGGCCTGATCGCCTTGGTCGGCCTGCTCTTCTTCCTCGCCGTTGTCGCTTTGACCCACTACCGCATCGACCCTTCCCTCAAGCAAGCCCGGTTGGAGGCCCAGCTCGCAGAGGCCGCCTTGCGAGACCCGCATGAGTGGGCGAGGCAGGCCAACGCCACCAAGTGGTCCTTCTGGTCCACCAGCTCGGCGTCCACCGACAACCAAAATGCAGCATCGCCCAAAGCCATGGGCAAGGCCCACCAGTTCTTGAACAACGGCTTGATGATGGTCAGCGAGAACAGCGACCAGCACCCGATCTTGGCGCTGTTGGAACGGGGCGAGCAGGAGTGGAAGGCGCTCAAGGCCGGGCAGAGCAAGAACTTGACCGATGTCGTGCGCGAGTACAAGAGACGGTATCACAAGAGCCCGCCTGCCGGATTTGACCAATGGTGCGTTGCTTTCCGAGTCTTTCGCATTTGTGTCAATAGCTGATCAGCGCGGCTCAATCGACCTGACAGGTGGAAGTATGCCCAGGACAACGGTGTCCAGCTGCCCGACGAGTACGACCAAATCAACAACGATCTCGCCCCCTTCTGGGCTCTGGACCTCCAAGACCTGCGCCACCGCGCCAAAGTCATGCAAGAGCGGGAGCACACCTTCACCGTCGTCATCAAGGACGGCGCAGTGTCTTTGGAAGGCCGGGAAGCTCACCTTCGCCGGGCCACGGACATTGCAGACATCATGAAGCGCTTTGCTCACAACCTGCCGCACGACGTGAATATGTAGGTTTGAGGCAGCTTTATTCCACGGAGCAGGAAATTGAGTTGAGCGGTTTCCCGCAGGACTTTCATCATGGATGATCAGCCAGCAGTGTTGCTTCAGCACGAGAGCAAGTCGCGCATGATCGAGATGGCGCTTCAAGGCGAACGTGAGTGGCGCGGCCCAACTCAATGCGATACTCGCGCTGATACGATGAATGTACAGACTTTGGCCCTTCTGATTTCATTGAGGACGACGGCGACAAGGGCTTGACCAACTTTGCCAGGGCCTGCCCACCCAACTCGCCTCTGCGCCGCCAAGAGCATGGCGAAGAAGTCCACTTCCCCACCCCTGACGAGAAGTCCTTCATCTGGGACCCACGTACCGCTAACGACGTCTGCCTCCACCCCGAGAACCGCGGTCTGCACGGCCACACCGTCAACAAGGGCACCGAACCCACGCCCATCGTTCCGCTCTTCGCCTGGGCCAAGACTGGCACGCACTCAGACATCCTGGTCACCCCTCTGGAGCAGTACTGGGACTCTTACCATGGCAACGACCCTGAGTGGGCGGAGAAGCCGATCAACAAGGTGCTTTGGCGAGGATCGACTACTGGCGCCGAATTCACTACCGGTGCGCCGTGGAGGGACAGCCAGCGCGCGCGCCTGCACTTTGGCTCTCGGGAGACAGAAGGCAACAAGACCATCGTTTGGGCCGACCCGGACGGCAAGTCGCACACCTCGTCCTACGCCGTTTCCGAGCTCAACCAGCTTTACATGGTGAGATCACTCCCATCAGGTTTGGAGGGAACGCCACTGATTCTTCGTTCTTCCTCAACCATAGGACACCAGCTTCTCTGGAGCCCCCACCCAGTGCGACGCTGAGACTTGCAAGTTGATGGAAAGGATTATCGATTTTGCTCCAACCCAGGGCTTGGAAGACAGCTACAAGGTGAGCTGAAGCCTTCCCAAGCTCTTTGATGAGCTCTGTTTAACGACATCGCTGTTCAGTACAAGTACATGCTCGACGTGGATGGAAACGCATGGAGGTGAGACTCGTTCACTTTTTTTTTAGCACTTTTGGATGCTCATTTCGATTCCAGCGGTCGCTTCCATCGCTTGATGTCCACAAAATCTGTCGTCCTCAAGTCCACCGTTTTCCCCGAATGGTACAACGATCGGTGTAAGTTCCAAGTCGTTTTCCCACAGTGGTGTGCACGAGCTAAAAGCGCCAACAGTGATCCCTTGGTATCACTATATTCCGGTCAAGGTCGACTACAGCGATCTCTATGACAGTATGTCCGAATCATGATGCCTTTGGCGCCGGACTCTCTCTCAAATGGCCCCGCGCAGTCATGTCGTTCTTCGTCGGAACTCCCGATGGCAAGGGCGCCCACGATGAGCTAGCACACCGTCTCGCTGAGAACGGTCGTATGTGGGCCAAGCGCTACGTAAGTTCTTTTATCTCTGCATTAGTTTCCGAGCTCAAGTGCTTGTTCCTCCAGTGGCGCCGCGTCGATATGGCCAGCTACATGTATCGACTGACACTGGAATTCTCGCGTCTTCTTCAGCAAGACGAGGGTGCCGATTTCGTCCTTCGACCAGAGCACGTCAACATGTGAACGACCGATCGGTGAACGACCGATCGGTGCTCACACTTCAAGACTTGTCCAGCCATCTTTTCTTTTCAGCAGTGCCAACAGGGATGCTCGTTTTTCAACGAGCAGCGGGGTTTTCTAGGCCAACACATTCTTTTCGTCGCTTTATCACCCGCCACTATTCGTTCATATACACGTTTTCGATACCCTTTGCACTTCGCACGTACGCACGCACTCATCGTTCCCCTCTTAATTCATGAAATTCCATCGTTACTGGTGCAGAATGCAAACATAGACAGGTTCGGTATGCGAATGAAAGGGTATCTGTGGGTGGCATCACCTCGTCATCAATCTAAAAAGTCCCATGAAGAATCTTCGCCCCTGTGCATGATTCGCCCCCATTCTGTAATTTACCAGAGTAAGTGGCAGCCGCAGTTAAAGCAATCACTCAGAGCGCACCTAGCATAAGTCGGAACATGTACGCCGCCATGTCTTCTTTGCGCCACTAGCGAAGTTCCAATGTTAAGCCTATCGCTGTTCGAGGGGCAATGGTGGGACTGACATGGTCTCTGGCCCACTCCTTTCCGGCCGTGGCGATCCGCTCCGCTAATTCGTCGTGCCCGTTCTCGCCATCTGGTGTGCCGATGAAGAAGCCAAGAACTGCCGAGAGACATGAGAACAGCCGACTAGAGAGAGCGTAGTCACTGACTGTCGTATAGATCCGAGTAGTCGATTCTGAGAATCAGAAACATTTTGTCAGTGGAATCCACTAGTCCTGGTCCCCAGAACTAACTTTAAAGGAACCTGCAGCGAAGCCCATCAGCGATGCACAGAAGACGACACATAAATACGCACGTAATGTAGCCAGGGCATGACTGGAAGATCGTAATCTATCAGAGGAAGCCTTACGGGCATGGAGCAACAGCGAGCTTACCTCGATCGGCATACCTGACAAAGCCCGTTAGGTCGCTCTCCAGCAAGATGATGAAAAGACGACATACCACTCCGGAAACAAAGTGCTTTTGAGCACCATTGACTTGGTGGACATGAGTCGATGGAAGCGGCCGGACCAGCCATTGCCGTCCAGGTCGACCACATACTTGTACTGTGCGGCGCAACTCCTTCAGAGGTGGCTCTGTCGGCGACAATACGAGCGAGCCTACCTGATATGATTCGTCCAAGCCCATCGTCGGTGCAAAGTGGATCAGCCGCCGCATTTCTTCACATGTCTCGGGGTCACATTGCACCGGCTCGCCGGAGAAACTGGTGTCCTGGGTTAAAAATCATTGAGTTAGCTTATAGAGAGAGTCTGTCCGAGCGACCGGCGCACCAGATATGCCGCGTTGAGGTCCGGTGACGGCCAAACGCCGACTTTGATCTTGCCATCCTCGTCTGCGAAGAGCATTGCTTCTTCACCTTCTTCGACATGTGACATGAAGTGCATTCTGGCCCTCTGGCTGAGCTGCCACTGCACGTTGACGGCAAACTCGGCTCCGGTGGTGGAGCCTCGCCAGAGGACTTTGTTGACGCTTTTGTCGGCCCAGTCCGGGTCGTCGCCGATGTAAGAGGAAGAGTACTGTTCTAAAGGGGTGGCGAGGATGTCGGAGTGCACGACGGTCTTGGCGAAGGTGAAGAGCGGCACGAGCTCGCCGAGGTTGGTGCCCAAGGACGTGGTAAAGCCGTGCAGGGGCATAATTTCGGGGTGCTGGCAGATGTCCATCGCCGCTGGGTGGTCGTGGATGAAGGAACGGTGGGAGGACATGGGCAAGGCTTTGAGCCCCGAAGGGTCCGCCAGCTCGGCTTCCCTCAAACTCGACGAAGGCGGGCAGCCGTTGGCCCAGTTGGTGAGCTTGGGGTCTTCAGTGTCCACAAAGTCGGAAATGCCGAAGTCTGTTTCGCCTTTAAATTAGAATGCCAGGCCAAATGCGGCAATGAGGGAAGGAGACTCACACTCCCCCTCCTCCGCGAGCTCCTTCATTTTGGTCTTTTGCTCCCAGCTAAGCGCAACCGCCGGTTGATCGTGCTTGGTAAACGTGATGCTGACTTCGCCGGGCATGTCCTTGGCGAAGAGGCCGATGATCTCGCCCAGGTCGGTCGCCCGCCTGAGACCCGCTTCCTCGCCCGAGTAAGACACCTGGGAGTCTGCAGGCGCCCCAGGGTTGACGGTGATGGTGAAAGTCTGCTCCCGCTCTTGCATGCGCTGTGCCTTGAATTGAAGGTCATGCGGTTCCCTGTCAAACCAACGCATGAATTTCTGTGAGAAATCCTGCGATGGAAAGGAAGAAGAGACGCACAAGGCCCAGAATACGCTCAGATCTCGGTCGATCTGGTCGTACTCGTCCTTGAGCACGATCTTGTTCTGGGTCGCGAACTGCCACCACTTGTCGAAGCCCTTGGGCGGGTTCCGCTTGTACCGCTGGCGATACTCCTCCGCAGCTTGGGTCAGAGAGGTGGACTGCTTGGCCAGCAAAGTGTTCCAGTTGGACTCGGCACGATGAATGAGCTGGAGGATGGGATGCTCGGCGGACGTGGCGTTGAGGTCGTCGGGCAGCAACAGGTACCCATTCTTGGCGTAGACCATCTCTGTGACTGGCCTGTTGGCGTCATGCTGATGCTCTGCGGGCCGGTGCCAATGCTGCTCCTCGATGACCTGAATCGGATCCGCCTCCTGCTCATGGGCGAAGTGCTCGGAGTCGAGCCGGTCACCTTCCCTCTGCAGCTCTTCGAACAGCACCTCATCTGAGACCTCATCCATCAACGCGCCTCCCTGTTTGTGCGCGGGCGACCAGCCCTTGAGGGAGTCTGACCATTTGTTGAATTCGTCCTTGATGCCATTGAAGCGCTCCTGCTCGAGCACTTCCCTCGCCGCCCGCCGCGAGCTGCTGGACGTAAAGAGCAAGACCAAAGCGGCCAGGCAGGAGAGCGAGAGCCAGACGCGGGGCCTGAAGAAGGGCAGGCAGCGCCAGGGCGAGCCCCTGCGCGAGGAGCGGGCGCGTTGGAGAGCCACGCCGCCTTCGACGGGCGAGCCTGCGAACTGAGCGCGGGCCTTGAGCAAAGGGGAGGCGTCTAGTTGCGACTCTTCGTCCTGGTTCGGCGACAGCAGGGCGTACTCTTGGCCCATTTGCGGTGGACGCGGTGAAAGGGGCAGCTGCTCGGACTGGTTGGGCGAAGGACCCAAGCGCTGGCGCCTTGAGATAGAGAAAAACGTATTGATTCAACGCAAAGACTCAGAGAGGCGTGTAGGAGAGCAGCATCGTCATTATGAATCCGAAAGGCCGTCAACAAGCCACCGTCCATCGGTCCTCTCCAACACAATTGCTTGTTGGCTTCTCCTCCTTACTTGGTGAACCACTGTTTAACGGGCAGGAAAATCCATCGATGAGCATAAGGGGAGACGACACAAGAGACGAAGCAAGGCTAACCTTGGCAACCTTGTGAAGCAGGTGGAGGCCCACGACTGAGAAGATGAAGACGACTGCCAAAGTCATGATGACGAAAGGGTCCTGTGCGCAGCAACAAAACGAGGGATTGAGTATCGACGGGTTTGCCAGACCAAACACAGTCGACGGAAACGCACCACGCGCAAGCCTGGGCTGTCGTCTGCTGTGTATAACCGCATCATTGTGCTGCTGCTGCCACCTGTTTGATTGCCACCACAAGCTGAATGAGACGAGCGACCGAGAAAAGGACACTAGGAGCGCAGACGAACCATGGCCAGCCGCTCGCGTTGAGGTGGGCTTGTCTGCTTGTTGGGAGGTCGCTCTCCGCCTGCAAGTCGACGCATCAACAGCCATATCAGCATGCATAAGATGCAGGCAGCACAGCGAGGGCAAACTACCTGATGGCGCCAGAGGACGCTGGCCTGTTCAGAGTTGGCGTCGCTGGTCTTGAGCTTTCGGAGCCGGACTATTCCCTCTGTTTAGGGCAGGGCCAATTCGGGCAGGCGATCACAACGCACCATTTTGAGATTTTTGGGGGAGCTACAGAGGTCGCTAGGGAGCAAGCTTGGACAGAGGGACAGACGAGCGGCATCTTGCCGGGCACGGACGCTGTCCCTGCTTCCTCGCGGGTTGGACAGCAGCGACGAGGGCTCTTTCTGATCCATCACGGCCGACTGCTAGAGCCTACGTCACTGAACCCCCTCGGACCCTCAGCGATTCTGGCTCGAGGGCTGAACCTGGCTTTAATTGCTCTCATTGGTTGCCACCGACCGCATCCGCTTTCGCGCTGACCCCAGCCACTTCTTGGGCCCTTAAGGCCTACGTTTTCTGCTTAGAAAGCCGATCAAGCGCCCAGGATGCAAGTCCTCCGTAGCTCTTCTGCCCAGAATCAAGGCTGACCAGAGCTCAATTCTAACAGGCCGCTCAAGATCACCCATCACAAGTGAGCCCAGACCCCGAGACTGGCATTGGATCCACGCTGATGATTCGGTATATAGGTCTTACAATCCCTATGGCAAAGGTAACGACCTTCATTCCTTTCAAAAGGCACCGTTGGTCCGAACGAACGCTCTTCCGCAGATAACATTGCCAAGGTCAAAAGGGATGAAGCTGAGGCTGCGGCGATAGAGGAAGAGAACGAGCGGCGGTCCTTGCAGGCCGACTCGGAGGCTCGCCTGGCCCACCTTCGCAAGCAAGCCTCAGCCCGCGAAAGTGGCCAACAACTGGCGGAGGCCGGCTCTTCCAAGCTGCTGACCGAGCACCAGATCGAAAAGGCGGTCGCAAAAAAGCGCAAGAGGTTGGACCCCGGCGAGGCCGAGCTGGAGCAGCAGTTGTCGGCTAAAGGGTGGGAGATGTCCGGCGCGGCGAGGCAGGAGCTACGCCAGGCCGAATCTTCCAGAGCCGTCATTATGAAGGCGCCAGATTCGGTCGACGCCAAGGGCCACATCAACTTTTGGGCCGACATGGAAAAAGGCCTGAAGCCAGCTGGCGGGCCGCTGGGCAACGCCGACTTCTTGGCGGAGAAGAAGAAAGAGGACGACAAGTGGGACGCCCAGGTCACCATGTATCTGGGAAAGCCGGCGGCAGAGCTCAAGCCGTGGTACGGCGAGCGCGACCTGCAGAATGGGGAAGACCGGAAAAAGACACAGGATCAACTGCTGGAAGCTGCGTGCGTCACGGAACCCTTCTCGTGGCTTATTGATGCTCTTGATTGACTCAAAATTTGGAGCAGGTACAAAGACGGCGAGCTGAAGCGGATGACGGACCCGCTGGCCTTGATGAACTCCTACCTCAAGCAGCGGTCAGACATTAAGGAAGCCCAAGATCGCTCGCGAACCAATCCATCTTGGTCCAGGACGCCGACATCGTCTCTCGTGGCGACACCCACGCCCTCTCTCTTGCGACCACCAAAAGTGCGGCAGGGCGAGGAACCGGCGTGGAAGTCGCAAAAGCTGGCCACCGAGGCAGACGACTACGGGCCTGCAAGACCAGTCGCTTCATCTTCGGCGAAGCCTCCATCGCCTGATCGCAAGCCTTCGGTCGAAAGCGAGTCGAAGCAGAGGGTTCAGTCGGAGCGAGAGCGGGCCAAGGCGCTGAAGGAGAAGGCCCGCCTAGCCAAGAGGGATGCGTCAGAAACGCCTCGTTCAGACTACGGCTATTCCAACCAATTCAACCGAACAGATACAAGAGAGGCGCATCGCCACCGGGAGGGATGGAGCTCGTCTACGGACGGGATTCGGCGGAATCGGCGGTGGGACTGAACGCTCTTTGCCTTCCCCCTGGGCCTTCCGCTGTATTGATTTGTACTTTTATCGATCGCAAACTCTTGTAATCCGACCAGAGCCTGCATTTTTTGTTCCTTGCGACTCGCTTTAAACTTTAAACGTCGTCGCCGACTGGAGTCGCGCTTGAGCGCCTCTCAATCCCTACCCTTCGAAATCTTCCACTTCCTTCCCGTCCACCATCAAAATGAGCAAAGTTTTCCTCATCACTGGCGCTGCGTCTGGCTTTGGCTTCGAGCTCGCTAAAGAGGCCTTGGCCCGCGGCTACCGCGTTATCGCCACTGCGCGCAAAGCCATCCCTGCCTTGGAAGCCTTGGGCGCTGCGACTGTTTTCCTGGATGTCAACGCACCCTTCGAGACCCACAAAGAAGTGGCAGCAAAAGCTATGGACATCTATGGCCAGGTGGACATCTTGATCAACAAGTGAGGCCTCCCCTGCCTCTGTCCCGTCCACTCTTAACTGTTTTATCTGCAGCGCCGGGTTCTCGCAGCTCGGCGCTATCGAAGAGATTACGCCTGAGCAAACCATGGCCATTTTCCAGACGTGAGCGCCTGTCGTCGCCACCGCAATTTGGTGTGCCCCTGATGTTGATGCGCGCCAATTTGGGAGAGCAGAAACGTTTTTGGCGTCATCAACCTCACCAACGCTTTCATGCCGTACTTCCGCAAGGCCAAGAGCGGCTTGATCGTGAACATTTCGAGCGAGAGTGGAATGTTGGTAGCCCCATTGATCGAAACTTCTTTGACTCAAGCTGTCCTATAGGTACCCCGAGCCAGCATTGGGAATCTACTGTACCACCAAGGCTGCTCTTGACAGTGAGTGGCCGTCTTCCATTCGTTGACATTGCTGACTAGCCCCTCGCCTACCAGTGTACTCGGACTGCCTTCGCGACGAGATTGGTCCCCTTGGCATCAAGGTCTTGACTATCCAACCCGGCGAATTTGATACCGACATTGGCTCGGCCGCTCACTTGAAGCAACCCTCGGTCAAGCTGGCAGGCTACGAACACGTTTCTTTCGACGTGAGTGCAGAGTCTTCAGGGTGCAGCAGCTCTGACATTGCTCTTGTAGTGGATGGTCTACAAGAAGCCAGGCACGGCTGCAGCGGCCGCCCACCGCATGCTCGATGTCATGACGCTGACTGGCGTTGCCGCCGGCCGTGAACTGCCCAAGCGCTTCTCCATTGGCGCCGACAGCTCTCTGCATGTCAGGAAAATCCTCAAGGCTCGGTTGGAAGAGAACTTGGCGTGGAAGGATTTGGCAGCGGGCGAGAACCTGGCGCTAATTCCCACGAACGAGGTGGACGATGCCTAGAATCTTATACTCTGCTCAAGGGACTACTTCACATTGCATATTTTAATGGAATCACCTGCATCACCTTCCACTATTCCACTTTCGGAGAAGCCTTTCTAAATTTACTGCCTTCCTAGCAGGCAGAGTACAGTAACCGAACCGCTTGCGTTTCGGCTTGCGATGGCAAGCATTTCGAACGCATTTCTCCCTTCTAGGCATCGCTCAGCGGCAGTCTGTTACCTCTTGCTACTCCCATTCGACACACCCAGGAGCGCTATCCCCTTTGCCCCTGTTTGCCACTTGCCATCAGCTCAAATTGCGGTGTCGACGCGAGTCAAGAATCAAGGGCAACAACTCCTCTTGACGCCTCCATGGACGACGTGAAAGGCCTTGATGGGGTCGAGAAGCAGGCTCTGCCATCGAGCTCGACGGACTCCGATGAGTCGCCACTGCCGAATTTGTCAAGGACCGATCTTCGGCGGCTATTTCGCCCAGCTCACCCAGCTCCCTCATCGATGGAAGACGCAGCAGTTACACCAGAAGCAACAGCCAGCTTCATTTCGCGCATGACCTTCTTCTGGCTGAATAGTTTCATGCTGCTAGGTAAGCCGTCTTTTTTGGGGCAAGCCGATGTCGCCTTTCGAACGCTGGTGGGCAGGGTGGAAGCGCACACTGCAACCGACCGACATGTATAAGGCGGGTTGAATCCATTCACTCGTGCTTTGGCAATAGCTGACGGGGATATTCGTCGGCAGATGGACGTGAGTTGTGCGGTCGCGTGGTGGGCACCTGAAGAAGACCGCTCAATTTGAGGACATCGCAGGACGCCAGGAAAGCTCAGCACTTGTCTGACTTACTGGAAGAAAGCTGGAAGCGGCGATGTGTCGAAGCCGAAGAGTTCAACGCCACCATCGGCCAGAGAAAGCCGCCACTTTCCAAGCGCCTGCGCTGGATGCTCTCATCGGACCGGCAACGGCGAATCGATGAATGGCGTCAAAAGACCGGTCGACGTGAGGCAAGCCTGCTGTGGGCTACGAACGACACGATCGGGTTCTGGTTTTGGTCAGCGGCCTTGTTCCGCATTCTGAGCGACTGCTGCCAAACGCTATCTCCCTATGTTATGCGACATCTCATCAACTTCTTGACGGAGGCATACGAGAAGCATCGAGCTGGTCAACCGGTTCCTTCACCCGGCTACGGCTACGGCCTCGCTTTCTGCATCTTTGGCATGCAGCTGTTGGCCTGCATAGGCCAGGCCCAGTTCTTTTACCGAGGATCAAGCTCGGGCGTGCTCATCAGGGCGGCTCTAATTGTATCGCTCTAGTAAATTATCTTTTCGCTTCACCGCACCGCATCTG
This sequence comes from Cystobasidiopsis lactophilus, assembly GCA_001599975.1. Classification (NCBI taxonomy): domain Eukaryota; kingdom Fungi; phylum Basidiomycota; class Agaricostilbomycetes; order Agaricostilbales; family Chionosphaeraceae; genus Cystobasidiopsis; species Cystobasidiopsis lactophilus. The sequence continues at coordinate 2,871,773 of BCIO01000005.1, forward strand.
ACGAAGCCCCCTCCAGCCAACGAGCACTCAACTTTTCCAACCGGGCGCGGACAACCCTGAACGACTCTAAGATCTTTACTCACCTCTCCACCGACATCTCGCGAATCGACTTTGCCTGTAATTTCTACATGGGCATCTACGCAGGTGGGACTCTCTGTTGGAGCTGCTGTCTGCGTCCGACTGACTCCCTTGTGCAGCCCCAGTGCAACTTTCTCTTTGTATCGCCTTGCTAATAGTCAATCTGGGCCCCAGCGCTCTTGCTGGCATTGCCGTCTTCGCCTTGACGTTCCCGTTCCAGCAGGTCCTCACAAAATACCTGTTCGCGGTTCGCAAACGGGCCATCGTTTTTACGGATGAGCGCACGCAAGCTATCAGCGAAATCGTCAACGGCATTCGCATCTTGAAGTTCTTCAACTGGGAGCAGCCCTATTTGGAGAAACTGCGCCAAATCAGAGCCAAGGAGTTGAAGCAGGTCTATCGCATCCTCAACGCTCGCGCTGGCAATGTCTCGATCGCCTTCACGCTGCCAGTCATCAGTGCCGTCATTGCCTTCGTGGTTTACGCATCGACCGGACACGATCTCAACAGCGGCATCATTTTTTCATCGCTGGCCCTCTTCCAGCTGGTAAGCAGCATCTTCGGCCAGCCGACCGCCACGATAGAACGCTGAACTGTAGGAGTACAGCTTCGCATGCCATTGATGCTCCTTCCTCAAGCTTTGAATGCGGCCACGGACGCCAAAGCTGCCTTTGACCGTCTTCAGGTTGCCTTCAACGCTGAACTCACCGACAGCACCAAAGACATCCAGACCGCCGCGAAGTTCGGCGTCGAAGTTGTCAACGGCAGCTTTGTTTGGGACGCGGCTCCGCCAGAAAAGCAAGCGAAGCTCAAGAAGAAGCACGCCAAGTCTGAGAAGCCCGAGCTACCGACTTCGGAGCAACAGGCATACACTCCGTTCGAGCTCAAGAACATCAATTTGCAGATCGAGCGGGGGAAGCTGACTGCCATTGTTGGTTCCGTGGGCGCAGGCAAGACCTCCCTGCTTGAGGGCATCGTGGGCAGTACGTCTTAATACGCTCAGTCGGCGTCTCGCTTTTAACACTTGTCGCCAGACATGCGCAAGACCGAAGGAAGTGTCGTGTTTGGCGGGAAAGTCGCATATGCTGGCCAAATCCCTTGGTGCTTCAATGCCACCATCCGAGACAACATCCTCTTCGGCCTCCCTTTTGACCAAGAGCGCTACTCGGAGTGCATCCGGCAGTCGTCTTTGCAGCGCGATCTTGATATACTGCCTTCGGGCGACATGACAGAAATCGGCGAAAAGGGGATCACTCTCAGGTGAGTCGACTCCGCGTTGCGATAGCACCTTTGGGTGACATCGCGAGCAGTGGGGGCCAAAAGCAGCGCGTCTCTATTGCGCGGGTCCTCTATCTGGGGGCAGAAGTCATTTTGCTCGACGATTGTTTCAGGTTCGTCCAGCCGTGCTCTTTGGGATGTATTCGCCAAGCTTACGACTGCTCCAGTGCACTGGACGCACAAGTCGGACAGGAAATCTTCGACAACGCTATCTTGAGTGAGTCACTCGGACTGCCAGTGCTTGCAGAGCTAACGCCAAGCGAGCAGACGGACTGCAGGGTAAAACCGTCCTGCTCGTCACCCACGCCCTCCACCTGCTACCCAGGTGCGATCACATTCACACCATTGTGAAGGGAAAGCTCTCCGAGGCTGGATCTTACGAAAATCTCATGGCGCTCGACGGCGACTTTGCGGCGTTGGTTCGCGAATTTGGCGGCTCGCACCAAGAGACCGCCCAAGTCGCCAAAGCAGAGAAGGCAGAAGACACACCAAAGCAGGATGTCGTGCCCAAGAGCACCAAGCTCATGTCGCAAGAAGATAGGGCAACGGGCTCCGTCGACTTTAAAGTCTACAAAGGCTACTCACGCTATGCGAATGGTCGAATCTACGTCCCTCTCGGCATTCTTTTCATCATCTTGATGCAAGGCAGCATCGTGTTGACTTCGTACTGGCTGGTGTGGTGGCAAACCGAAGAGTGCGTTTCCTCATCATCAAATTCCAAAGTTTATGCTGATTTAGTTTTGTGCGATTGTAAGGTTCTCGCAGCCCCTGGCGTTTTACGAGGGCATCTATGCTGTAGGTTGTTTCTGATGCTGCTTGGAAGCGCTCTGATTGACCGCGCCCTTAGGCGTTGTCCATTTGCTCGGCTCTCACCACGTTCGCGATGGGAATCATCTGCAGTGCGATGTCGACAAGCGCCAGCTACAAACTCCACGATGCGGTCGTGAGGTCGCTCGTGGGGTCGAAGTCCAGCTTCTTCGAGACCACTCGTGAGCCCGCCCCAGTCGAAAATCTCGTTCACGGACTGCCTTTTGACTGTGTCTATAAGCTACTGGCCGCATTTTATCAAGAGTCACCAAAGACGTCGAGACTCTGGACAACGTCCTCTCCGATTCGGTCCGAATGTTCATCCTAATGGCCAGTAACGTCCTGGGAGGGATCATCTTGATAACCATCGTCGAGCACTGTAGGCCTGCCAGCATCCATATTGTGTCTAACTGGAAGCTCAATCAAGAGACAGACTTCTTGGCCGTCTTCGCCGCCGTCGCGTGCGCCTACTTCGCCCTCTACCGCTTCTACGCGGCCTCAGCGCGCGAAGTCAAACGGATCGACGCCATCCTACGGTCTGAACTCTACGCCCACTTCTCGGAGTCCTTATCTGGCCTACCGACGATCAAAGCTTTCGGCCGTGTCAGCAACTTCTGCCAACGAAACGCCCACCTCACAGACCAGGAGAATCGAGCCTACATCCTGACAACCAGCAACCAGTGCGTAAATCCCCAATGCCTGGTTGCAAAGTAGCTCATGATCTTGGTGTAGACGATGGGTGGCCATTCGACTAGATCTCCTCTCCTCCTTGCTCACCCTGACAGTCGGCCTCATTGGCGTGGGCGAGAGATACCACCTGGCCCCAGCCGCCATTGGTGTGGCGCTTTCCTTTGTGCTCACAATGCAGCAAGGGTTTAGCTTCTTGGTCCGGCAAGGTGCGAGCGATCGGTCCAGTCGCCTGTGCCTATCTGACGGGCAATCAACAGGCACCATGGTGGAGCAGAATATGAATAGCTGCGAACGGATCCTGGTCTACGCCGAGGAGCTGGAGCAAGAAGCACCGCAGCACATGCCCAACGTCCAGCTTCCGGCCCACTGGCCCTCGCATGGCGCCATCACCTTCAAGGACGCGGAGCTTAGCTACCGCCCGGGACTTCCACTGGTGCTCAGTAGGTGACTTCTCTGTACCACAATAAAGATTCACACTCACCAGAAGCCTACACAGGGGGCATCTCGCTGGACATTCACCAAGAAGAGTCCATCGGTGTTGTGGGACGCACCGGCGCCGGAAAAAGCACAATCATGCTGGCCCTTTTGAGGATGGTCGAGCTTTCAGGTGGAAGCATCACCATTGACGGAGTCGACAGTGAGCCTAGTCGTCCTTGCACAGACTGATGGTTTAACCTTGAAAAGCAGTTTCGACGATTGGCCTTCACGACCTTCGTTCTTCCTTATCAATTATACCACAGGACCCAGTGCTTTTTAAAGTGAGTCCATGTCGTGGTTCAGCTCGATGGATGACTTATCGTGCGTGCAGGGCACACTGCGGTCCAACCTTGACCCATTTAACGACTTTGACGACCTCAAACTGAACTCGGCTCTTCAACGCTCTCATCTCTTGGACCCCAAACGCACAACTTCGTTCAATCTAGACATGTCCATCGACGACGGTGGCAGCAACCTCAGCGTTGGGGAGCGGGCTCTCGTCTCCCTCGCACGCGCTCTCGTCCGCAACACCAAAGTTATTCTGCTCGACGAAGCGACTGCGTCGATCGATTACGAAACAGACGTGCAAATCCAGGCCACCATCCAGAAGGAGTTTGCGCATCACACCCTGCTGTGCATTGCCCATCGACTTCGAACTGTCATCGGCTATAATCGGATTGTCTGCCTGGACCATGGGCAGGTGGCCGAGTTCGACACTCCGTTGAAGCTCTTCCGGGCCAAAGGCTCCTTCCACCAGATGTGTGTGGCCAACGAAATTTCGGAAGCGGATATTGTAGCCGCCCAAGCGCATCTTTCTGCCTCTTAGACCTGTCAGGTTGTCCCTAGAATCGCCACAGCATCACTAGAGTCGCATGTAATCCATTCGTCAGCCTTCTAATGTAATCATTGCTTCTTCGCCCTCTGCGGCACTTCAGCCCTCGGCATCCGCGGTCTAAGTCCGCCATGAGGACCGCTGCCACTTGTGTACAGGTCTGGCGTCACTGGCGCAGGTCGACAACGTTGAACTTGGTCTGGACCAAGTGCACATGCCCGGATGCCGCGTCGGCGTCGGTGTATAGCGGCTGCGGCGGGTGTGGGTGAAAGCCTCGAAGGGAGCAAGCTGCTATCGTCTGCAAACCTGGTGGGTCGGTCAGACTGTGTGTGTATTCGTCAAAATGCACGGCCTTTGAAATGACGTGGAGAACTTACCGGAAGATCCCAACCCTGTTGCAACCAAGATCAGCTCCCGAGCCTGCCTCGCTGTTGGAAATACTCACGCAGGGCTTTGGGTCGGAGCAACTACAATGGCGATTGCTTCAGGCAGGCTCATTTGGTAGGAGCACTGTGTGTGGAGGTCTAGCGAAGAGAGGAAGCAGCTCTGGGACGGGTGCCTGCAAAGCCCTTTGCTTCAGTCGACAAGTCACGGATGGCCAAGGTCAAAGCGCCTCAACGTGTGGATCCATCCAAGAACAAGAAGGTGATGGCTCTCCATGTACTCAAGAATGAGTTCCTCGGACTCCTGTAGAACCAATCAGACGCGGGCCCCACGGCCTGTAAGCACTTAGATCAGGGCACGAGGCGTACCGTCTCACACTGGTCCGCCTGCCGTTTCGGTAAAGAAGCGCTCCCGCGGCGCAAAGAGACACGCGACGTACAGATCCCTTTTGACGAGGAACAAGCAGGCACGTCACGGTGAAGACCTCCTGGCGAAAGGTGCCCAGCAAGAGGCCGCAGGTCTCGATCTTGGCATCGGTGTTGGGCAAAGCCAAAGCGGAAAAAGCATCGACCAATTCTTGTGGCAAACGAATGGCTCGCAGACCGGTGGTGGCTGCTCCTCACTGCGATCAGTAAGCGCATGACAGGCCTGAAAGGCCAAGCAAAAGAGGGGCAGGCTTCACAGATAGGGATGTTTGGAATGTGGTCAGCAGCTTGCGAAGGCGAGCGGAGGACCAAAGTATCCAATTGCGAGTTTTGCTTTATGCTCGGTTGCTTCAGAGTCGGATAGAGGATCTTGGAACCGGGAGAAGGAGCGAAGCCTTGCATTGTCTGGTCCGAGCCCAACCGACTCTGGGCCATTCTCCGGTCTGGAACAATGAGGTCGTACAGGTCCCTATTCGGCGACACGTAGGCTAAAGTGCTTGTTGGCTGCGGCGACTGCTGGAGTGGGCGCCAGTCGGCAAGGTCCTGGGCGAGCAAAGAAGTAGCGACGGTCAAGTCGGCGGTGGACGATAACGTCGAATCAGGCAATGACCATAGCGCTGGCGTCTCCTTCTTGACGTAAGGTATGGCGATGCTGGGCGACCGGGAAGACTGCACTGGCAGGCCGTCTATACCACGGCTGTTCCCCAGCAGCGCACTGATGTCGACGCCCGCTTGGCCCGGAGGCTGAAGAGAGGATGAGGCTTTCCAGTCTTGAGAGAACGCGTCTGGCTTGGAGGCATCCTTGCTGTAAGGCAAGCTCGGCCCAACTGCGGCGGTTGTCGCCACCTGCGGCCGACGTTCTTCCTGCGCGAGATCAGGGTTGGCAGCCCGCCACGCCTCGAATGCGTCGTTGAGAGGAGGCTTCAATCTCGATAAAAGGTCCATCAGAGTGGCGGTTTTCTGCGGCAAACGTGAACAGAATGAGCGTTCAGGAGTCAGCCGAGCACAAAGACGGGCTCACTGAGATCAGCGCTTTCCGGCGCTCAGACGGGAGACTTGCATATTCGCGATGCCTGGTGATTTCAAGGGCGATCCGTGCCGCCTTGGCAGCGTGAATGAAGGCCGCCTCGAGCGATCCTTCCCTTTCGTACGTGAGGGCCTGGCTGCTCAAGCCGTCCACCGACCGCATGAATGCATTGATGCTGAAGAGGCTAGAGATCGAGGAGACGCCGGTGTCAGCCAGTTTGGACAGCTCTGCTGCTCAGTCAATGAGAGCTCCTGTCCAGAACAACGGAATAGACGACGAACCCGCAATGGACCGCGGGCGATGCTTCATTATGCAGACGTATGTGCGTGAATTCCTGTTTCCCCTAAGTCTTGTTTGACCACCGGCGACTCGGCCTTAACGAGCTGACATGGTAAGACTCAAAGACGCCAAGTCAGTGGCGAGACCTGCGGGCATCGCAATTGTACAGCTTGTGGCAATGCTGGCTCAGCAGCACGGCCTTTGAGAAAAAAGCTGGAAGCAGCCTTTCGCTTCTATTGCACGCTCTGGTCGGCAAATTTAACGGCGATGTGGACCCCTTTCGCCATTTGAAAGCCGTCCAGCGCGCTCTTTGCCTCGCTCGCCACCTGCCAAGTTTCGTAGTACACGTAGGCAGTCCCTTGCACTACCTGGTGGCGGACTGTGGCGCCCGGGAACCTGGAGAAAGCGCCGGCTGAGCTAAGCCTGGCAAGGCCTGCGGAAGAAGCCAGACTTACTGCTGGAAAAGCACGTTGAGCATCTCTTGGTCCGCTTCGCTGGGTAAGTTGGAAACAAAGAGAACGCGGTGAGGAATTTCTGGCTCTGGCTGCGGGCCGTCGTCGCCGTCCGACTCGTCTTCCTCCATTGGAGCTTGCGGCACCATTGTTGAGCTCTCCCTGCTCGCTTCGGAGGTACGACGAAAAATCTCACCTTCGTCTTCTGGGGCATCGAGCCTCCCTTTCTTGGCCGGCCTAGCGTCCTCGTCTTCCTCTGCCGCCTCGGCGTCTTCGAGCTCTCGCTTGTTCTTGGCCGACTCGGCCTCCATATTAGCCTTTTCCGCTCCCGACACAATCATCTTGGGGGTCTTGGCGTTGTGGATGCCGATGCGGACTCGGTAGAGCTCCTCGGGGCCGTCTTCGTCCTTGACAGTAGCGTAGGACTTTGAGTTGGCGTACGCAATTCGCTGAAAAGGCCGACGGAGGACTCGAATTTAAGCACAAGGAGCACGGGCGTAGTGAACAAGGGAGGGCCTTACCATGCGCTTGCCCAAGAAGGCGTTGCCATCCTCCCTCCGGCGGGCAGCTGTTGCCGCTGCCTGGTCTCTGAAAACGACAAAGGCCTGGCCACGCAGCTGGCCCCGGGACGCGACCACATCAAGGACCTTGCCGTGTGCTGAGAACAGCTGGTACAGGCTCCGCTTGAGGTCTGGGCGGTCCCAGGTCAGCGTGAATTTTCGCTGCATGGGCCCAGCTGGGCCGGCACGCCGCTCACCAGCTGTCTTGAGTTCCTCGCCCAGGTTCTTGATGAACAGAGTCGGGCTGGGTTGGGCCATGGCGGGTGAAAGGGTGGGTAACCACTTCTAGAGACTGGCCGTCTGCGCAAGACGAGACTCAGAGAGGATGGGTTGGATTCGGACAACCGCCGCCGGTGCTCGCGATTGAAAGGATGTCTTCTAGCTGGAGCTCATGGCTGTTTGGAAAGTCTTCAGGTGGCGGCAGCCGGGATAGGTGCGCCCAGCGGCTCGTTCGCACCGGGAGACAAGAAGCCAGTTCTGACGAGGCGCCAATTCAGGGCCGTCGATGCGATCATCAAGCTGCGCCAGCACTTGCTGCTACTGGAGAAGAACGAGGAGCACTTGAACAAGAAGATAGAGGACGAGGTGGCCAAGGCCAAAGCGAATGCTACCACCAACAAGCGAGGTAAACGCCTCCCCATTTGCCCCTTGGGCCCGGCCGAGCTCATTGCTGGGCAAACTAGCGGCCCTCAATGCGCTGCGCCAGAAGAAGAACTATGAGCAGCAGCTGGACCAGCTCGCCGGCCGGCGGCTCACGCTGGAGACGCAGGTGAGCGCGAGTCTTGGGCCGTGGTGATGATGTGGCGGAGCTCAGCGGGTGCGTTCACTCTAGGTCAATGCTCTGGAGGCCGCCAACATGAACATGGAGACGATGCTGGCCATGAAGGAAGGTGCCTCAGTCCTCAAGAAGATTCACGGCAACCTGTGCGTTGGCCCTTATCTCCTTCCTATCACCCTCGCCACACCAAAGCTGACGCGGCCGTTGCTGGTTTTCACAGCAACATCGACAAGGTGGATGCCACCATGGAGAGCATCCGCGAGCAGATGGACCTCACCGACGAAATCTCGAACGCCATTTCCAACCCAGTTGGCATCGGTCACGAGGTGCGCTTGCTTGCTCGGGCTCTATTGCCCTGCGCGTCGACTGCACGCATCGAACTGATTCGCATGGCAATCTGACAGATGGACGAGGACGAGCTCAAGGCCGAGCTCGACGAGTTAGAGCAGGAGCAGCTGGACGAGAGGCTAGCCGGCGCGCACTCTGTTCCCTTGACCAGCCCATCGCGCGTGGACCCAGGTAAGCATCCTCTCTGCGTTCTTGCTGTGCCCGTCCATATCTGAATCGACATCGCGACCAGTGCGCATGCAGCCTTCGCGGGAAGAAGCCGACGAAGAAGAGGAGCTCCGGAAGCTTCAAGCCGAGCTGGCGGCTTGATCCGCACTTGGACTTCCTCTCGCCACCACCGCCACCACGACCCTCTCACCGCCAGTCTCTTTTCGCGCCGCAGCTCGGCACTTGCTGCCTGCGGCTCTTTGTCGCTTCATCTCAATCGCTGTGGTTCTTCGATTCTTTCCTTCCGACCCTGTGGCTTTGGCTTTAGGCCTGCAGAAACGTGGCAGCCACTTCTTCAAGGGATGCTAGGTCTACCGGCTCGCGTGAGGTGCGGCTTGAATTCGTCGTCGTGTTCCAAGGGCTGTTTAGTCCTCCCATCCCTCCACCCGGCCCGACCTTACCACTCGATGCTTTGTATAATGTAAAACCTTCCACACGTCAATATCCAGAACCATTACCCCTCGCCAACGTGAATGAGTTGGGGGGACGAACTCTTTCTTCGGTTTTGTCGAAGCTCCACCATCTTGCCACCACACACTGCGACAGACCACAAGGGTGTGAGCTGTGCAAGCAATCCATCTGCATAAAAAGAACGAGCTCGGCTCCAGAGGGCAAGCGCAAGCGACGGACGGGATCTCCCAAGAGAAATCGCCATGAATTCGGGCAGCACATACGGCGGCGTGGGCGCCAATGCCGACCCAGCCGCTTCAGCCAGTCGCACCGCGTTCAGTGAACTCTCGACCGATGCCCAGACTGGCGAGAAACCGCAGTACCTCTGCGCTGGTGCGCCTCAGCCTTGGTGTGGATTTTGATGAGCGCTTTGCTAACGCCGGCAGCTGCCCCTCAGACTGCGGCACCACAAACCAGATCAAGCCTAAGGAAGCCATTCGCTGCAATGACTGCGGCTGCCGCATCCTTTACAAGAAGCGAGTCAAACGAAGTGAGTCGGGATGTCCCAATTTTTTTTCGAGGTGCAGTCATCTCACGCAATTGCTTGGTGTGCTGCAGTCGTAAGTGCCCAATACAGTTTCTGAAGTGTGCTCTAGTGCACGAGGCTAAGACCACGAATCTTTTGCCAGCTCCAATTCGAGGCTCGGTAGCGCCACCAAGACGAGGGCCTCAATGTACAACTCCTTGTAATACAACCCTTGGCTCTTCCAGCTCTCTCACTTCACCTCACCAAGGATCTTTGACTTGCCCTTTAATCCGCCGACCTTCTGGGAGCACAGGAGACGCCAGGGCCTCTGACGGGAGTACATTCCAAGTCGGTGGCAAAAGAGCAAACAGTGGCGCACGCTCCATTCATGGTCCGTCCTGCTTGACCCGCTTCGCTTCCAACTCCTCCGCCTCTTGAGCGGGACGCTTGTTGATGCGCTGAAAGCCGGCCTTGCGCGGGGTGCTGCTGCCCGGCTCGGGCGTGCCTACAGCCGATGATGAGCCAGTGGAGAGGCCAGGCGGGGCGCTCAATGTTGGCGTGAGGTTGATCTCCGCTGGGGCAGCCTTGCCTTTGCCCTTCTTGCCCTTGGCGGCTTTTGAGGGGTCCAGAGTGGACGTAGTCTGGAAGTCTTCAAAGCCAGGCGCGGTCCTGTTCCCAACGCCACTCAGCATCGGTCCAAACGGGACTTGAGCACACCGGGGACTGACATCTTGTTGCCCACGCTGAGCACCATGGTCGCGCTGCCCAGCTTTTCCTGTCGAGCTTGAAAAGCCGCGTTGGTAGACAGCGGCGTATCTCCGGAAGCCATGGCTTGCTGTGTGAGGCGCGCGAATCAGCTCTGGGATCCAGGGCGAGCTAGACGGGCCCACCTTCTTCTTCTCCTCTGCGATCTTGCGCAAGCGCTTCTCTTGGGCCTTGACGCCGCTGCCCTTGCCATGGAAGCGGTGGGATAAGTGCCTGCGCAAAACAAGATCGTCAGCCATAAGGATCCGCCATGCAAGCAGAAAAGACTCTACTTACTTCCAGGCCTCCTTGGGTGTCATCTCCCGCCCCAACTCATCGTTGTACTTGATGTCGATGGTAGGGTTGTAGGTCTTGAAGTGCTCCAGCTCGCGCGACGCCTGGTCCTTTTCGCGCTGCCGGTTTTCGAGCTCGCGCGTGCGCTGGTCTTTGGAGCTGCCGGCCGCCTTAGATGCAGCCCGGTCTTCCTGCAGTCGTTTGTCGTCTGCGCGCCGGCTCGCCAGCCAAGCCTGCCGCTGTTTGTAGTCCGCATCCTTCTTCCGCTCGTCGTCGGTCAGCGGCTTCAAAAGGCCCTGTTGTCGAAGCATGGCCAGCGTGCTGCCCAAGCCACGATTGACGAGCAGCTCGCCAGCGGTGCCATCGACGAAGGCGTCCGGGTCAGCTTTGGCGTCCTCCAGTGGCATCTCCTCGTTGGCTTCCTCTTCAGCCCCGACCCCGTCGACGTCCATTTCAGCCAAAGGCTGGTCCTCCTCTGCCACCGGTTCCTCTTGCTTGACGGGCGGCCGTTGCTCCGTCGGCGCAGCGGAGGGCGGGGCACGGGCAGAGGTGAGCGGCTGGGCGGTGATGCCGCGCACAAACTCAGCCGTTTGGTCCAAAACCAGGCCGCCCCCTTCTTCGTCGCTGTCGTCGTCTTCTTGCTTCACGTCGGGCGCGCCGTTGTCGGCGCCATCAGTGGGCGACCGCGAAGCTTCGGCCTCGGCGCCTGGATGATGAGCGCCGTGAGCTCGCAAGACACAGGCTTCGGCACTTGAAAGCAACGCACCGTCATCCCTGAGCCGCTTGATGGCTTCCACCGCTTTTCTGGCTTTCGCGCGCCGCTGACGGGCGAGCGCCGCCTGCAGCTCCTCGTCATCGCGCACCGCTTGGTCCTCTAGCTCGAGCTGGCTGGTGCGCGGCAGCCCATCCACAAGCATGCCGCTGGGCGCGGCTTCTCCGTCGTCGTCGTCGTTCCCCGCGCGCCGAGCTGCGCCGCCCTTGTCCTTTCGCTTCTTCTTCTGTGGGCCAAAACCGTAGTAAGAGCCCGAATGACCTAACCATGGCAGCTGATCCAGACGCACCTTGGGCTTCTTGAAACCGGCGTCGCCTTCCTGCAGGTAGTCCGAGACCTCGAGGCTCTCTGTGGGGAACGGACTGAGTGAGGCGACCGGAGGGGAGCGTGGAAGCAGGGCCTCACTCTCGTAGTTGAGATTGGCCAAGGTCCTTGTCAGCTCTTTGGCCACTTCTTGCTTGGCTTCCGCGGAGCGAACGACGGGCTGCGCCACTGCCTGGTACCCAGCAGCCGCCTCGCTGGCCTCGTCGCCACCCAGCCTGAAGCCGGCCGCGCTCTCCCGTTCTTTCGCGTCCTTGATGTCGACGTCGTATTTAGACAGCACGCCCTTCCTGGCGCCCACCTCGCCAAATTCGTCGTCATCGAGGCCTGTGTACTTGCCGGCCTGCCGCCCAGCCTTCTTGAGGGCGAGCCGCTCCTCCAAGCGCTCCTGGTCGGCCATGTTGACGTTGATGAGCTCGTCGTCGTCGCCGTCGAGGATGCGCGAGTCCTTGAGGGTCAAGATCGCCTCTTCGTCCTGGAAGCTGTCCAAGTCGTGCCCGACTTTTAAGCCCGCCAGGTCCTTTGAGCCGTAAGTAGCGGCCAGCTCTTGCTCCAGCTCGGCCAGCTCGCGCGCCTTTCGCTTCGCCAGATCGGCCGCCACTTCTTTGGCCCTCTTCTTTTGCTTCTTGGCCCAACTCTTGGCGTCCTCATCGCCCTCGCCCTCACCCAAACCCTTGCCGGACAGCTTCGCCTTGAGGTCGCGCTGGGTTTGGGCCTTCTCCAGTCGGGCCTTCAACGCAGAGGTCTCTTTGTCGAGATCCTCTTTAGCTCGCTGCTGACGGAAGTTCTCCAAGGCGATATCCTCTTCTGTCTGAACGGGGCCGCTAGTGGAGGGGTCTGCCAAAGGAGCCAGCCCCATCGCCACCCGCAGCTTGCTGCTCGGACTCGATGAGCAGCCGTTCGCTGTGAAATGGAGCAAGGAAGCAACGCACTTTGTCTCTTCCAGCGAGATGGACTCGTTGTTGGTCGTCATCTTGGGCGCAGAGCACTCCACTAGGGACCAGGTGGGAGAGCTGCTGGTCTACAAGAAGTGCCGGGTCGTCGGAGCCCGTTGGATTTTGATCTGCCGTCAGACTGGCTGGCGCTGCTCTTTGGGCACCAGCTTTGGTGACAGGCGAACCAGAAGAGGGCTTGGTGCTTCACGCAGAGAGACAAAGAGGCTCGTCGTCGACGCGGCCGTTTCTGTCCAAGATGAGTCGACGCACACTTTCTCGCTCCAACGGCGGAGCGAGGTCAACTCTTGGTTCCACCTTTGCTGCCCGGTGCGGTTCCAACTTTGCTGTTCTGCTCAGGATTGCCGCAGACTTAAGGATGTATCGAACAAACAGAGCCTGAAAACCACGGGCGCCTGAAGCCCCTTCCCAGGCGGAGCTGCCAGCGACAGCAGCCCTCTTGGACGGACGCCCATCACAACATCCTATCACGAACCTCGGGAGCAGCAGAGAACAGCTGGTCAAGCTTTAAGTCAAGCCCTGATCGCCCAATACCCCGAGAAGCTCGCCAATCGGTCTGAGACACGAAGCCCGCCGCTCAAGGACGGGCCTCCCAGGTCGGAAATAAACAAGGGCAGCCCCTTGTTCGACCCAGCGTAAGTTCTATGTGCAAAGCGCATAATGGGCCCGCAAGCTTACTGGCCGCTGAGCCAGGCATGCGATGGCAATGAACGGCCACCACGGCTACAATGCCCCCTTCTCGCCGGTCCACCGCCCAGGGTCCGCGATGGCTGGATCTCCAGCTTTATCTCAAAACTCCATGAACTCGCCGATTCATGCCGAATATGCGAACAGCCCTTCCTATTCGCCCCATCTACGCCAGGGCTCAAACCCCTACGCCCAAAGCCCGCAACAGCCCCAACCAAGCCAGCGACCTAGTCCAGCTCAATTGCTTGCTCTCTTCAATGATCCGGTCGCCTTCAACAATTTCCTGCGCCTCCAGCCTCTAGATCAGCAAGAAGGAATTCGCAGAATGCAGGCGCACTACCTATCCCAAGCGCAAGCGCAACAACAAGCAACTGGTGCCAATCTACCTCGCCCCCAATCAGCCACCAGCAGCAGCGCTGCGACGCCCCGTCAAATGTCTTTCCCACCGCAGCCGGCCGCGACCGATTCGCCCACATTTGCTCCCTCGCCTCTGGGGGCCCGAGGTTCCATGCCGCCGCCGCCTGGGTCCGCAACGGCCAATCAGCCAGCCTCACGCCCTTCAGCGCCGCACGACTTGTTCATGCAAAAGCTGGCGGAGCATTTGGCTTCGGCGGGCACGCCTCTTCAAACGCTACCCCTCATCGAAGGCCGCGTCGTCGACCTCCCTCGCCTGTTCCAACTTGTGACTTCTTTAGGCGGCTTCAACAGCCCGGCTCTCCAGCTGCGCCACTGGGACGGCATCCTGCGCGCCCTGAACTTTCTGCCGTTGGAGGACGGGCAACAACCTCCAGGACGGCGCGCTGCCATTCAAGAAGTCTACCAGCGTGTCTTGCTCTCCTTCGAGTTATTTTTGAAAGAGCAATCGCAAGCTCGCTCTGCACACCAGCAGCAGGTTGGCCCAAATGCAGCCGGCACTCCGGCTGCCTCGCTCCACCACCAACCCACGACGCCAGCCGCAGCTTCTGCGCCGCAGCCAATCGCCGCCCAAGCCCCGCCAGTGCCCTTGTCCAGCCAGATCGCAGCCGCCTCGTCGCAAGCGTCGCCGCAAAGTCCGCACCTCGCTCTGCAGAACTCGGCCCGCGTACCGCCAAAGCCGCTCCCAGAGGCGCCGAAGAGCGGCAAAGTGGCCACTCCCAGGTCTATGGCAATGGCTCCGCAAGGCCCGCCGGCTCGAGGTGAGCGCCGCTCCCACCGTTCGCACTGGGATTCTGACAGGCCTGGGCAGCTGAAGAAAACGCCACTGTCAACGCCACGGCGTCTTCCTCTTCGCTCCCGAGCTCTCCAAAGAAGGAGGACGAGGCCGCCAAACCAGTCATTGGGATCGCACCTCCCAAGCGCAAGCGCCAGCGGATCGAGTACATCCCGCTTAGCCGGCCAATGGACACCTTTGGCGGGATTGACCGCGGTACCGTCCGAAACACGATAGACAATCTGTGGCAGCGGCGCCCGCCGAAAACCATCTTAGATCTCGGTGCGTGGCGTCCGTTGGTGACACATGGCCGCCGGCGCCCTTGTTGACAGAGCTGGTGCAGGCACCATCGACATTTACACGCTAACGCTTGGACTGCGCAGCGGCATTGCCTCTGAGCAGACGTACGCCCTCAACGCCGTGAACTTGATTGCCCAGGCGACCCGGACAGAGAGCTTTGACACCCGCTTCGGGCTCGATGTCAACGTCTACAACAGCGTTCTGGATGGCCTGTTCGACCTGCTCGAGGACACGGCTTTCCCCCAAGGCACCGCGGCCGGCAAGCGCCCTCGCGCCCCCAAAACCTGCCGGGAGCTTGCTCGGCTCGCTGCGGAGCGCAAGCGCAAGTTTCAGTCTTACCGGTCCAGCCAGAAGCCCGACTTGCTGCTGCCGTCCCAGATTATCCTCAACATAGTCAACACCCTCCGAACCTTGGCGCTCTCGCTGCTCCCAACGCCGACCGGTGAGCAGCAGCAGCCGGTCGCCACCTGGTTCGTGCGCCAGCCCAAACTGGTCGACCTGCTCTTGCGCTTGTGCGACTTTGGTACTGGCGACGCCGTCCAAGAAGAGCGTAGCCAGCGCTCGCCGGTCCACCTCACCTTCAGCGACCTGCTCACGGTTCGCAAGGATGTTGTCACCATCTTGGCCGAGGCCGCCGTCTATCTCGACCTCCAGCACTTGCCGTCGACGTCAGCGAGCGCGGTGGTGGACCTCGTCCTCTTCTTCTTGCTGGACCCAGTGGACGAAACTGACGCGCGATCGGAAGCGGCCGACACCAAGAGGCCGAACGCGCGGCTGGGCGACATTGGGACATGCACTGCGGCAGCCATCAGCCTACTCGTGTCTGGAGCAGCGAGCGACAGCAACAGAGAGGTGCTCGCGTCGAGTCGGTCCGCTGCCGAGTTGTACGGCCTGTGGGAGGCCCTCGTCCGCTTCCTGCCCCTGGACGACGAAGAGCTGGGAGCCTTTTTATCGCCCGACGTCACGCTCGCCGAGCGCATCAGCTTTGCGCTGTACAACATCGCGTTCATGGCGTCCGCGGAAGTTCGCGCCCGCATCCGCCACCGTTCACCGTTCCCCCAAATCATTCTGCGCATGCTGCTGCGCTTCGCCACGTTCCAGCCGCAAAAGGCTTCGCAGCTCCACATCTTCGCCACCCGCAGCCTCGAGACTCTCCAGCTGCTCGTGTCTTCCGACGACGACGAGGCGGCGCAAGACACGCTGGACCCCAACGCCCCCTTCTTCGGTGGCTCCTTTGCCGTGCCAGCGGACCTCGAGGCCACAGAAGCCCACTCGCGGCCCTTGCGGTCCACCCTCGCAACCGACGAACGAGCGCTGCTCGGCTTGCTCTCTTCGAGGGCGTTTGACAAGGACTTGTACTCGTTACTGGACAGGCTGTTTGGATAGGCTAGTGGCTAATGTCGCGCGCAACAAGTGCATTCGCGCCCAGAGGGAGCGCCCAGAGAACTACATTCCAGTTGGCATTCCCTAGCCCACTTCGAGGATGGCGTCTTCCATTTTCGACAGCGCCCAAACACTTTGGCGCTCGATGAACCTGTACAGCTGCCTGATCACTCGTGCTGTGCCGATGAGGATGAACAAGATGGCCAAAATCGCGGCAAGGTCAGTGCCTCTGGTGCGCTCGTTCGCTCGCTGGTTGCGCCCGCCGCCGTCGCTTCTCCGAAACAATCTGAGGTGGTGGAGTGGCGCGACCAAGGAGTATGATATGGCCCTGATGCCCGCGATTGTCAGGCCTGGGCAAGCAGTCGCTCAATCAGACATGAGTCACCCACATTTGGAGAAAGGAAACAATGCCGATGAAGCTGAAGCCCAGCGAAAAGTGGACCAGCGTGGCTGCTGTCCAGGAATTCTGGTCTTGAAGCCAGCGGACGGGGCTGAACGTCTGCACGCCCTTTTCGGTCAGGCCTCCGATGGCGTCCCCGTAGTCGTACCACGATGCAAACGGTGAAGAATAGAAAAGCCACCCGTCCAAGAATGGAGCCGAAGGCAGACTCGAAGTGAAGTAAAGCAGCGTCGAGGTGAGGAAGCCGCAAACAAAGACCAGCATTAGAAAGGCGGCCACTGTCACAGCGCCCAATGCGACTGCGAGACATTGCGCTTTAGTGTCATCAGATAGCCCGATCATGAAGTCCGATTACCTTGGTTGCTCGCCAACCCAGATATGCTGGTCCGTGCTAGTCGGTACTTGTAACGGCACTGCGGGCATTGGAAGACTGGCAGAGGCTTTTCAGCCAGGACTCAAATTTTGAATCTTTCAATGGGACCAACTCACAGGCAGCTGCAACCGGGAGACGTTACTTTCAGTTGAATGCCGGGCAACCAGGGCGACCCGCCCGCCGTTACACTTACTGGTGCTGCTTTTTCTCCACCGTTCTAGACATGTAGTGTGTACATAGGCTTGCGTTCCTTTACAGAGGCAAGGCCGGAAGAGGCGCCCTATGGGTTGGCTTCAGGATCGCATTCGAGACTTGCAAGGCATCAAGTGAAACGGCGAGAATCTTACCTAGTTCAACGTTTTCGCCTTCGAAGCAAATCCGGCAGATATCTCCGTCCGTGCTCATTATCTGCTGCGTGGGATAGAGAGGCGTTGAAAGACAAGCCGCTAAGCAGCGGAGATCGGATTCGCCACCTCGAAGGTGTCAACTTGTGGCGCAAAGCAAGGGTTGCCCTACCCAAAATCTCAGGTAGCTTTGATCATGGCTGGTGATATGAAATGACCGTCCCGGCTACATTGCTCGACGCTCAGAAGAAGAAAGATCGACAAAAGACTTTTTTGCCACTGTGACTTGCTTGCTCTCAATCAACCGCGAGAGCCCCGCGAATATGCAGGGCTCTTCGAGAGGCTACGACAGCTACGGCCACAACGCTCGCCCAGATCCTCGCCAAAACTTTGTGCAAGGAAATCAGGCTGTCCACGGTGGGCCATCAAATCTGGTTCAGTCTCTCTCGCTGGCGGCTTCCCACGCGGCTTCCCATGCACCATTCTATCCACAACGATCTCTCCAGCCATTTGAACAACCGTTACAAACCTATGGCTACGGCCAATATGGCGCCCCCACTTTTTACCCTCAGCCCCAGCCCTACGCAGCTTGGCCGCCGCGACAGTTTACGGAGCAAGGCTACGGGCTCTCCCCTACGGCGCACTTATATCAAGAAGAGCCACCGAGACGAGCGCCGGCTTCTTTCAATCCCAGGCCTCCAGCTCGCATGGGAGGAGGAGGAGGACCGCCGCGCCGGCAGACGTGAGCTTGTTGGCCTGCCAGGCATCTCGCACCGTCTCATCAGCCTCTCTCCGAATTCAGAGTCGAGTGCTTCTCTTGCAACAGAACCTTTCCTGGCCAGATCGACCTCATTGCGCACAAAGCAACTCATGTCAAGTGCCCGGCTTCCGGCTGCGCTTATGAAGGCGACCCGGAAGCGATGACGGTCCACCACAATCGACGCCACAGCCCAGTAGCGGTGGCCGAGGTATTGAAGCACGAGAAGAGCATCGAAGAAGAGCAGCATGGGCAGCGACCGTGAGCACGGCGAGCTTTGGAGGCAGTTGAAACCGGTCTCACTGTCAGAACAGCCCCGTCATCCAAGGCACCAACATTCGATTGGATACTCCAGAAGCTATCTCTGCTTGGATAGCTGACAGAAAGCGACGTTGGCCGACTCAGCTCGTGGTCGCCCAAAAGGTACGAGCCACGACTACCGGAAAGGTCTGGTCTTTCTGACGCTGTCGCAAACGCAGCGAGCCAATCAGAATGGCACAGCAAGCAGAGGGCGACCGCTTACTCGGCCTGCCAAGCGCGCTCGCCACGACACGGCCTCTGACGACATACCTCGCTCAATAGTCCCAGCTTCACCAGAGAACAGCCGGCACAAGGTTGCAAACGACTCCAGCAGCTCGTCGGACTCCGAAGCCAGCTCAAGCAATTCGGCGCTGCAGCTGGACGCTGGGTCTGCCAAGATGACCACTGCAAAACGCGCCG
Organism: Cystobasidiopsis lactophilus; assembly: GCA_001599975.1. Taxonomy (NCBI): domain Eukaryota; kingdom Fungi; phylum Basidiomycota; class Agaricostilbomycetes; order Agaricostilbales; family Chionosphaeraceae; genus Cystobasidiopsis; species Cystobasidiopsis lactophilus. The sequence goes on from BCIO01000005.1 coordinate 2,890,548, forward strand.
GCGATCTGGTGGGTCCCATAGTTTCTTATCTGCTTCTTAAACCCTTGCGACTCTCCCTAAATATGCTGTTCCAATACAATAGGAATACGTATCGAGACTCCAGCGACGCCCTCGATCAGGGCCCGCTCCGGCATCACTCATGAACAAGGTTCGGTTTGATTGCCCTCAACGATGCGGAGCCGAGCGTGATTTCTGAAAGACTCGATGTGAATCACCAGCTTCTCGAACATGAGGTCGTGGGCGAAATGTTTGTCCTGTCGCAGGTCGCCGAATTCCTGGTCCAAAATAGGGTCGGTGCTCGCTTAAGCTTTCGGAGGGGCGCCCTTGTCTTTGTGCTGACAGGTGGCAAACCCCCTAGTTCCTCTGCGGCGTGGAGTTGGCGCCCGAGCAGTCGCAGCCCATTGAAGAGGTGCAGTCCGCTTGAATAGTACAGACGACGCAGCCACGCTGGCAGCATTGATTCGACGTGGACACCTGACTAGCCGTGTCTGTTGAGTACTTTGAGTGCAATTCGGTTCACGGCCTTCGGGTGCATTCCTTTCTTTCGCACGCCTCGCTCGTGACATTCAAAAGCGGCGCCGCCTCGCTCGACCCTTCTCTCCGGGCCCAAATGCAAGCCTGCTCCCTCACAACCACCCAGTAGCCGCACTCTGCTTGCCACACCATGCCCAAGAAGTCCAGCAAGCGCCCGGTGTATGACGAGGAAGAGGCCGTCGCCAAGCGCAAAAAGAATGCATTGGCCCAATCGGTGAGCACAAATCGAGACCTTCCCGCTTTTTTTGGGCGCGCAGAGCTGACCTGCCAAGGGGAACCCTAGCAATTCCGCCAACGGCGCTCCGAGTACATCAACGAGCTCGAAGGCGCGGTGCAGGAGCTGCAGGGCACAGTTGGCGAGCTGGTAAGACCTCCTTCTCGCGGGGTGTTTCACCGCCCTCAGCACCTGCGCAAGCTAACCTGGTGTTGCGCGTACAGAGGAACCTCTGCAAGACGTCCACCGCTGAAGCGCAGTTCTTTCGCTACAAGTACGAAAGCATGGAGGGCATCGTGCGCGACTTGACCGCTCAGCTCGACGGCAAGATGGTCGCCGACAAGACTCCCAGGAAGACCAACTCGCTCCCGTCGCAGCCTGCCATCCCCGCCCAGTTCGACCCAATGCAGGACCCCGGCTTGATGAACCTGCTCGGCTCTCACGCGACGTGGACCCACGAAGGCGACGATGCAGACCGGTACGCCCCGGCCAGCGCAAGCTACATGGTTCCCCTCCCCGTCCACAAGCCCTACTCCTACACACCCGACTTCTATTACTCCTCTTTTGGCGGCGGCCGCGAAGTCGATCCAGCCCACCTCGTCCAGCACCAACCCTTAGCCGTCGCCACCACCAAAATTTCGCCCCAGTCGCCGCAGCTGAGCGAAGAGTGCGGCCCACTTTGCATGTCGCCAACCGATTCGGAGCACTCGGGCAGTCTCATTCGTGTGCGCGCCCACTTTTTGCACCGCGCAGGTAGCCTAGCTGACCAGCTGCGCGTCATCTTGGCAGACCCCACCAGCCAGCCTCTCTGGCATGCCTCTGGGCGCCCCCCTCATCGCCCACTCGGCAGAGCATTTGGCTGAAGGCGGTTACACCTCACCCTCGTTCAGACCCAATTCCCTGCCGGCCCGATTCGCCAAATGCGAGGAAGCGCTGCGCCTGTCCCGGGAAGCCCTCGCCTTGACCAAGCAAGAGATGGCGCTCGTCAAACCGCCAGGTGCTTGAGCAAAAGACCCCTGGAGTCACACGATGGGCCTGCCTGCGTTTTTGGCATTCATCAGAGCAGGTCTGCTGCTGCTTTCTTAGTGTCATATCTCTTCCTGGGCATGTCGAAAAGCTCGAGTCTTCTTTTGTTGTACGGAGCTCCCCGTGTTTGTTGCGCAGTCCCCGACTCCTCTCCTTGCAAAGAAACTAGATTGTACTATGACAACGCCGGGCCTCCACGCCCGCTCGAGTTCTTGTCGTCGGTCGGCCACCGCCACTAAATCGAAATGTCCCTCAATTATCTGCTTGACGCGGAAAGCGGGCCATGCGATGAAACTTGGAGTATGGCGTGGCATGCAGAGACTCTGATCAGGTGAGGCTGGCTCTCGAAGCGTTGGATTTGTCGATAGCTGCTGCTGAATGAAAACTTATTTGTCAAAGCGGTGGCCTCGATGGCTGTCTGCGCATTTGGAAGCCTGCAAGCTCTCGAGAGCAACCCTCCCACTGCATCGCGTCCACGAGCAAGAAGCCGCTGGCTCTGGTGTCGATTGATATTCACTCAAGCGGCAACTACATTATCGCCAACAACTTGGCCGGCCGCCTCTGCCGGTATGATTTGGAGGGCAATTTGCAAGCCTGTGCCAATGTCACTGGGGCATGGTCCATCTCCCTACACCCTTCTGATGACATTGTGGCTTGCGCTGGCGAGAAGGGAAAGGTTGTGCTGCTGTCGACTTCCCTCGACACATTCGGCCAACAGGTTGTGTCCGTCAGCAGCAGCACCGGTAGGCAGGAGTACGCATACTGCGTCAGGATCTCCCCGAATGGCGCCTTGGTCGCGGTCGGCGGCGCGGAGGGAGGAGTCGCTCTCTACGCCACCTCTGGCGAGCTACTCCACCACTTCTCGGGTAAGCCGGATCACGCCGGCTGGCTTCTGGTTCTTGATTCGTCCTTTGTATCGAATGCAGGCCACACCAAGGGCATTCGCGCCATGTGCTTTTCGCCAGACTCGAGCCTGCTCCTCACGGGCGTAAGTTCAAGCCCTCCTGCACTAGCGGCAGAACGCTCAACGAGCTTCGAATGGAAGTCCTCTGACAAACGTGTCCATGTCTACGATGTGAAGGCTGTGGTGGAGCGGAGAGGTGCTGGCCAGCACGTTGCTGCCCTCGAGTTGGCAAGCTGGGTCTCGTCGCTAGCGATTCGCTCGGATGGCAAACTGCTTGCTTGCGGGTATGGCGACTTCTTATCTTCATCTCTCACATTTTGGACAGCGGAGAAGTATTGAATGCTTGCTTGCCAGTACTGCGGACACGATAAAAATTTACGATTTGGCGCGATTGTCGTCTCCACCTCTGGCTACCATTCAAAATTCGTGCGTTGTCGGCCTTCAATATGTATGGCTGCTTCTCGCGCTCAAGTGGCATGCGGCTTCTTAAAGAGGCAACGAAACGACGAGCATTGCATGGAAGCCGCATCAGCAGCTCCAGTCCCAAGGCTTCGAAGGCGCTGGCGGCAGTAGTCTCTCTGGGGGGTGGTTCTGTGCGGCTTCCTCAGCGCTGCGCTTTTATAGAAGCACGGGAGGCGGGTAGTGCGGAGCTCTCGAAAAGGCCGCCCTTCAAGGAGGGTTCATTTGCACTCGAGCAGCCACTCAGAAGAGCTTCAGCGTGTACTTTGGATGGAATTTACGCAACGTCAGCCTTAAAGTCTGACCTTGGCACGCTGGTAGCACCACGAGACGTAGCCGCCGTGATGGTCTCAAAATCAGTGGCTCCGACTCCGAGCTCGGGCCAGAACAGTCATGGAACTTGGCGGCCGCTTCAACTTGGACCGAGCCCGTGTTGACTGTTGACCAGTCATCGATCCGACAACATAGAGACCGCTGGGACCGAGCTGGGCGATGAAATCGACGGTGACCTTGGACGAAACAAGCAGCGAGTACTGCGCCTGCTCCGCTGAATTCCACCCTACGCTTCCTTTGCTGGCCGTGGGCACTTACGAAGTCGTCAAAGATGAAAGTGACCCCAACAACGAAAACCCGCCAATCACGAGGCTAGGGCGTTGCATCTTCTATGACACGACGAACAACAATCTGTGCGTCGTTTCGATTCGGTGCTGCAGCCTCAGAGCTAAATCATATGGGGGCAAACAGTCGGAAGGCGTTTGAAATGGATATGGCAGCCATCTTAGACATGGACTGGGCGGGTGACAAGCTGGCCATCGCGACTTCCGCAGGCCAAGTGCATCTCTACGACTGGGAAGCGAGCACCGTAGGCCCGACTGCCTTTACAAAGTGTTCTGATGCTTCATATCATCTCTCTCTCTTCTTAGAACAGCGCAACAAGCAAAACGATTCCCCTGCAGTGTGCCGGGCCAGATGTGCTCTGCTTGTCCTTGGAGTGGTCAACACGGCAAGACCTCGTTGTCTCGCTCTCTGACGGCACCATCAGTCTGCGCAGAGGTCAAGAACTGTCCCAGATCAGCCGTTGGCGTGCCCACGACTTTGAGGCTTGGATTGCCGCCTTCGACAATTGGAGCCCATCCACAATTTGGAGCGGTCCGTCGGGCTGCCATCTAGTGCCCGGCCAGAAACTGACTCGCTGAATTCCAGGTGGCGACGACTGCGTCTTGAAGCGGTGGGATGAGCGCGCCGGACTCGGCACACCGGCCACCACCAACAAGCGTTTCGAAGGTGGCGTAACATCCATAGAGTCCAGCCCTTTCAGAGAACATCTGCTGGCCGTGGGAAGGTGAGCTGTGGTGCCTTCTGGCTTGCCCAGCTCTTCATCCAATATCCGGACTGTCTTTGATCCTGGGGTTGCAGCTACGACTCTAAGATCCGGCTCTTTGACACCAGACGACCGGCAACCCCAATACTAAGCCAGGACGTGGGCGGTGGAGTGTGGCGTACTAAATGGCACCCCTCAGACCCACAACAGTTGGCCCTTGCCTGCATGCATGACGGCTTTAAAGTTTTGCAGTTGACGCATGGCGCAGATACGGCGACCGCGGTCGACTATCCTCATCAAAAGACCCTAGCGTACGGGGTGACTTGGGCAAGCGAGGGAGACATGTTGGCAAGCTGCAGTTTCTATGATCGCCTAGTGCATCTGTGGCAACTACGCCCAGAAGGCTGAGCCGCCACGGCCCTTTTCTTTACTGTAATCATCGTATGCCATCAAGCGACCCGCGCAATGATCTTTACGGCAGGCATCCACGCAGTCAAGTTGTCGCCAGGGGGACCGGACGTCAGGAGGCGTAAATGGAGGTCGAGGGCAAGGTCAGGGTTGTGAGCTTCGACGGCTGGGAGCACGGGCACCTCTGAGCTTTCGTCGCTGGCTTCGCTAATTGAACCAAAATTGCATACCTTGCACAAGCTCGTGCAGCGACGCAATGGTGGATTTGGACAGCGTTTCGCAGTTAAGAGCGTCAAACAGCACGTTAAGACGTCGTTCGGTGTCGTCGACCATCTTCTTTTGTTGTGGCTGCGCATCTAGAGGATTAGCGATAGAGCTGAATGGAGCAGGTAGAGGGGGACCGAACAGGAGTGTTTTGTCGTATGACTTGCACACGTTGGTGCAAGACCTCGTAAATGATGCGGTTCTCGTCAGGAATGTGCGACCGGTCACCGGCAGCTGATACACCGCCAGTCAGTGGGGTCGGCGATGCAGCTGCGAGAGCCAAAGTGACTCACGGTATTTGGGCTTGGCCGGTTCCGGTTTGGGAGTCGGTTTGGGGGCAGGAGCCGATTGTTGCGGCGCTCCAGGACCAAACCGCCCGGGCGGGCCGTTCATTGCCTGGGGAGGACCTGCTGAGCGTGCTGCAGGGCCCTGGCCGCTTGTAGCAGGGTCATAGGGCGAAGCTGCACCGGGAGGCGGCGCGTATTGTCCCGGCGCGGCATGTGGCCCGTTCGGGGCATATCCGCCGCCGGCTGGCCCATACTGAGACTGTGCTGGCGAAGGGGGTGGGGGCACAAAGTTTGAGGTGCCCGAAGTGCTGCCCGCTCGCCCGGGAGCCGGAGGTGGCGGCGACATGGCGGACCGCATCGAAGGCGGCGGCGGCATATTGTGACCGGCCGGCGATGCCGTAGCGCCTCTGCTGGGTGGCGGTGCTACACCAAACTGGCCGCCAGCAGGTACAGGGGGGACAGGCGCGTTGGGAAATGGCGAAGTGAGGGCGCTGCGGTTGGCGGCTGCAGATGCAGTCCGCTTTGGAGGCGGAAGGCTCGGGGCGTCGTTCCAGCCTTGATCTGTGCGCTTGGGGGGAGGTGGGTTTGAAGACGGAGGCGGCGGGAACTGGCCATTCGGCGCCTCTTGGCCCAGCACGACCGGCGCTTGCGGAACAAAGGACGGATTGGGTGGCGGCACGCCATAAGGGTTCGGTTGCTGCACACTTCGCGAAAGGGGCGGCTGTGGAGGTGCTGGCGGAGCATAAGGCATCGACTGGCTTGCAGCGGGAGCATATGGCTGGGCTGGTTGCGAAAAGTTGCTGCTCGGCGTTGCGGCCGCGTAGGGGCCTGCTTGAGGCGGAAGTGCGTACGGGTTGGCGGCTGCGGGTGCAGATGCGAAGCCGGTTTGGCCGCCTGGCGGGACAAATGCTCCAGCCGTGGGTGGCCCATAGGTGCCCGGCTGGACAGCCGGCTGCGCTGGCTGGCTGGAAGCATAAGGCGCGTAGGCAGGTGCTTTGATGGGCTGAGCCGAGTTCGGGAGAGCTCCTCGGGCTTTGGGCTTCTGCGCCTTGGAGGTCGCCTGCTGCAGCCTTTCCTTGACAAAGCTGGCTCGCGAGGTGGTGCCGCCATAGTCGGTCGGAATTTTGGAAGCGTAGCGCAGAGCCAGCGTGACCAAGCCTTGGGCGGCAAGAAGCTCAGCGTACTCGCTGTACCTGTCGTAAAGGGACGCCAGCTTGTAAGTCCGAGCGCCCGACTGCGCAACGGCAGCAGAGTTGGTCGGTTGAGATAAGTCGGCGTCTGCGTAGTTTGTAGCGCTTTGGAAGATGGCGACCTTTTCGATGAAGCCCTGCAAGGCGCTGGCGTGGGCCGAGTAGGGCGGGGATTGGTCGGCGGCTTCCTCCTCCCGCATCTCCTCAGACCAGATGCCCACCACCTTTTCCAGCTTTCCAGCTGCTAAGTAGCAGAGCACGGCGTTCTTGCGCAGGTCGAGGGTGGACATGGCCTGCTCCGCCCTTTTGGTCATGGTCGATTGGAATTCGAGGCGCTGTCCCAGTTGCTCAACCAGGCTGGCAAACTCCTCTTTCTTGGCGAAGGTGCACAGGACCACAAAGATCTCTTGCCACTCGGAGATGTCGGCGTTCTGGACGATGTCGGACAAGTCGTCGGACACGATGGACTGAAAAAGGCGCAGGTAGGGCAGGTGGCGAGTTTGGCGCTCAAAATAAGCCTTTTGCGTCTGGGCCAGGAGCTCTGGGCCGCCGCGCACCGCCAGAAGCAGGGCATCTGCGAAGCGGTCCGCCGACATGCACAGCGAGACGGCGCTGGCGAAGTCGCCCAAGATCAGGGCGCGTGTGATCAGGCGATCTGCATCCGACTCATCGGAAGGGTAGATCTTGAACGTATTGCCCTTAAGTTGATCAGCCGAGGCGATGGACGAGGGCCGAGAGCCAATGGTGGCCGCAACGGAGGATTGCTCCTCTGGCTTGAACAGATGGTCTGGCAGGGCGGCAGGGCGTCCGTGAGAAATGGAGTTGTAGAAGTCAGCCGCTGCCTGGTTGGGGTTATTGGCAGCGTTGACGCCGTCGTCCAGGTTGGTGTCACCCCACAAGCTCGGCTCCGTGGTCTCGGACTCCGTGCTCGCCCCTAGCTTGGTGCTGTCAGAGACGTTGCTGACGCTGGCTTCGGATGGCGCAACACGAGATGAGGCCGCCGCAGCTTCCCCTTCGCTCGAGGCCGAGAGCCCGTCGACCGGTGTGTCGGCAAATGTGACCAATGGCTCGCGAGCGACCGAGCCATCCTCGGAACCCGCTGCCAGCCTCCCGTCACTTGAGGATCGAGTCAAACGGGCGCGCTCCTTGAAGGTGCGAATAGCCTCGTCGACCTTCGACTTGACCTCGTCTTTCGAAAAGCCGAGCAGGGAGACGAGCTCATCTCTTGTGTCGGCATGGAAGAGAGTGGCAAGCAAATGCCACGAAGAAAGATCCGCCTTTGCCCCGTCCAAGGTGTTCTGGCCACTAGACAGCTGCTGGGCGCGTTCGTCGGCAAAGGCTTGCAGCGCTTTAGCGTCGGCCGCGGTTTCCAGCTTCAGCGCGCGCTCGACAACGTTGGCCTCGCTGACGACTTGGTGAATCTTGACACCGAAGTGGCTGGGCGCGGCCGCTTTGTTCAAAGAGACGAGCTTGCCGCCAAAGCCAAACACGGCTGAGACTGGGCGCTTCAGCCACTTTGGCGCCTGTGAGAGGGTGACGGCAGGGTAGCTCTGGACATTGAGGTTGCCCTGCTCGAAGATATCGGCCCCACTGGGCTGCTCGGCCTGCAGCTCCGACTGAGAGCGAGTGGACTGCAACGGGTGAATGTCGATCTTTCCGTCGAACGACGAGACAGCCACGAGATCTGGCAACGATGGAGACCAGTTGCACTCGAAAGCCCAGTTGGTGCTCCGCGACAGCTGTGACGCGCTGAGCAAAACTCATTGCCCACACGTTGCAAGACTCAGCTCACCTCGCCGACCATCTTGCCCGAGTTGGGATTCCAGCAGATGCTGCGCGAGTCTTTGCCGCAGCTGATCAAGAGATCGGAGTCGGTTTGGCACCAGTCCATGCTGAGGATGCCCTTCTCGTGGCCGGACAAGATCTGCAAGCACCCAGGTAAGACCTCGGTGTCCGGCAAAACAGAGGTGAAGACACGGACCTTTTCAGGGGCCCGAGGGTTTCTCAGATCCCAGACCATCACAACGGGGCTCATGTCGTCCTCAGACGCCGTCGCGATCTTGGTCGGCTGTGGACAAACGCTTGAAGGTCAGAGCAACTCTCGCCAACAACGAATGCGCCTCACGTTGTCGGGATGCCAGGCCACGCTGCTGATGCCTCGCCGTCCGCCTTGCTGTGGGCCCATCCATTGCTGATTGGGCATCGCGTTCATGCCGGGCTGGCCAGCGGCGCTGGCGGCGTTGAGGGCGACGACCTCCCGCTTGCCTTTGAGATCCCACACAACGGTGTAGCCGGAGGAGGACGAGGTGGCCAAGATGTGGGACACTTGGCGGTTCCAGGCGAGGGACGTGATGTCCTCAAGGTTGCGCGAACGGGTGCCGGGCGAATAGGGCTTCTGGGGCGTGTTAAGGTCCCACACCCAGATCTGCTGGACGAACGTGATGAGCAATTGATAATCACCTTCCGAGTCGAGGGCCTGCCTCTCCATTGGTGGCGCCAGTGGCTAAGACGTGGCTTTGTGCCACGTTGAAGTCCAATCCTCGGACTGGGCCGTTGTGCTGCTGGTTTTTCCATACCAAGGCGCTGAATGAGCGCGCATGAGCGACTGGGCGCCCTCCATGCACACGCAGAAGACCAGGACGTACCTCTCGCCCGCTCCCTCGACAATCTTGGCCGGGTCCCAAATTCCGAGCTCCCCGTTCTCCATGCCGGCCGCCAAGACACCCATCGGGTGCTCTGATGTCTTAGTGTAGCTCCAAGCAAGTCGGTTGAACCTGCCGAAGCGCCCGTGGTTAACTGGTGCCGCCATCACAAGCCGGGCAAGTCGCGCTCGCACGGCCTGCCTGGGCAGCTGCAAAGCCCTCACCTGGTTGTGCACGTCACGCTACCAATGACTTGAGCTTCAGTTGAGAGCGCTTCGGCCGCGGTGTTCTTTCCAAAGGGGTCCCAGACCTCGAGCTTGGACTCGTTGGAGAAGGATTCGTCCAAAGCGCCCGCGACAGTACCGGTCGCGAGCAGAGGCCGCCCAGCCCCTTGGGGCGACCATGAGAAGGTAGCCGAACGAGACAGGCTCGCTTTGACCATCGTTTCGTTGTTCAGGCGAGAGGACCGCTCCCGCTGTTCGCTGCAAGGCTTTACGACAGCCGACTCATGGGCTTCATTCTCGCTCGAGACAGCTATTCCGCAGTTTCAATTCTATCAAAGTACAGCGAGCAGCTCAAAATCGCCACCTTGGGCTCTGCCTCTTGGTCAGCGGTCGAGCCAATGAGGACCGAGGTTCCCATCGCTGGCGAGGCCCTGAGTGGCGTGTGCGTTGGTGGCTTTATAGCGCCTCACAAAGGGTCGATGCAAGGACGCGAGATGAGCCTTCTCAATACCCGCGGTGCGAGGTATTGAGAAGGAGTTGAACGAGGGGCTGAAGAGGGCCGACCACCTGTACTGAGTGTGTTGGAGACCGAGCAATAGCGGTCCGACCTGGTCTTGCACCCACACAGGCAATACGCAGAATGGTTCGACAGAAGTTGGGCTTGATGTGGAGCAGTGGACTCGAATGGCGTCCCTGGGCAAATGCCAAAAGCTGATTCGCTTTCGACCTGTTTCACCTTTCCTGAGACAAATCGTCTTCGGTCTTGCTCAGCTTTAAGTATTGGGGCATCTTTTAATGTTCACGCACCTACTCACAAGCATCCCCTTGCAAGTCCTGCCAGCACTCCGACGGGGTCGAAGGTGTGTTCTGACTTTGCGCGTCTCGCTACCCAGCAGAAGCTCTGCGCTGAGGCAAAGAAGTAGGAAGTGTGTGACACCACCGGGATTGAGGCCGATCGGTGACGCGAGTGCCCAGATGAATTGCTGGCCGACGCCACCGCTCGTCGAACTAGGAGACAGTCAATGTGTGCGCATCCATTTAGCGCGACGTATAAGTCCTCTCCCTGTAAAGTTCTGGGGCATTTTTGCGCTCCTCCTGTTTCGATTTGGTCCCTGTTGTAGCTCAGGAGGTCATCGAAAGAAGGCCGACCAATCTTGCGTGGAACGGCGGCTTGCTCCTCGTCTTCTCGGTCGGGACTGTCTGCTACAATTTGCCTCGCCACTGCGGACACTTGAGCAACTAGGAAAAGAGCTTTGGATCAGCTTGGAGACCACGTACTTACCCAAAATTCACCCCGGTTTCCCGCGTGACAAGCGGGTGTACTAACCACTATACGACCAAAGATAGGCATCCTTGGTGTCCTCAACCGCTGTGCGACTGAAGCCATCGATGTTGACGTGCCTCTGTGCTGGCCTCTCATCACCTTTGCAAATGGGAAAAAAAAAAAAAAAATTTACTTTTCGAGCTTGATCTGCCGCGCTAAGAGTCCTGTCTGTTTGCCACAGCGGGCCTTGAGTTAGCCAATAGTATCTACTAGAAATTGACACGCAGAGGTTACAGCTTTCTGAACGGGCGTGATTGGCCATGGTCAGCCCGTGGTGGCGACCCAGTTCTTCACAGCGGCACATCGTCCGCTGGGTGGTGGACGACAGACGTGGAGGGTGTGGCCTCTTCTGCTGACACCATCATACTCGCCCCCAAAGTGGAGCCAGGGCCCAGAGGCCGATTGCGTCGAGCCCCCGTCTTACAAGTCACCACGCATGCCGGACCAGAAGGGACGCCGATCAAGTCCTGCGCTCTCTTCCCTCAGCCTGAGACCCGGCGTCACCTACATTGGAAGATGCCTTTGCCATGCTGACCTGAGCGGGGAGCTCGCCCAAGGCAAGACGTCGACCAGCAGGCCCCGGCGGCCCCCAGCGCGGTCGCTCCTTGTTGAGGGGTTTCACATTTGCGCAACAGTGTTGATCTCCACCATTCCATTATTCGTAAGCCGTAAGTTGTATCGCGGGCCAGAAGTCCCAGACCCCAGACCTTGAAGTTGCTTCGGAGTCGGCTTTTCTTTCATCTTCGACCGACTCGTCAACCGCTCTGCCTACGGACAGCATGAGTGGATGAGAACGCACAGTCTGATTCTGCAGTCGGCATTCCTCTTGTCCCTCCGCTGCAAGTTCAACGTCCGCCTCCTGCACCGAAGCAGCAAGATGGCCGAGCAAGTCGGCAGCTACCGGCGCACGCTGGGGCCCATCGACCTCAACGCCATATACAACAAGCAAGCAGCAGCAGACGACAGCAAGCGAAAGACGCTGACCCAGTGGCAGTCAGAGAGTTCTGGTCTGCGAGTGTGTTTGGTGGATTCCGCGTCCCCCTTGGTCCAGTTGTATGCAGTGGTGGCCACGGAAATTTTCAACGGTGTGTTTGCTGTCCTTTCCATGACACACTGCTGCAGGGCTCTTGGACTGAACCGAGTCGAGCAGATTCGGGCATTCGTGGGTTGGCTCTCGAAGCGGCTTTTCGCCTGCTGACCCGGCCGGCCTGCAGCTCATACGCTGGAGCACGCCATCTTCTTGGGCAGCGAACAATATCCATACAAAGGCGTTCTGGACACCTTGGCGAACCGCGCCTTCTCTGATGGGTGAGGATCTCGGTCTAATGGAAGACCTTCGGAACTCAAGCTGGCATGTTGTGCTGTAGAACCAACGCATGGACTGACACAACCAACACTGTGAGAATATCGACCTGCCCGTGCTGGTGGATCAACTGAGAACACACCCTCTAGGCTTACACAATTTCGACAGCCGGGTCAGAAGGCTTCCTGCGGATTCTGCCTGTCTTTCTCGACCACGTCCTGTTCCCGACTTTGACCGACTCGGGATTCACCACAGAAGTCTACCACATCAACGGCAATGGCGAAGATGCCGGTGTTGTCTTTTCAGAGATGCAAGGCCGCGAAAACACGGCGTATGACCAAATGGCGCTGAAGACGCAGAGGTCGTTGTTCCCCGAGAGCTCCGGCTATAGATCAGAGACGGGGGGCTTGATGGAAGCGCTTCGAGTGCTCGATATCCAGCAGATTCGCGACTATCACGCCGGCGCCTACCTCCCTCACAACATCTGCCTCATTGTCTGCGGCAGGGTGGACTCTCAAGAGCTGCTTCACGTGCTGGAAAGTCAAGTCGAGCCTCGCATTGCCAAGCATCATCTCAACAAAGGATCCCACCCGGCCAAGTGGGTCCGCCCGTGGGTCAAATCGAGCTCGGCAGAGGGCAAGGGAGCTCCGAACCTCAAAGCTGGAGAAGACCGACTGGAAGTGATTGACTTTCCTGAAGCTGACGAGTCCGTGGGCGAGTTCCAAAAGGTCTGGCGCGCCGTCGACTTCAACGACTTTTTCACCGTCGCCGCCTTGGACCTCTTGGGCACCTACCTGACCGATTCTCCGGTGGCCCCACTGACCAAGGCCCTCGTAGAGGTCCCAGAACCGCTATGCACCGACATTTCCTACAGCCTGTCCGATGCGTTGACCTCGTGCTTCACCTTGTACGCCTCGAGTGTGCCGACTGAGCACTTGGACGAGCTGGGAAGGCGCATCCGCGCTATTTTTGAAGAGGTGCTGCGCACAGGCATAGACATGGGCCGGATGCAAGCCATCATCGACCGCACCACGTTGAAGCTGCTCAACCGCCTTGAAAAGGACACGGGAGCTGCTTTGTCTAACACGGTCCTCGCCAACTTCCTCTTTGGCTCAGAAGACGGCAAGGACATGGAGGGCAGCTTGAAGGATCTGGACTGGTACTCGGACCTCAAGGCGTGGCAGTCAAACCAGTGGCTCGACTTGCTGAGGACGTGAGCATATCCCCGAGCGATCGCTGGCTCGACCCATTTCTTATCACCTTGCAACCACAGATTCCTCGTGGAGGCACCGGCCCTCACCGTGCTGGCTAAGCCTTCCGCCAAGCTCGCCGAGACGTTGGAAGAGGCGCTCCACGCCCGCATCGAAGCAACCAAAGCGCATTACGGCGCCAGCGGACTGCAGAAGCTGCAGGACAAGCTCACTGCCGCCCAAGCCGAAAACGACAAGCCAATGCCGCCGGAAGTGATCTCCTCGTTCCCCATCCCAAGCATCGACAGCATCGCTTTCATCGAAGTCGCGTCTGGCCGAGACACCGCCGGGTGGGCGAACAACCTAGTACAGCAGCATCTTGATCGCGATCCGGCGGAGCTGCCATACTTTGTCCAGTTCGACCGTGAGTTCCTACAGCATCTGAGCGATCCAGCTGAAGAAAACTGACATTCACCAAATCGCCTAGACGTGGAAAGCAATTTCATCACATTGACCTTTCGTAGGTCGGCTTTCTTACCTCTTTCAGAAGAGTTTAGATGATGGTGGGCTGCCAGATCTTTTCCCAACGAACCTGCCGCCCAACCTCTCTGGTCTCTTGTCTCTTTACACTTCCGCGTTCTTTTCTTTGCCCGTCAACCGCCGTGACGGATCGGCCCTGTCGTTCGAAGAGGTAGTACGGCTCTTGGACCAAAACACAGTCAGCTACAGCATCGTCGTTGGTGGCGCCCTGTCAGAAGACCTGCAAATCTCTTTCCGAGTCGACAAGGCCAAGTATGAGGAGACCATCGCTTTCGCATGCGACCTGCTGTACAACTCTGTGTTCGACATCGACCGTTTGCTGGTCACCGCGTCAAAAAACGTCCAGAGTCTGCCGTCCGAAAAGAGAGAGGGCGACGATGTCTGTGGTTCCGCCATGACACTGCTGACCCGGGACCCCAAGAGCTCTATACTGGCCGCCAATTCGCTTCTAAGCCGCAACGAGCACGACCCAAAAATCCTGGAGCAGCTGAAGACTGACCCAAGCCAAGTGCAGGCCGACGTCCAAACGCTGCGAAGTTTGCGTATGCTGCTGTCTTGATCACTCATGGCAAGGTTTTCTCATGCCCTTGCTGTTTAGTGACGGATCCTCGTACCTTCCGGATCTCTGTGGCCGGCGATATCCTGCATCTGGCTGACCCGAAGTCTGCCTGGTCAAGGCATTTTGGCCCTGTCCCTCTCGTATGCTCCTATCATAAGGCACCCCTCAAACTGCCTTGCTGAACACAAGACTCGGCAGACTCGCGACCTCAAGCCTATTCCTTTGGCTCGGGATGTGCTCTCGGCCCTCGGCCAACAGCCCTCCAAGACCGCCCTGGTCTACTCCATGGCCAGCATCGAGTCCACTTATGCACAATTCTGCGCCCAGGGTCCAATCGGATTCGACCACCCAGACCGCCCGGCGCTGATGGTCGTCTGCGGCGTCATGAACGCCCTGGAGTCCTTTTTGTGGCGCTTCATTCGGGGTGCAGGCCTGGCCTATGGCGCTTCCATTCGAGCCAATCCAGAAAGCGGGCTCGTCACGTTCCGGGTGTACCGTAGCCCAGACGCCACCAAAGCTTTCGCGGCAGCGAAATGCATCATTGACGGGCTGGTAGCGGGCACTGCAAGTCGTTCGAACCCTTACCTTTGCCGCATGCTTCGGACTGACCTTTTGAGATGCTTTCACAGCACACCATCGATCCCCTCATCCTGGAGTCCTCCAAGAGCACCCTGGCTTATTCTACCGGTCGGTGCCCCGGTTCTGCACTGATTGGTCAGGAGCTGAATGGGTCACCAACAGCTGAAGAAGAGTCCAACATTTCGGCGGCGGCTCAGATGTCGTTCATCAACCAAGCCTTGCGCGGTGTCGACCAACAGCACCAGAAGCGCTTGCTAGCTCGAGCTGCCGTTCGTTGCTTTTCTTATGTTTGCCTGGCCTCGTTTCGTTTACGCTAAACGTTCAACCGCTATGGCAGAATGTCAGCGTCGACGACTGCCTGGCCACCATTCAAAAGTATCTCGTGCCTCTGTTCGACGCCCAGTCTTCAGTGGCTGCTGTAGCGAGCGCCAAAAGCAAAGCCGAGTCGGTGGTGGCAGCCCTCCATGCCAGCGGCTACACTGCCGAGCTCCGTTACCTCGAGACGGAGGAAGAGTCGGATGGAGAGGGGAGCGATGGCTTCAGCGCTTCCGCCATGAGTGAAGAGTAGATGGCCCTACACCTCCTAATTTTTCCGAGTGAAACTAGACGCGTTTGGTTCCTCTATGTCTCTATAGCTGATTGGATCAGTCGGGCGCGCGGAAGGATGGCCAGGCCGTGGCTGAAAGCGACAGGGCCAGACTTTCTTCGGCGAATTGCTGCTTGCTGCAAGTTACTCGACTGCCTCGTGGTCACCATGCTTGAACTGCAACGCAGAGTCTTTGCTGCGTGGGGTGTCTCGCGTTTCCTTCAGCACGAATCGACGTTGCGAGAAGTCAAACATCAAGCCAATTATCGACTTCCGACCAAGTCCAGCACTTTGATCGCTGGGATTTCTTCCGACTTGACCTCTTGCTGCATTGTATCTGTTGTCTTTCGGGACTATCAGAGCGTGTCAAGCTTGGGCCGCCTATTTGAGTTTCGCGGTGACTTCGCCAAGCGATCCTCTTTCTTCCGCAATGCATTTGCAGAAGCTATGGACATGGTCTGACAACTGGTTTTTTAAAATATTTGTCGCCTGCACGAATTGACTATTTCGAGTCCTTGCTGTCTTGCGCATGCGTTCGTTTGCCACCTCCGCCACTCGCTGTGATATCTCTCTTTCTGTCTTTTTTTTCAAGTGCAGCTATCAGCAGTCCCAGCAACAAACCAAAACAGTGCTCAAGAGATCCTCCGCCCTTCAACACTAGCGTAGAGCAAAAAGCGACCGCGCTGGGGGCCGCCGGGGCCTGCTGGTCGACGTCTTGCCTTGGGCGAGCTCCCCGCTCAGGTCAGCATGGCAAAGGCATCTTCCAATGTAGGTGACGCCGGTTCTCAGGCTGAAGGAAGAGAGCCCAAGACTTGATCGGCGTCCCTTCTGGTCCAGCATGCGTGGTGACTTGTAAGACGGGGGCTCGACGCAATCGGCCTCTGGCCCCTGGCTCCACTTTGGGGGCGAGTATGATGGTGTCAGCAGAAGAGGCCACACCCTCCACGTCTGTCGTCCACCACCCAGCGGACGATGTGCCGCTGTGAAGAACTGGGTCGCCACCACGGGCTGACCATGGCCAATCACGCCCGTTCAGAAAGCTGTAACCTCTGCGTGTCAATTTCTAGTAGATACTATTGGCTAACTCAAGGCCCGCTGTGGCAAACAGACAGGACTCTTAGCGCGGCAGATCAAGCTCGAAAAGTAAATATTAACAGTTAACAGTGACATTGCAAACGGCTCCGGCCTGGCTCCAGCGCCACGCCTCAGTTTTTTTTTTTTTTTCCCATTTGCAAAGGTGATGAGAGGCCAGCACAGAGGCACGTCAACATCGATGGCTTCAGTCGCACAGCGGTTGAGGACACCAAGGATGCCTATCTTTGGTCGTATAGTGGTTAGTACACCCGCTTGTCACGCGGGAAACCGGGGTTCAATTCCCCGTGAGTTCAAATTTCACCAAATCATAAGTCTTAAAAACCAATTCCTTACCATCTTCAATCAAACAGGCCAGAGAGACATACCCAAATATTTTTTTTTTGCTTCCAAAGCCTGTCCGAATGACGCTCTGTTCTATGTTTTAAAGTTAGACGCTGGTGGCAACCCATTCAGGGGATGTCCTTGTTCAACGGCCTTCCGGATGGTCACTGAGATTTCTATCGGACGATAAAACTAACTGCTGTGCTTGAGACAAGGACTTGCATTGACCTTTCGCGTGGATGCCGCTCGGACCTTGAGGGCGTGTTCCAACTTCTCAAGTCGTAGCCGATAAACTTTCGATAATGTCCACGATGTCATGGTTCAAAACGCATGCAGCCAACCCTGATCGTGTACTCAGAGTGAAACAACAGTGACGGTGGCAAACCAAATATCCTCAGGAGCTAAGAAACGAGTAGGTTACACAGAGAGGGAATGGTGGTACAGTGTCCGAGGTCGCACGAAATGCGAGTATGGGTACGTATCTAAGGCCGCGCTGGGAGCTGGAACGGAGTCGCCAGCGAGTTGAGCGCGCCCTGGTTCTTGATGTAATTCTTGGAGTGTTCTTGTACTTCGTAAAAGGTCATATCTTCGAGTAATGCTGCGAAACCCCTCTGAGCGCTGCTGGACAAACACGGCCACAAGGGGTCTCTCACAAGTTTGGCTAGGAAAGCTGCTGATGATGCGCAGCATTTCAAGGCCTATCGGGTAGGGGACCTCTTGCGTGTCTCTGGAAGAGGTGACAGGCTTTTGCTCCGGAGTGTTGCTGTCGGCAAAAACAAGTCAGCGACGCCACCCAACGCAAGCAAGAAAACACACGTCAGGCGGAGATGCCGGAGGGCAGCATTTGGCACGTCCTTGACGAAGATCCAACGGACCTGATTACCAAAAGGTGCGTCACCAGAGTCAGACGCTCGCTTTCCGTGGCGCGAAGGCGCCCGCCGTACCTTGAAAATGCCCTGCCACTTGTCTTGCTGCCACACAGTCGAGCTGACGCTCTCGTCGACTGGTGTGAGCATCTCGGCGCATCCGCAAAAATGGCCGGAGCCATTAACGCTGAAGAAGAGATACACGGGGCCAGACTCGGCGCCTTCGCGGAAGACCCGGTCCAGCCGCTGATTGCCAAGCCGTGTGCTGGACCAGATCTCGTACTTGATGCTCTTATGGATGTCCTCTTCCGTGTACGATTTGATTACACAAAAGCTGGCCTGGACATTCGGCTTGGTGCTCAGCCTGCAGCGTCCGGCCAGCCAATCGATCATGAGAACTCACGCTTCTCGGCTTGATATCAAACTGCGCAGGGTTGTAGCCCTTTTGTGCGGCGGCAAGAGGCGGTGGGCCGGCCACAAAACCCGATGGGATTGGTTTGACAAAGGCACCGCCGGCCAGTGGACGTGGCACCGGGGAGGCCCAGGGGCCGGACGGGTCTGCAAAGGGTGGCGGCGGCGGTCGGTAAGACGCTGTTGCAATGGGAGCAAAAGATGACGGGTCGGCAGAAGAAAGCGCGCCAACAGGTGGGATCGCGAAGTCAAGCGCTTCGAAGGGTTGAAACGTGCTCGCGAGTGACAGCGGCGGCTCGGGCGGAGCATTCGAGTGAACGGCGGCCCTTCCAGCAATCCGCCCCTTCTCTTGAGCCCAGTCTTCAGACCGCGGCCCCGGGGCGGCGGTGGCAATGCCCTTCGGGTGGATCTGAGGTTTCGACCGCTGCGGGCTGGCTTGCACCTTGGAGTGACCAATGGCGGGAACGTACGCAGCCGCAGATGACGGCCCTCTGAGCGTGGTCTTGAGCTCTCGGTCGTCGAAAGAGGTCACCAAGGGGAAGAGCTTGGGCCGGTTCTCCTCTCCCAGAGACAAGCTCTCCATGCGAGCCTTGACTGCCGCTTCATCGCCAAAGGAATTGGACAGTTGTACGGCCTCAGTGGCCGTCGGGGACCAGGCTGACCGGCCCAGCATTGTTCGCGCCGAAGTCGTATCGATGCTGAGCGACGGAGGGCTCGCCTCTGCGCCTGACTGGCCCCCCGCGTCTTCGCCAGCGAAGTGCGGTTGTGCGTCGTAGGAACGCCTGACGCTCAGGCTCTGATGGCGCCGGATGGACGATGGGTTGGCGTTCTCCTCTAGCCGCTCCTCGCTGGTCGGCCCGGTCCGCTTCGAAGAGCCGCCAAACGTCTTGGAGCGGTTCAGCCTAGAGACCTCTTCTGTCCCGAACCGGCTCTGCTGCTGTTGGGAGGCGCACGGCACGACAGCGAAGTCAGTCAAGCGCGCAAGTCCGCATGAAAACGCAGCAACGCACGTCTTCTCTTGGAGAACCTGCGTTGCGTTGCCATAGCGGGCGGCGCTGGGCTCCTCCTTCCTCTTGCTCCGACATGGTCCAAAGGTGCCTCTTTGAAGAATAGGGTGTGACTCAAGGCGCCAAAGGGCGAGAAGCGCAGTGCAGGAGACAGAAAAACGAGGCCAGGGTTTTGTTGCAGCATGTGTGGTGCGTTCTCACCAAGCGCATCTGCAATGCAGTGATTTGTGTATGTGTGGCCCTGCTTTCCACATATTGCAGACTGGAGGCGGCCTTACAGGGCGCCTTTCGGACCCGACTAGCTAGGTTGCTCCGAGCTCACACCGCTCCTTTGTAAATCATGCGCCCAATAACTAAGCCAAAGCAGTAGGCCAACACCAACACTTCGCACTTTAACGTCGCCTTGGGGCAAGAGGCAAGCACGACGCGCTTCCAAAGCACGAGGTCGATTCAGACGTCATTGCGCTCAGTGTCACCCTTTGAGCTCCTGGCCTCTTATCCTCCAACCACCTACCAGTTGTATGCCCACAAGACCCAAAAACATTGCTCGACTACACCTGGCCGCATAGTTTTGCAAGCTCAAAACGAAGGATCGACTGTGATGGACCACATCCCGGAGTCCATCCCTCTCCCGCCCACGCTTCCCAAGATGCAGACGCAAAGCTCGTTTGCAAGCAGTGTGCCTCCCACCCCGCCAGCCAAAGATAACCTCCACACCACCGAGTTTGGCGGCCCAGCTGAAGACAAGCCGCTTCCATTCGCAGCCCCTGCTGCCAATGCCGCTGCTACCCCACCTGCCGCCGCTGAGACTAGCTCCGAAGGGCAGACTGGTCTCAGCTTGCCTGGAAAGGTGACCGACATTGGCCCTGGCAAGAGCCCGATCACGCCGCACCCCAACGCAACTGCCGACGACACCAGCCATACGAAACCAGGCAGCAAAGCTCACGTCATGGGAGAAGGTAAGAAGATCGTCTTCTTTTGCCAGCGAGACCGCTGAAAGCATCTCAACCGACCCAGGCTACAGCGGTTCCAACAAAGTGCCGACCGTGGCCAACTTTCACAAAGAGCAAGACGAGGCTAAGCAAAAGGACGATGCCGACGCCGTTTCCCAAGCCCAAAAGGCCAAGGAGGGGGTCCCGCGAGATGCGCCGCCTCCTCAGAAGGGGACTATCGTAGCTGACCGACCCCGCCACGCCAAAGGTAAAGGCGAAAAGACCGAAGGCGACAAAGAGAAGGAGGAACTGATGAACCGCATGGCACCTCCAAAGAACTCCAAAGCCAATCAAATCACCAAGCAGGGCGACAGAACGTGAGTCGTGTTCCCCGTGGCATGCGTGCGTGTCAAGCGGAACACTAATGCTCCCAATTTGGACAGCGTTTCGGATCCTGTGACGCAAAAGCCGGTCGTTATCGCAGATGCCGACTATCTGCACGATGAGGAGACTATGAAGAAGCTTGGCGGCCATGAGACGGTCGGCCCGTCCCGAACGCCCGCGTCTAGCGAGCAGTCGACCCTCCACATTTCTCCCAAACCTACTCAGCCTGGCAACATATTGATCCATCCGTTCCCGGAACCGGTCGAGGGCAAGTCTCTCCAGCTGGTCCACCGAAGCCTCAACCAGCTTCAAATGGCCTTGCTGGGTGGTCTTGTCATCCTTTGGTGGTTCGTCGCTTTCAGCAGCGGCACCTATCGCTTCTTCTTCCGGACCGGCCTGCTTGTTGCCTTCGGAGCTGGGACCTTCATGGCGATCGGACTGGCCAAACAAAACATCTTGCACGACCTGGACAGAGTGCGCATGGAAATGCACCGACAGCGCGGTCAAGACTTTGAGACGGCGCCAGAAAGCGTCGAGTGGATGAACGCCTTGCTCGGCGTGTTTTGGAAGCTGGTGCGCTTCGGTTCTAAGGCCTGTCGCGCGCCTCTGCCCTTCGCTCACCCTACTTTCTATCAGATCAACCCGGAAATGTTTGTCAGCACTGTTGACATGGTGGAAGACGTCATGCAAGCCTCCCTGCCCGGCTTCATCGACGCTGTCAAAATCTCTGGTTTGTCGCTTCACTTGCAAACCTCGCTTACAGGAGATGAACTTTTGAGACGCAGATTACGGCCAAGGCTCAAATCCACTTCGAATCGTCAGCATGCGAGGTCTGTCAGACCGTACCACCGACAAAGACTACCCCAAGGAGGAGTGGTGCGTCGCCCCATCCCTGCTCATGTTGTAAACCAGTTTATGGATGGGTTTCACAGGATCAACCAAGGCGAGACGGACGCCACAAACATTGAGTCAGATACCAAAAAGCGTGAAGAAGCCACCAAGTCTCAAGAAGAGCGTTCGTTATCTTTTGCTACCTGTCCTTAGACCCACGGTTGAACATCGCTGTCCTTTATAGAGGATTTGGACGAGTCTGGCGACTATGTCAACTGGGAAGTATCTGTGGCGTATCAAGCGCGCCCTGGCGACAACCTGCGGCAGCACAACATCCATTTGCTCCTCGAATTTTTCCTTGGTGTCTACGACTGGTTTAACATCCCAATCCCCATCTGGGCACAAGTTGAAGGGCGAGTGTCATTTAAATGTGCACTTGCATAGTGTGCGTCTCAACGCCATTCGATTTAATGCAGGTTCGCCGCCACGATCCGCTTGCGGATGCAAATGATCGAAACTGCCCCTTTCGTATGACCCTTGCTCCCCGTTCTTTCTTTACTGCAAGCTGACTCGCCGAGGGAAAAGGTCCGAAATCTGACTTTTACGTTGATGGGAGTGCCCAAAGTCGACGTTTCAGTGCAGCCTATGATCAAGCACTTCCCTAATGTGTTGGACCTGCCCATCATCAGCGGTTTCGTGCAGAGCTCTATCGCCGTATGCTTTCTCCGGTTCGTTCTTGAGAGGGGAATCTGATTCGAAGTCATCGCGCAGGCCGCCGCTGCCGAATACGTGGCCCCAAAGAGTATGACGATGAATATGGCTGCCATGCTCATGGGTGGAGGCATAAAGAAGGGTGAGACTCCCGGCCTCGCGAGCTCGAGCGAGTTCTGATGAAGAGAGCTGCAGACACCAAGGCGCTCGGCGTCCTTGCTATCACCATTCACCACGCCACCGACCTTTCTGCCCAAGACTCAAACGGCCTGTCAGATCCCTATGCTGTCTTGGCCTACGCAAAATTTGGCAAGCCTCTCTACTCCACACGGATCATCTTGGGCGATTGTGGGTCCCGAGCTCGCCCGCAGGTGCCCGTCCTTCATTGAAGTTGTGCCCCTGCAGTGAATCCGGTCTGGGAAGAGACCGCTTTCCTCTTGCTGTCTGATGACGAGGTCAAGGCGGGCGAGGACTTGGCTGTGGTGAGTAGCGAGGCTTTTCACACTGGTTCGGGTGCTGAACGAGCCTACAGATGCTATGGGATTCGGACAAGGTCTGTGTTTGAGGTCTGCTGTGCTGCCAACCTGCGCTGATGCATGACTCCAGCGCTCTGCCGACGATCTCGTTGGTCGTATTACCGTACCCGTGGTCGACTTGATGCTGCGCCCCAACGAGGTTATCGAGCGAACGGACGAGCTTCGAGGATTTCAAGACGCCGATAAAATGCAAGGAACGCTGTCGTGGAGCGTGGCGTCAGTTTTTTCTGTCTGGAGTAGCTTGGCTGGTGCTCAAACTCGTCTCTCCATCCAGATTCTACGACAAGGCCCCATTCAACCCTTCTCTGAAACGCCCCGTCAACACCAGTCTACCTCCCGAAATCCGCAATCGACCTGAATTGCAGCAAGCTGCTGAGACCTCCGCCGACACTACCGCCGAGGCCGATGCTTTATCAATTCCACCCGATCCCAACTACCCGGCCGGGGTTGTATCTGTCATTGTCCATCAAATCAACAATCTCGAGCGCCAGAATCTCAAAGGCGCCAGTGGCGACCGTGAGGGCCAGGTCCGCGGTCTACTTCTCGTGCTTGAGAGCTTTTCAATGAACCAGTGTTTTTTCAGGCCGGCCAAGACACCGATGCCCCAGCTGAAGAGGGATCCAACCTCCCCTCCAGCTATTGTGAACTGGTTTTGAACGACGAACTGATCTGTAAGCGATCGATGTCACCCAAAGCCAATTCCACTTCTCACTCGTCCCGCGCCCACAGACCAAACTCGAGTCAAGTGAGTCATGTGCACCTCTTCGGAGTGCCGTGGTTGATTTGCCGAGGGCACCACAGGCAATACACTTCCATGCCATTCTTTGAAGCAGGCTGTGAGCGCTTTGTGCGCGATTGGCGAACGGCTGTGGTTCGTGTCGTTGTTCGCGATGCGCGTGTGAGAGAGGTGCGTATCCCTCTAGAACCCGTCGCCATGCTTGTCCTAAAAATGAGCTGTTCACAGCACGACCCTATCCTGGGCATCGGTGAGTTCTCGTGGCCTACTCAAATCGCTGGGCCCGAGCTAACATCACAATAAAGTCTCTCTCAAGCTCTCCGAGGTCCTCACCACGTCTTCCCAAGTCACAAAATTGTACTCTCTTCAAGACGGCGTTGGCTTTGGCCGAGTCAACATTTCGCTCTTGTTCCGCAGCGTCGAACTACAAGCGCCTAGGAACTATTTAGGTAAGAAGATCCTCTAACATTTACTTATTTCTCTAATCTTTCCACCAACCTGTAGGTTGGAACACCGGCACCATCGAAATCTTGTCCGATATCGCCTTCGAACCTGCGGCCGACTTCGAGGGAAGCCTCTCCAGCAAGAAGCTGCGAATCGCTACTGGTACCGACGGATTCAAGATTTCGACCAAAGACACCCAGGTGGACGGCAACAAGTTTTCTTGGCAGGTCGCGGACATGATTCGCCTTCCCGTCTACTCGCGCTACGCAAGCTCCCTGGCGTTTGAGCTGGGAGGCAGCATCCTTCCTTTTAGAGGAGGCCCAGACGCCATCGGCGTGCTCTGGTTCCAAGACTTGGTCGACGATGAGGAGGAAGAGGTTCGCATTCCCCTGGTGGCTGGCTCCAAGCTCAACAATCTGCGCCAAAACGTGGGCACCCTTACTCGTCTTGCCTCTACCAGGACGTATTGACGGATCTGACGGAGCAGGTCCTCAACGACACTACCGCCAAGTCTCACCAGTACCAAGTTCTCGGCCACCTTCGCGTCACTGTGAGGCTGGATTCGGGATTAGACCCCGACCATGAGCGGTACGCCAAGTCACAGTCAGCTCGCCACGAATGGGAGACGTACCAGCTCTCCGAGGGTCTGGCCGAGCAAGCTGAGGCCAACAGCCACGCCGACGACGATGGCGTTATTGAGTGCGTTACCTGCGACGTTCTCGCTTCTTGGAAACATCACTGATGCTCATTGGTGGGGAGCAGCAAGCGAGAGCAAAAGCAGATCAAGGCGGCTCACTCGCAAGAGCTGCGCGCCAAACACCGCGGTTTGTACCAGCTCGCGCCAGGTGAGGCCTTCCTACTTTTGGCGTGCCCATGGCTCCGGTATTGATTTTGAATGGCGCGATGTACAGTGCGGACGATGGTCTGGATGAAGGACGGCGCCAAGGACCGCACGCGCAAGTTGACCGGAAAGAAGGATCGCGCCAAAGCTGTCGAGAGCGAGGCTTAGACCACTACCGAGTGCCTGTGAGTGGCGACAGCACGAGCAAGCGACCATTTGTTTACAAGCCGTGGCTGACTCCAAATGCGCCAGCGCCACAGGCTGGCGGCACGCGATCATCATACTGAACACAGAGTGCCCTTCTGCAAGGCTTCTGCCTTTCTTGCTGTACATACTATCATGGGTTTCATTGTACATAGCGCGGGCTTGACATGTCAATGGTGCCAGAACTTGAACTTTATGCGCGAGGAGGGCTGGACCCGAAATGGCAATTACAATAAGCTCTCCTCCCTGTTCGTCGACCCTATCCATCACCTTTCGACCTGGCTTCCCAACGCACGCCGGTCCAATTCGTGCACCACTCCGGACGAGAACGCGCTTACCAGTCCAAGGCGCTGGCCGCTGAGGACGAGTCGACGACACGTCTCGGACGGCATTGCCGGCCTCCTTTTCAACAATGGAAGCTCCCAAGCGACACCTCAAGACCCTCTCACTGTCCTCTTCAACTTCCTCTTCTTCAACTCAGTCGCCCGTTAGGCCGGCGCCAGACTGGCCTGAGAGCAGCAAGGCGAGAAAGCGACTCTCGCTTCAACCGATCCCGTCGACCTCTGCGCTGCCCCCCTCCGAGTCGCCCACCAAATACAGTTCTCTGCGCTCATCTAGTCTTGCTCAGCAAGACGGCGCGGGTGACTCGCCCGGGCGAAGGTCGCTCAGATCCTCGACAGGCAGCCGCGCGCCGCACGGACGCCTTTCGTATGCCGCCAGCGAAGCCAGCTCAGCCGATGGCTGGCTCGACCAATCCTCCTTCACAGACGACCAACTGCCGGTGACGCCATATGCCGACGGCTTCTCGCCGGGCCTTGAAACGGAGGCCTACCCCAAGTCGCCTTTGGAGGTGCAGTCCGAGCTTCTGTCATTCATTGCCAGGAAGGAGCGCAAGTGTCTGGAGCTTCGAGAAGGTGCGTTCCTGTTTGATTTGCCCCTTGTCCTCGGCTGGCGTCAGCATGCTCACGGGCATCGTGCAGAGCTGCGCCGAACAGAGGACGAGCTGGCCACACTCAAGAGCAAATGGCAAGCGGCTGTTGCCACTCGCGACCAGGCCGTGCACCCTACTAGCCGCAGCCCATCACTGGCCCAGACATCGCCCACTTTTGTGCACGCCCCTGATTTTGGCGTCGGCACCCTAGAGGCCGCCTCCTCTTCTACAGCTGCAGACGGCACGGGCTTTGCCGACGCCAAGAAGTGGATGGGGGGACTGGTCAAGTCAGGGGTTGCCATCCTCGAGAACATTGCTCTGCCGCCGACGCCGGACCCGATGGCGTCATTGGACACAGTCAGAGAGGAGGAAGAGGAGGAGTCGGCTTCGGAGAGCAACAGCAGGCGGACGTCGAACGGCTCCACCTGCGCGACTAGCATCGCGGATGACGAGCTGGGACCGTCCAAGACTATGGGCCAGCTAGTGGACGTTGAACTTCCGCCACCGCCGCCCGCTTCTGCGCCCGCTTCGGTGCGCTCGTTCGACGTCAACAAGCACGCCCGCAGACGGTCCACGTTGGATGTCATCGGAGGCACCGCCTGGAGCTGGTCCCGCAAGCTGACCGAATTGCAAAATAGCGACAGGTGCGTCGGCTTCCCTTCTTGCCACATTTCCGTGTCGACGCCTGACTCTCTTATTCTCACAGCGTTCGCAATTCCAAGAGGGCAGTTCTCAGCTTTGTCGACACCTTTGAAAAAACGCTGCAAGACACGCTCGTGCTGCCGCCCACCGCCCCGGCGAAAGAGGAGCGATCTAGCCCACGCATGCAGTTTGCTCACGGCACTGACATGCTGCTCCCCATTTCACCGGATCTTCCTCCTTCCCGCTCCCCGGCTCAATCGTCTGCTGGCAGCCGATCACAGAACACCTCGCCCGCTTTATCGCAACAAGGTGGCGACCCCCTCTTTGCCTCGCCAATGGTCCCCACATCTCGACCACCGCTCATCATCAAGCGAAGCCCGCCCATCCCACCTCATGGCTTCACAGCTGACCGAGAGGCAGACGAAGAGGAGAGTGGCTGGATTTTTTGATTTCGCTGTGCTGCGCGCTTGGCCTTGCACAGAGCCGGTTTCGTTCCTGTAAAACAAGGGATTTTTGTCGTCGTTCAAGACCAGCTTGTACAACTCGTTTGCCCATGCTAGACTGCTTTTTAGCCACCTCCTTTGATCCTGCACTCAACGAGTCCTCGGAAATCGCGACTGCCCTCAAGCTTCCGGTTCATCCCAAAAGGCACTGAGCAGATCTGGATGCACCCAGCGAGCGACGGGGCGCTCCACGAACCAGACCAGTTGACTGAGATGAGCAATTTTAGCGCTGCTTGGTTCGTTCTGCACGCCCAAACGCCTACCTTGGCCTGATAAAGGAGGCAGGGACATTGAGGAGCTTCTCGCCGCCGTAATCTGCGTCACAGACGTCTCTGAAAGCAGCTGCCTTCGAGGGCTCGACCCCAGTCGCCCAGCACGCTACACGGCGCGCCGTCTTCAAAAGAAGAGGCGTAAAGCAAAGTCTCGGGCCGTTCTCTTCCTCCTCAAAACCAACGTAGAAGTCTGGTTCGGACAGGAGGCGGGAGTGCGGCGCCAACGAAGCAATGGTGCCGTCTTGCCCAAGGTCGACCAGGACAAGACTACACGCTGTCGTAAGTGAGAGCCGGCGGATAAAGATGCGTGTGTCGACTCACTCAAAAGACGAGACCTCACGCAAAACGCGAGCTTCGTAGTCGCAGGCTGCTTGATTTGCGTTGGTCTTCCCTCTGAATGAATTGAAAGTTTCGCAGCCAGTGTTAGTTGATTCTCCGGTTGAGCCCTTTGACTTTGCAGCACTCACACGACATCATGGATTTGCTCGGGCCGCAAGGGTAGAAGGCTCAAGGCCTGACTCGTCGCAGATCGGGGATCTGAAGCGGCCAATATGGGTGCATTGACAAACCAAACAGACCAAGTCTCGAACGAGAATGGGAGAGACGATGCGGCGAGAGCGTCGGCCAAAAGCGGGAGAGAGCCCATACTCAGAGCCAGATTGAACGGCCGCTTGACAGTAGCGGAATCAGCGGCTTCGAACAGGTATTGACAAAGGGCTTCGGCTGTCTCTTCTCGGTCGGCGAACGCAAATCGGATAGGGGACGCCAAGAAGTCGGCACTTAGAATATTCTTTTCGTCGTCGTCGCCATCATCTCCAATCTCGTAGAGAAAAGGGTCCTCGGTCTCTTTTCCAAATCCAGTGACCATCTCGAAAATTGGGGACTTGGCAGGCTGGCGTGAGCCTCCCAGTGGCGAGGGTCAAAAGAAGACCGGCTCGCCTCCTCAGCCAAAGTCTCACTATCTGATCCATGGTCATCCAGAGTGGGAGAGAGAAGAGAAGCCAAGGCAAGGGGCACCTGCTGGACAGAGCGGTCCGCTTCCACGAGCTTTCTGCTTGAGGCTTGGGGCCAGCACAGCGGGCGGTAGTTGGGGAACTGCAGGTGAGGGTAAGGAGACCCAGGATCGCCGAGACGATCACACAGCTGAGCAGACGGTAATCTGAATGGGGACTGAGGAGAGTCCGGCGCAAAGCTGGCCAATGGCACAAGGACAAGGGAGGCCGGCCTTTTGGTAGGTGGCCGCCGCGCGTGCTGACCCGGGGCAGAAGGATACAGCGACTCCAAGTTGTGCGGATAGACGTAGGGGTAAAGTGAACGGAGGTTGAAAGGGTAGCGGGTGGGCTGGGGGAGAGCGTCTTGGGGGCAACCAGGCTGTGACGGAAGGCTCTGCCCAGGCGCCATGGGGTATATTTGTTCGACTCTGAAGGGGTAAACAGGCTGCTCTCGCAACCCTTCAGCCCAGACCACGAATAAGGGCGACATGTCTCACTTCATAGATGCGAGCGAGCCGAAATGGATATCCCAGCGCTTCGCCTGACCAGCTGCTGAACGATTGCTGTGGTGGATCTTGACAGGCGCGCAGGCTATTCGACGACTGATGCGATGAAGATGTTTGACAGGTGGGCACAATGACAGAAAGCATTGGAGGGTAAATCTCCATTCGAGGCCAGGCTGGGTTGTACAGCGAGCCTAGATTGTTGGGGTACGACGATAGCCGGCAGCTTTCAGGCCAGTGATGAGGAGCAGCTGGAGCTCGAAAGAGGTCGCTTCGGTGGGTTGCGACTAGCGGAGGAACGGCATCTGGGCCGTCCGGCGAGGACCGAGTTTGGGTGGCGGCTGAAGAGACAGAGCCGATGGCTTCGACAGCAGGTCGGCAAAGGGGCAAGGGACCTGAGGAAAAGCCACGTTCCGGAACCAAAGAGGGAGTCTCTAGCGGGTGAGTACGCTGTGCAGGGGGGCGAGAGACTCCAGGTCGCTCGATGTTGTCTGAGACCAGGCTGAGGCGCCTTGTGTGGCCAGAAGACGGTTTGGGATCAAGGATGCTCTGGTGAGAGAGCCAAGGTTGCAACCATCTGACAGGAGGAGGCCTGCGTGAGCTTGACCTCCGTACAAGCTTACACAGAGCAAGTGGCTCTCACTTTGCTTTCTTTGGGTCGAAGTCAAACTCGACTGCCCCTGCGATGGGGAGGCCGCCCTCTTCCACTCCAGTCTGGTATTGCCACACTGCGGTACGCCTGAGTTGAAGAAAAAGGTGTGGCGAAGGACAAACCTTCACTTACAGATTGGCCAGGCTTCTGGAGTAACGCGCGGCTTGTAGGAGCCTCCACTCTTAGTGGACAAGGTAGCAGTCAAGATGATCCCGGCGGTGGAAGGCAGGGACAGCTCTCTTGCGACCAAGACGAGTTGAAGCGCGAGCGAGGTCTGAAGCGGGAGCAGCAACCCAGCTCGCCACTGCGGCTCCGACACCTCGCCGTTCCTAGTAGAGAGCCCATCGAGTGGAAACGGACAAGTCGATGCCGCAGACACAATGAGCAATAGGGGGGATACGTTGCCTGCGGGCAGCGACGTGGAATGATGGAGGACTGAGCCTGACCTGCCATTGCGCTGGCTCGCCATCGAGGGCGCTCAATCAGAGACCTGGTGGAAGCAGTCCAAACGAGGCTTGGGCAATCTCAAACTCGAAATGGTCCGTCGAGAGGGAAGCCTTTGCTTTCTTTGTTTCAAGTCGAAAAAGTACAAAGGACACGATGCGCGCCGCTGCCCTCCCTGATTACCGCCGACCAGGCGGCACGTATTGGGGGTGCGAAGGTGTCCTGCTGCCGTCTGCGTTTTCGAAAATTGAGGCGAGGGCGTGAAACAAGAAGCGAGGAAGGCACTCACACCCGGGTGTGGCGTTTCCAACAACTCTTGGAGTCTGGCGGCCAAGACCGCCAGACTCGGACTCACTGGCCAGCTGCGTGTATTGCACCTGATACAGGCAAGTCAGCGGCTTTCGACAAGGCCAGCGCGGGTTTGGCAAACCTTGAAGGCGTTGCAGACGTCGACGACATTCTGAAGCGCAAGAGGCTCAGTGGGTCAGAACTCAAAGTGAAAGAAGGGGGCCTACAGGGCAAGCGGCACCGTAGAGGTTGAAACCATCCGGTGTGACTTGCACTGGCTGAACGTCGCCAACAATTGTGAGATCTTGGGCGGAGGGAGAGGCCACGAAAATTCGGCGGCTCACCCAAGTGCGTGGCGGAGAGCCTTTTGCGACAATGAAGGTCAGATTGAACTGTCCAGGGTGCTTGCGGTCGATGGAGAAGCCATAGGCTGGTTTGTCGGGATTGGCCTGGGCAAGGAGAAAGGTACGCTCTAAGTCATCCACCTTCGCACTTCGAAGAAGAATCTCACCATCTGGAAGTTGCGGAGCGACGCCACTGTGCCCAGGGCACGCGGACACGATCAATGGAACTGTCAAGCTCGCCGATCGAGCCCACTTACAAAGCTCCTCTTCAGTGCCCTTGTATTTTTCGTGGTGCATCATTTCGTCGACACGATTCGCAATTGCTCGCACGTATCGGTGAATCAGCTCGTCCAAGTCGGTGAACTTGTACCGGCCGCCAATCTGCAGAGTGCTGCCGAGTGCTAGCGGGTTGCCAGCTGGCTTGTTCAGCTCGACAATTTCTGAGCTACACTTTCAGCAGGGAGTGACAACATGACAACCGGGAAACTTCACGCACGGACATGGGCGAAGATGCCGTCGTCGACCTTCCAAGTGCAAGCGAGGTGGTCCGTTCCAAGCGACGACGGCCTGATGATGCAGTCGCCTCGGTTCTTGCCGGACAAGAACTGCTCCGCTTGGCCAGCGTTGAAGTTGTGAAAGTTCCGGTGCTGAATCAATCGGCGCTGACGGCCCGCAGCTTTCTTCCTGGCGGCCTCGGCTGAGGCAACGTCTGTCTCCTCCTGAATTTTGTCGAAGTATTCGTCTCGTGGGGTATACTTGGCCCGGATGTGGGCGTCGCCTTTCACCAGCTCGCTGGGCCGGCAGTCGAGTTCGACGATGGGGACGCCCCTCTTGTTGAACATGCCGTCCGGGTTGAATGAAATGATGAGCGCGCGCAGGGTCTGGCCTTGGTTGAAAAGAACGTCTTGGCTTGGATCGCGCTGATGATCGGCTTGGATGATGCCTTCGACGCCAGAGTCGAGTCGGACGCGCATCTCGTTCATCTTGCCGCCAGGCGGCCGGGTGACAACCACAGGCACGATGAGGCCTTCGGAAAGGGTGCTTTGGCTCTCGCCGGTGAGCATGGTGTGAATCTGGCTGGGCAGCATGGGACGGAAGTCGTGTCGCGTCTCGCCGTACGGCCGCTGCATTTCTTCTCGGATGAGGTAGAGCGTGAGCCGCTTGGGGATGCCCATGAGCTTTTGCAGCTCGATGGCAAAGTCATCGAGCCGGAGGTCGTCCAGCTTGCGGGCGTCGCCGTCCATTAGCTGCTTGACGACTTCGGATGGGTGGGTGAGGGCAGCGATGTCTTCTTCGTCCAACTCCTCGGCATCGGAAGCCATTTTTCGCGCGATATCGTAATCTTCGACGTGAATGCGCGTGCTGTCCAACACGTCCGGGCCGTCGTCGTTCTCGCGCTCAATGCCTTCTACGAACGACTGGTCAATCTTGAAGAAGGCG
Source organism: Cystobasidiopsis lactophilus (assembly GCA_001599975.1). Lineage (NCBI taxonomy): Eukaryota > Fungi > Basidiomycota > Agaricostilbomycetes > Agaricostilbales > Chionosphaeraceae > Cystobasidiopsis > Cystobasidiopsis lactophilus. Next base: position 2,922,432 of record BCIO01000005.1, read on the forward strand.
CAACAGTTGGTGAATACGCTGCTTTCCACCAGCTGGTTCTTGAGGAGATCTTGCCGCGAGACCAAAGTGCCGCCCTGAAAAGGGGAATGAGTTTGGGGTCACTTTCATCTACTCGCCACTTACCAGGCCGTGAATGCCCTGTGACAGGCCTTGAGCTTTTCGGGGGCCCAGGCCGCACACAAACGGGAGCAGACGGCCATAGTAAGGGTTGCGAAGGGCACGGTTGATGTCCACGCCAACGTAGTTGACCACGTTGATGACGACTTGCTCGAGTTCGGTGCGCAGCCGGTCTTGGTTGACCTGCAATCAAAAAGATCAGCGAGGCAAACCGAGAGGCAATGACCACGCACGTATTTTTGGAAGGCATCCATCTGGACGCGAATGATGTCCGCCCCGAGCCAGGCGTACTCGAGCACAGCGCTCTGCGTGTAGCGCGCCAGGCCGATGCAGTACTTGCCAAGCGTTGGTAGCTGCGGGAACTCTTCGGTAGCTCGCTTGGAATGCTGGTAGAGCCGCGCGGTAGCGTCGTTGACGTAGATGACTTGGGTGGCCGCTTTTTCGTCGGTCCAGCCTTTCTCGGTGCGGAAAAAGTCTGTGAGCTCGTCCAGGGCCGAGTCGACGTCGAAACCAAGGCTGCGGGTGGCGATGGTGAAGCCGCCAACGACGACCACATCCGGCTTGCGCTGCTTCAGGAAGGCGACAAACTGGGAGCGCCCTTGATCTTCGCCCAGTGGGTTCTCTGGGGTAGGCAGTGGTGGGGAAATGCTGTTGAGCTTCAGGTGATCGCGGAGGCGACCATTACCGTCGAGGTAGGTGACCATAACGTGGTCGCGCCGCGGATCGCCGTTGCCGTGGGAGACAGCAACCACCGTGGGCACATCGCCGCGGGCCATTCGACCGTTCCGGTAGGAGGCCACGTCGACCTGCAGCTCCAATTGGTCGCGGCAGCGAGAGCACACCACTTCCTCGGCTTCCTCCTTCAGGAACCGCCGCAAGCCTTGAGCAACGGAGGGCATGATGTGCTCAGACACAGCTGCTTTCAGCACCTCTTCTCGGAACATGTTCCATTGGCGTGCGGCCGTGCTCGTGAAGTCTGAAAGGTAGACGCGGCGGAGCTCGTCCATGAGTTTGCGCTCTTCCTCGATGGGGAGGGCGAATTCGAGAACGACCAGCTCTTCGGCTTCTGCTGCCATCATGGCGAGGAATTGCGGCTGGGATCTCATTTTGGTGATGGGTTTGCGGTCGACGTATTTGAAGGACTGATATGACATGCTGGTCAGCAACTTGTTTTGCCCAAGCCATCCTCGCCGGAAAATCGGCTTACATAGAAGGGATGGTGCTCGTCCACCTTGACGCGGCCGTTCTCGGTGGGTCGGACACTGAGAACACCCAGCTCCGCCATCATCTGCCGAATGTGGCGGCGGAGGTAGGGATCGTTCTTGATTTCTTGAACCAAGATAGCCTTGGCCGCTGCGAGGGAGAAATCTGAGCGACGTGCTCCTAAAGAGCGATGAATACGCGCACCACTAAGGATGATCTTGCCGCTGGAGAAGGGTGTGCCTGGAACTGCGAAGCCCTCGGCATATTCGGCTGGAGCAGCAGGCGGATCTTCCTTGAATGGGCGGGGCGTGTGCGCGATGAGCGCTTGGCAGAGGGCGCTCGAGCTGATGGCGATCTCCTGGAAAAGCCGAACACCTTTCAGAACAGCTGCAAATGGAAGCGGGCGCAATCAACATACATCTGCGACCTTGGAGACAATGGAGTCTTTCGCCTTTTCGTACGGTGAAAGCTGATGCGTCCTCTTGACCTTGTCCACGGGAACGGGCGCTTCCAAAGGCGTCGAATCCTCTTCCGCTTGCTTCAGCTGGCGAAGCTCCTTCCAGTATCGAGTTTGGATGTACTCGTTCAGGTCAGAGGCCGCATCCAAGCTGTCGATCTTGGAATAGCAGTCGACAAAGTAAGGGTCCTCAGGCAGCGAGAGCTTGAACCAGAGGCGGTCCAGGCTGGCCTTTCGGTCCAGAAGCGTCCGGTACTGGTAGCTGAGTAGCTGGATCTTCGACAAATGGCTGCGCTCCAGGAACTGGATGGGTTGCGACTGGGCTTGGACGTCAATGTACATCAGGTAGTCCCGGCGGTGCATCCAGATGAAAGGAGTCTCGCGGAACTTGAGGTGCATTTCTTCGAGCACCACCTCAAGCGCCTTCAAGAAGAGGTCGCGATAGCGAGAGTGGGAGTAGCCAGAGGGATCCTTGCCGAGAAAGTCTTCTGTGAGCTTGGGGCTGATGCGAGTCGAAATCCAGGTGAGCGCGTCTGGGATCTCTTCGGAGGAAAGCAGTGGCTGGGTGAGCCCGTGGCCCTGGCCTGCTGGAAGCAACGACTGGGTGAGGATCTGCATTCGCTCCGGAACGTCCAGCTTCCGAATGGTGTCGTCTTTGTCCGTCAAGAGACGCTCCGCGATAACCGAGGGCTCAAAGACCTGCACACACGCAGCTGGTTAAAGCGCTGCCGTGAGGCCACTGGGGCCAAGACAAAGAACACAAAACGCACGTCGCGCAAGCTCGGCTCTGGCTTGTCTCCTTCATCGTCGTCCAGCTCCATCGCCCAAAGGTATTCCTCGCCGTTGCCAAACACCTCTTGGATCTCCTCCCAGACCTCTCTGTCGATGCCCCTCATGGCCGACTGCAAAGCTGCGCCGGTCTTCAAACGCCCGCCCGCCGCCTTGCCACCAGGGCCCCGCTTGCTTTGCTCCAGCGCTTCATCCTCTGGATCCAGCTCAATGAAGTCATCCAAGTCGTCGTCCAGGAAGCGGTCGCCGCCCTGATCCTCGTCCCCAAAGATGTCGAGGCCTGGGCCGGCGCCGTCGTCTCGGTCCAAGTCGTCAGAACCTGGCGAGTCTTGGCGCATGCGCCGCAACCGCTTGAACTTGGCATCCTGTGGGCGAATTCAGATGAGTCAAACGGAGGGTTCGGTGGCGAGCATAAAGGCCAAGAAAACTGACCGGCCTGTCGATGCGCTTGCCAGTGTTTTGCTCCAGTAGATCGAGGTCGTCTTCGTCAAGTTGGCCCAAGTCCTCTGGCTCGTCCTCTGTAGGCGCTCTCTCTCGCTGAGCTCAGGAAAGGGACACAAGCTGGAGCCGAACGCACCTCGCTTCTTCTGCTTCTTCTTGCGCCGGCGCCGCCTCTCTCCCTCTTCGTCATCCACGATAAACCCTGTTGCTGAACCTTAGTGTCTTACCCTCAAGTGTCCACAGGCAGCAGCCACGCACCCTCGCGGACCTGCCGCTCCTGCACATGGAAGCGAGCATGAGAGGGGAATTTGAGGTCGACGAACAACTCCTTACCGCCTCAGATCCCTCAGACTCCTCCTCGCTGCTGTCGTTGGCATTAGCGCCCGGCCTCAGGTCGTCGCCCGAGCCTTCCGAGGCCTCTTTGTCCTCATGCGTATCAAGATCCATGGGTGTGGTGGTCACTGTGCAAGAGGCGTCTAACTCAAGGCGGCCGCCGGCGGCGCCCACAAAGTCGCTCTGGAAGCATGTGGTAAAAGAGGCAAATGCCATGGCAGGCTCCATTAGGCTGCTCTCCGGCCGCGCTCAGCGGGACGTTGCCCTCAAGCCCAACAACAGCTGTCCACTCTGCCCCAGGGCCTCTCGCCCGTCAACCCAGTCCTTGGCCTCCGTCTGCAGCAAAGCCACTTCTCCCAGACCAATGGGCTTCACAAACTGGGCTCTCCGGCCCGACAAGAGGCGGACAAGCTCGTCCCTTGACACATAAATTTTCTTGCTCGGTTTGCTGATGAGTTGGATGTCACCTGCCAATGCGTCGATGGATGGATGAGGTCCTGGGCAAGGGCAGAAGGCTCAGAGGGGCTCACTTAGCACGGGCCGGTGGTTGCGGTACTTCAGGCCAGCCCAGAGCCGCCGTCTGCTGACGGCCGCCGCCCTAAATGCACTTGGGTCTGGCGCTTCCTCGGATCCATAGGTCACCGATGAGATGAAGCCGTGACGAAGCAACAGCGAGAGGATGCCCAGATTCTGCCGCGTGTGAGGGAGGGAGACCTGGCGGAGGCGAGCGCTTGACCCGTTTCGAAGCTGGCGAAAAGTGAGAATCGCCTGCAGTTTGCAGGGCTCACGAGCTTACCGTTGTACAAAGCTCGTGGGGGAGCATCCTTGTTTGAAAGAGAAGACGAAGAACTTTGGAGGAGGAAGAGAGAGAGAGAGAGAGAGAGAGAGAGAGCGCATCGGAGGTTGAGTTTCAGGCTCCTCGTCTCATTGAGTGGCGCGTGGGATTTTGCCACTTCTTTTGGCAACGCCTCGCAGCTCTGGAGTTGTCGTTTCTAGTGAAGACGAGGGAGGAGTGCTGTGGGGCAACAGTTGCATGCAGGTGAAGGGTGGCTACAAGAATTCAAACGCCAGGCCCATCTGGAAGCCGATGCGCTTGCCATCTGTGCTGTGAGCAGCCAGAGGAACTCCGACATTGCCCTCCAATCTGAGGTCGCCAAATTTGTACAGGAGGCCGACACCGGCGGAAACTGAGGGTTGAGCGATCCACTTGCGGAGGGTGCTTTCTGGGGTCCAAGGCTCAGTCTGCGCTGGACAGAAAGGTCGATGTAGCCTCAAGAAGCGACTCACTTTTAGTTGCGCCCCACTGAGCCAGAGAGCCCGCGTTCAAAAACATGTGACACTGCAGCGGCCAGTCTTGCTTGAACGGAAAAGGGGTGTAGAGGCTCGCGCCCAAGCTGTAAGTCAGGTCGCCGCCCAGGTAGTCTCCTGAATGTTATAACAAGGAGCATTACGACAGGACCTTTAGCTTTGCCGCAAACGAGCCTACCATTGTCTTTTGGCCCTAGACTGTTGATTTTGAAGAGGCGGACCGACGTCGGCCCACCTAACTGGAAGCGGTCCGAAAACAGCGCAGGCGACTTTGCAAGAGGCACAAGAAATCCACCCTTGGCAGTGAGCGACATGCTCTGAAAGCGGGCGTCATCAGATGCAGCCTTTTCGCGAAGCCAACGAAGCGACGCACAAGTTTTGGGGCCCAGGCAATGGTGCGGGAAATGCTCCCCTCGGCTTTGTAATGCTGCGCATCGCCCCCCAGGCCGGCGAACTCGTTCATCAACCGCACACTAGCATTGCCGAGGGCCTGTTGGTAACGATGCGTGAGGGCTGACTTGACATTGTGGCCAGCCGAACGACGCATGCTTGGAGACAGAATTTGATCAGTTGTCAGATCTCGGATGAACGGAAGAAGAGGAGAGGCGCACGAAAGGGAGGCATGTGGCTCGAACTGGTACAAATGCCGTGCGGTGGCGCTATAACTTAATTCGTGGGCGCCCCATTCCGAATCGCTCTTAAAACGCAGTGGGCTCAGAGAGTTGTTACCAAAGCCAGGCAGCGCGGACCAACCTTGACCGCCACTTCGGCGCCTGTGAGCCCCTCTCGGCAGCTTGCCCACTGGCTTAGGTCTCTTTCAGTTGAAAAGACCGATAAGGTGCCGCGCAAATCAGGTCGGGCTAAGAGCGGCGTGTCGAGGTTGAACTGGTAGTTGGACTTGGTCCGAGTCCCATACGAGACATTGGCCTCGACAGTTTCCGCCCCGCCAAAAGCGTTCTTGACTTTTCCACTAGTGGTCTAAAGAGGAATGCGAGGAGGCAATCTGTCAGTGAGACCTGGTAGAACGAAGGAATGCGGGCGCACCCAAGTGCCTTCGCCGTTGCCAAAGTCCGTCGATGTCCGCAATTGAAACCGGCTCTTCTCCTTTACAGTCAGTAGTATATCTACGTCGCCGGCTTCCGCCAGCACGCTTGGGCTGTCCTCCAGCGACGCTTGAATGTTCGAAAAAATGTCGAATCGTGATAAGCGGTCGTTCAAAGCCCGAGCTGTGGCCAGCACCTGCTCCAGCGTCCTTGATGCGTCATTTTGCCCGGGGAAAGGTAGCAGGTAAGGAGCGCAGATCGCTTGGAGGAAGCCTGGCCGAGTGTTTGTTGACCCTTCGATTCGGATCGCATTCACCCTCAGCTGGGCGTGCCGGTTTTCCTCGACCTGTTCCGCGTTGAAAGGAAATGTAAGTTTGAGTGCTCAGTCGAAGCAATGGAGCTTCGGAAGCCGAAAGCTCCTCACAATCTTAGACAGAGACCGGCCAAGCCGCTCATACTCGCCCTCCAGCAGGCGTCTGAAGCGGGCCTCGTTGCGCAGCTTTTGGTCTGTTGCGGACTCATCTTCCGCCGAGTCCATGAGTTGATGATGGGCGCTGGGCGGCGGGGAGGGTTTCCTTGCTTTTGGTCTCCGTCGTCCAAAAGCTCTTGATCATGGCTCGCAAATTCTTCGTCGGTGGTAACTTGTGAGTGGCACCATGCAAAGAAGCAACTCACAAGCTGACAACCATTGAATGGCAGCAAAATGTGAGCCGTCCGCCGGCAAAGGCGCATGCTGGAGGGCTAAACCGAGCTTTGGGGGCAGGAACGGGACGCATGAGTCGTGGGGCAACAGTGCAGCTGCCAGGCGCAAGGATGCAGCTAAGTACAGAGTGAATACAGGCTGTCCAAGCTGGTGGAAGGCCTCAACAAGGCCTCTTTGGACACCAACGTCGGTTCGTTTTGGCTCCCTTGCCCTGCCCCCTAAATGCATCTTCGCTCAGCCTCCTGCATCAGAGGTCGTCATTGCCCCACCCGCCTTGTACCTGCTACCCCTCAAAGACGTCCTGCGCAAGGAGGTGGCCGTGTCCGCCCAGACCGCCCACAAGAACAAGGAGGGCGCCTTCACCGGCGAGATCTCGTGGGCTACCGTTGAACAGTCCCTGTGATCCTGCTGACTTCCATCTCAGTGCCTGGCAGCTTGCCCAAGAGCAGATTCCCTGGGTTATCTTGGGCCATTCTGAGCGCCGATCCATCTTCAAGGAGGTTGATCACGAAGTCGCTGAAAAGACGATGGAGGCGCTGGCCAATGGCTTGTCGGTGATCTTTTGCGTCGGCGAAACCCTCGAGGAGCGCGAGGCCGACAAAACCCACGACGTGGTGACCCGCCAGCTGCAAGCCCTGGTCGACCTCAAGCCGGACTGGAGCAAGATTGTCATCGCCTACGAGCCTGTTTGGGCCATTGGTGAGTACAATATGCATCTTGGTGCTGCGCTACCCAGAGGCCGACGTATGGATGCAGGCACCGGCAAGGTCGCCACTCCTGACCAGGTCCGTGTTTTTCCCCCCTGGGTGCCACTTTGAGTGCTCACTTACCAATTGCTCACGACTCTATAGGCGCAAGAGGTCCACGCTCAGACTCGCGAATACCTCAGCAAGGCGGTTTCGCCCGACGTTGCTGCCGCCACTCGCATCATCTATGGCGGTTCCGTCAACGCCAAAAACTCTCCCCAGCTCTGTTCGCAGGCCCTTTTATGACTGCTGAGAACTCATTGCTCATGTTTGAACGGTTATCGCAGCCGGGGAGAAGGACATTGACGGCTTCCTCGTCGGTAAGATTGGTCTTGCCAGTCTTCGGGGCTTCAAAGCCTTACGTGTGTTTCGCAGGCGGTGCATCCCTCAAGCCCGAGTTCATCGACATTGTCAATTGCAAGCTTTCCAAATAAGTCCAGAAGGTTGAACAGCAGCAGCGGGCGTCGGAAAAGAACATATTGCACAAATGCGGCGCTCCGGCGCAAGCTTGAATCAGTCTGCTTTCTGAGAGACGGTCGCAACGGTCCAAAAAGGCCCAAAAATGGCCACATGTGCGGCGAGATTGAACTCATGAGGCCGCGGCCGGCGCGCCAGGTTTCGCCACGCAGCGTCGACCAACAAAACTGCAAAAGGAAAACATGTGCATTGCTTTCTGGTCTACCGAGCACCCAGACTTTGCTTTTGTTCTCGCGGCCAATCGAGATGAGTTTCTGGCGCGGGCGACCGAGCCGGCGAAGTGGCGGACTTTCAACGGGGTGGACGTTTTGTGCGGCTTGGACCTAGCTGCCCATGGCACCTGGCTAGGGATCACGAAGCAGGGCAGGCTGGCTCTGTTAACCAACTTCACCGAGCCGCTGGCGTCGAAGCTCCTACCAGATGGGCGACCACGCCCAAGCCGAGGGACTTTGGTGGTCGACCTCTTGACCCAGCAGCCGGTCCTTTCTGCAGAAGAGGCAGTTCGAGTCGAGCCGTTGGATGATTTTGCTGGGTTCAACCTGCTGCTGGCCACTATTGCAGCCGATACCCAGAGCGAGATCACGGCAATCACGAATCGTCCAGTCTCAGAGCGACAAGGCGGATGCTCTTTCCGCCAAGACTCCATGAAGAGTGGAACTATAGGCAACGGTCATTACTTTGCTGAAGCTACGGCCAGCTCTTGGCCAAAGGCGCAATCAGGGTTCGCTGCTTTCAGGAAGGCTTTGGAAGGCGCCACGCCAGACGCGGCCGAGGACTTGCAAACCAAGCTTTTCGGTGTTCTCAGGTGAGATCACTCTCATTTCATTGCGGGCTGTGACTAAGTCAATCCCCACAGCACCGTCGCTCCTTCGTGGAGCAACGAAGATCCTCTCGCCCATGCCCGCGATAGTGTTTGCATCCCACCTTGCCGCTTTTCCAAGCCGAGCATGGAAACTAAAGATGCCATTTCGCTGGGGTGGTATGGTAAGCGGCCAAGCACTCAGGCGCGGCCGTGGAGCTGAGGACTCAATCGGGTCTCCCTTTCCCAATCTAGGCACAAGGTCACAGACATTGATCTGGCTAGACAGACAAGGGAAGGTTACTTTTCAAGAACGGCAGACGTGGGCATTGTCAAAGGACGCGACGGAGCCAGCGTGGTCAGGACAAAGCGTCTCCTTTCAATTCTCGCTTTCACATTCAGACCAAAAGTGAATACCCGCAATGCCAATTAAAGGAGAGCGGAAGCATGCTGGTGGCTACATTTGCATTCCCTACGAGCAGCAAGCACCGGGAACGATATCAAAAGCTCAGGTCTGGACCGAACCATGCTGTCTTGGCTTTCGATCTGGCGTAGCCGGTTACGGACAGCAAAGCCGAGCTGCTGGCTGCATAAGTGTCCGCGGTTGGGATCTTGACGCCAGGTGCTTCGCCGTCGCTGTCTCCCACGCCGGCCTTCCTCCGGTTCTTGGCTTCTTTCTTCCGCCGCTTCTCCTCCTTAGCCGCCTCCTTCGCGCGCGCCTTTTCCTCCTCCTTCTCTCGCTCTCGAAAGGCCTTTTCTTCCTTCCGAATCTTGAGGATGTCCATCATTTTCGACCACTCGTCAAAATTGCCTTCGGCGATGTAGCCTGTGGGGTCCGTCAAGTCGTCCAAAGACACGTCCAGCCGAGGATCGTAAGATTGCTGGAAATATTTGTCCATTTTGGAAGGCTGGTCGGTCGGGGAGACGAAACGCTCTGGCTGTTGCTGGTGGCGTGGCGGAGGGGTCGGACTTCGGGATGGGGGGATCACTCGCGGCACGCCAGGCTTGACGAGTTTCAAGGCTTCAGAGTCGCTTCTTGCATGCCTAGATTGTGCTCTCCATCAGAAAGAGCATGCGAATGCGAGGACAAGGGTACTTACCGCCTGGGTTGAGGTTCTTCTGAGGGTGTGCGCCGACGCCGTTTACGAGTCCTCCGTTCGCCATCCGAATCTGATCTGTCGCCTTCTTCCGCGCGATCTCTCCGACGCCGCTGCTTGTCGTCATCATCGTCTCGATTGGAGCGGTGGCGACGACGTCGGCGCTGGTTAGAGCTTGAACCCGACTCATCGTCGTCCTCTCGCCTCGAGCTCTTTCTCTTTGACGAACGCCGTTCATCCCGACCATGATCACCCTCTTCGTCTCTCCTTGAGGACCGATGGCGGTGGGAAGAGGAGCGCTCCCGTGAGGTGGACCTTCGCCGGCTGCTGTGGTGGCGATCACTCTCTTCACGTCGCGATGAAGAGCCATGGCGCGGCTCTTCCGTGCTCCTGCCGTTGCGGGACGATGAGGCGCCGCCCATGCCCGACTTGGCAAGCGCAAACAGCCTCGAGCCCGACGGCCGGCCCTGATCGCGCCTTCGCTCTGCTGCATCAATTGCTTCTTGGCGAAGCAGGGCCTGGTTGTGGCCGTCAACGGCTTTGACCATGTTGGTGAGGAAGCGCTTGTTGGGCCGGCTTCGGGGTGCTCCGCCTTCCGCCTCTTCGTCTGAGAAGTAGGCTGAGATCCCCTGAGTCTGCCACTGCTTCTCCCGGTCTTTCGCCTCCTTGAGCAGCATGTCGGCAACATAGCGTTCCAGATCCGTCGCACCGCTCGGGTCGTCTTTGATTTTGGCTACAGCATCGCTGAGGGCCATGGTGATGGCGAATCGAGTGCAAAAGCCAAAAGCACGGGCCCCAATTCGGGGCCAAGACATAGCAAGGTTGTGGGTGTATGCAAATTCAATGGAGAGTGTATGTGTACAAGATCATGCAATGGAGAAATCAGAACAGAGAGAAATCCCAGATATCTACGCGCTCAGGCAAGCAAGAGCCGTTTGCTTCCCCCATTCGCTTCTAGTCAAAGATGGACGAGTGATGACCCGGACCGACTCTCTTGGCCAAGCCTGTGTCCCGCCTCCACTTGTGCTTCAACGGTGCGTCGCCACCGAACAAGTCTTGCGGTGGCGGGAGGGCGTCGAAGTCGAGCTGCTTCGACGGCCCACGCTGCAAGCTCTGGGGGGTAGGCGGCATCCAAGGCGCAGGAGGCTGGTCCTTGGCGAGAGACCGCTTGGGCGTGCGGACAGGCGTCATCTCGACCTCGCTGGCGAACGCGGGCGGAGGGGGCGCGGGAGACGGGAAGAGTAGCCTGGGTTTGATGCTGGCCAGCAGCGCCTCTTCCTCCTCGTCCACTTGCTGTCCGCCATGAGCAGTGGAAGGGTCGACTTCGATTTTCTTGCCCCGGCTGTGACGAAGAAGGGGACAAGCCCACAGGGTTCAGCCACTTTGCACTAATTGCCACAAAGACGAGGGCGGGCTTACAACACGTAGGTGTTCATATCAGGCATGGCACCAAGGCCTTTGCCCCGTATCAATCGCCCGTCCTTCGGCGCCGCGAACGGGTCGTCGTCCTCGGCCGCCTCTGCGCTTGACGCGGGAGCGTTGGTGTGGCTGCCGCCGCTGCTCGTCGATCGAGTGGGCGTGCATTGCTCGAGTCGGGCGCGCTTGTGAGGCGCGATGGGAGTAGCAGGCGGCGAGAGGGGGACGAACGGCCGCTTCGCCGCGCCATGGACAAATTGGTGCTCGAGCTGCATGGCCTCTAGCTCTGGTTGGGGGGAGAGAGAGGGCCTTAAAGGTAGGCGTTCAGTCGAAGACCAAGAAGAGGTGACCCAAGCGAAGCGATGGGGAGCAAACTTGGAGACGGACGCTGGCTCAAGAGAACCGTTTGTACGCCGGAATGCTGCAGGTGACGCAAACAAACAAGATGCTGGTCGTCTCCAGAACGTGGTCAAAGTACGAATGCATTTTCTTTCAAAGAGTCCTCATATGTATGGAAAATTGCGACTGCCAGAGGCTTGGGCCGGCGTTGCGAGCTCGACATGGCGAAAAGCGAAATCATCGATGGTCGGCCTGCTCGATGCCGTTGAGTTATCGACTACCAGAGGAAAGGGAGAGAATCTCACCTAGTACCCAACCGACTTGAGATAGTCACTCAGGGTTCCGACGACCTGAAGCGAAAGTGGCCGTCGGCCTTGGTGAGCTAGATCTTTTGACGCACTGCGCATACAAACGCCCACCTTGTTGGCTTCGCCTGGTTGAGTTCCTGCCTTGTACTCGCCGACGAGAAGGCTCTGTGTCGTTCTGAAGATAGCGACTCCGTCGCCCTGCATGTAGAGTGTGCCCCAAGTCAGTCCGCCAGCCAGCCTAGAGCTGCAACAGCCAGACGAAACGCACGCCTTTCTTGCCGACGATTTCATCGCTATCAGCCCTGATGGTCATGTACTTGGTGCCAGCGAGGTGGATGCCCGTGCCAAACAGCGAATCAGGCTGGTCCGCGGCGGCCACCAACGTCTGCACCTCGGAATCTGAGATCTGTTGGGAGCCCAAAAACCAACTTGTCAGTCCCTGATTCATCCAGACAAGGCCCAGCGAGATCCTTGGTAGCGCTATTGGTAGCGCTAGACCGGAAGGGGGAGATGGGGCTGCATCATTGAAGCCGCCACCTGCCGCGTCTGTTGGACCAACGTGGCAACCAGAGCGACGACCGAAGTCCTTCCAGGTGCAAGTTGGCGAGTGGACGAAGAGAAAGCAGCAGCAGCGCCGACAGGAGGACAGCGGCGAGCAAACACCGAAGCCCTGAACTCACGTCGTAACCATCGCTCTTGGCCCACACGCTGCCTCCTCCAGCCAAGCCCAAGATGGCGCCCCTTGAGATGGTGCCGCTGCCGGTCATGTTCTCGATGTATTCTGGATTTGGCCGAAACAAGGGGATCAGCGTTGATCCTCTTCTCGTTCTCCTTGGGTGCAACCGCGGCACCCAGAAGCCACCAAGAACGCACGTTGCCAACTCATTGTATCTGCAGTCAAAGGTGGTCCAGGTGGTCCAGAGAGTTAAAACAACGTCCACTTGATGATGGGCGCTGGGCAAGAAGCGAACTCAGCGCTCGACGCTTCCGAAGGGTGGCGGTTTTGTCTAGAGTGCAAATACAGGCGGCCGTTGCTGTAGCTACTACTACTTGTACTTCTCCATGAACTTTTTATGGAACCCTGCGATACGTTCGGCAAACTCCTCTGGCTCCGGGGGCAAGATGGTTGTGCGAAGATGGAAAGTGCCGTCCACTTGGCCAAACCCACTGCCTGTAACGGGAAGCGGGCGAGTAAGAAGACGTGGGGCTACGGCAGAACGTGGATTGGAAACCCACCGGGGATGCAGCAAATGCCTGTTTGCTTCAATAGCTCCATGCAGTAGAAATCGTCGGCTTCCTTGCCCTGCGCCTTGGCAGCTTCGATCGCTTTGGCCGGGAGGGTGAGTTTTGGACTGCCAGAGGGACGAGCAGAAGGAAAAAGTCAGCAAATGGGCCTCTACAGCATGCTATAGCCAGAAACGGCTGAACTCACAAAAGATACATTGCGCCCTGAAAGGAGGAGGTCAGCATTCAACCCAAGACAGACCGAGTTCTGAAAACAGACGAACCTGCGAATCCTGGCAAGTGACGCCTTCCAGCTTGCGGAACGCCTCGAGTAAGATCGAGGACCGGTGAAGCAGGCCTTCGTGGATAGCCTTCGTCTCTTGTAAATACGTCGCGTAGCTCTCTTCTCCCGGCTGCGGCGGGTCCACCATGACGTCCACCCCAATCTGGCCTGAGACCGGCGGGCAGAGGGAAATGCTGACCAGCTTGTACAGCTGACTTTCGGCTTCCGGATCGATGTTCACCAGCTCGAAATAGCCGCCTCTCCGCCCACACTCGCCGATCTGGCCTTTTGAAGTCGAGTGGAAGGAGACCAGCTCCACCGAATCTGCCACCGCCTTATCCATCGACCGTAGGACCTTTTTGAACGACACGAACGGCCTGCTGTCGGGCAAGAAAATGTTGGTCTGGTACACCTCATCTGCCAGCACCAACAGCGACTCTTCGTAGGCCAACTGCAGCACTTCGGCGATCTGGCTCTCTAGCAAGCAGCCGCCAGTCGGATTGCCCGGGTTGATGATGACGATGGCACGGACGTCGGTCCCGCTCTCTCTAGCCTTCTTCAAAGCGGACTTGATGTCTGACATCGAGGTCGCCCAGCTCTTGGCCTCTTGCAGAAAGTAAGGGACTGCCTGCGCCGACAGTAGCGAAAGGGTGGCAGTGTACAGCGGGTATTGGGGAATTGGAATCAAGACTCCCACAGAGGGAGAGGAGATCAGGAGGTTCATGACGCTGAAAACGCCGGCAGAGGCGCCAGAGGTCAGGTAGATCAATTCCGGGTCCGCAGGATGGCCGTCTCGCTCTGTTTTGCCGTCGATTCAGTTCGGAAGTTTTGCAGAGTATGTTGCAGAGGTGTCGAACGCACTTTGGATGTAGTTGGCCACCTTTTGGCGGATGCTGGGAATGCCCTTGCTGTGCGTGTAAGCTCCCGTGCTGCCAATGGACTTGAGCAGCGATCGGGCTCGCTGCATGGCGTCTCCAGGGAAGATCTGGCTGGCCAGAGGGTGCTCCAAGAGGTCAGGGTAGTCAGCTAGTGAGCAGACCTGGATGGGCAAATCGAGTCAGCTGGACATCGCACAAACACGACACTGCTTCTCACCTGGCGCAAGAAGGTCAAACCCTTTTGGCCCAGCTGCTGGGGATTTCCAATGTTGGCCGATATCACTTTATCGTAGCCCAGTCGCGAGGACGCCTGAGGGTCGTTCTCTAATGCCGTCCGCAACTCCTCCGCCTTGATGGCCAGCTCTCCCCGGACGGCATACTTGGCACTGACGATGGCGGCATTGACGTTCTTTAGGGTCAACTGCCTTCGATGGGTGTGTAACATCCTTGTACCGGGCGTAGGGCGCAGGCTCATATTGCGAGAGATGCGTTCGGAGTCAAGAGGCAATCGGTCGCTTTTTGTTGGAGACGACCATTGGCGACCTGCGAGCGACTGGTGGCAAATATCAACCCAAGGACTACACGCTCAACAGTGCTCCCGGGGCAGGCCACAGCGAGCTGCGCATGAGAAATACGCAGCCCGAGTTGGCAGCCTTTGGGCCAGTTTGGGCCAGATAGTCCGTAGTCCCAAATATCTGAGTTGTGGCTCAAAAAGGGGGCCCACTTGTAGCAACGGGCAAGCAATTGTGAGGCTTCTAATTGCTCAGGCGAGGTGGGCCAGTGAGATGGAATTGGACCCTCAATGCCAGCGGCATGATGCCAAGCAATAACTAGCGTCGTTCGTGAAATGCCAGATGTTCGTGATGCTCATGAGCACTGATAGCTCTCTATACAGGGCTTTCGCGTCTTGACCCCACTAGCCGATCCGTGACCTTTGCGAAAGCTCGGTCAGCCTGATCTTTGGTCTATATCAACCTTCTGCTCACTGCTCTGACGTATGGAAGAGAGAGAAAGTGCCCAATGATGGGCATCTGCCGTAAGAAGGCCAGTACCACAGGGAAAAAGTCGCTGAAATCGCACAAAGTCAGGTAAGGTCCTTTGGCGACAGCGGCCTACAGCGCTCACCCGAACCTGCACGAACAGTTCCAGACAAACGGTAAGCACACAGTGGCAAGAAGTCTTCAACGTAAAATAACTTGCAAGTTTAAGAAGCCAAACGCCTCAATGAGCATGCCCCAAAACGGGTACCGGCAAAAGACGAGGGTGATGCCGCCGAGGAAGCAGATGGTGCCGCGCAGCTTGTTCTTGCGTGCGAAAAAGTGAAAGGTCTTTTGCGGCCCGATAACGCAAGTAATCCCGGCCAGGAAGAGGATCTGAAGGGGCGACACGAAATCGTGTCAGTCGCGCAAAGTCTTGGCGCATGAGGCAGCCGATGCCAGGCTTACATCGCCTAACGCCAAAAGTGCGGCATCGAAGAAGAGCAGAACGCCCAAGAACAGAAAGGCAAAGCCAAAAGCCGTCACGCCCACGCCGACCTCTGCGAGTGAGAAGGCGCGCTTCAATCAAGACTTCTCGCCTTCCCAGACTCCCACCTTACTTTGTAGGTCTGATAGCCACATTCGTCGTCGCCGCTTTTGCTCAACATGAATGGCTTGAGGGGAGTCGCTTCGATCACACCTTCATTGGTTGTGTCAGCAAGCCTCGCATGCACACCTGAAAACTTTTTGCGCTCAAGCGCAAGATCAAAAAACATGGAGGGCGCACTCCAGAAGATCCGACTGCAAAAGGACTCAAAGCTGCAGCACATCAAGCGGCCGGCGATTCTTTTGCTTTCGGTCGAACAGACGCTTGATGAAACCCAAACGGAACGCTCACCCACCGCCTACTTTGCAAGCCTGTCTGCGTTGCTGGCCGCTGTTCTGTCGGCGTCCCAGGAGCAAACCGAGCACCTGACGGATATCCTCTACCTGCTGGGGCTGGTGGCCCCGTTTGTGCCGCCGTCTGTGCTGCTAGCGAAGGCTTCGACTCTCGTCGAACTTCTTGCGGTGGCCACATCTCGCCTGTCAGCGCTGACAGAATCTGCACCAGCTCTAAAATCTCTCCTCGCTGTAGCGCAGCAGCTGCTGCTCGGTCTGCCGCCGAGTCAGTTGCAGCAGCCTCGCACCAGCCAGCTCTACAACACGCTCTTGCCACTCGTCGCCGACTCTCGGCCCAAGCTGAGAAAGAGAGCTCAAGAGATGGTGCAAGAGACGGTTTTCATTGAGGGCTCGAGCAAACTTCACCCTTATGCGACCCGCACGGCCGAATTCCTGCTCGCCCAGCTGGTGTCTGCGGTCAAGGAAGCCAAGCAGCCCGCGTCTCAGCCGGCCGCATACTCCAAAATTCTGGCAGTGCTGTCGTTGGTGCAGTCGATCGTGTCGCAATGGCCGCTCGCGGTGAGCTGTTTGCGCATTGCCCTTGGCCCACGTTGTCCGCGGCTGAGCGCTCACTGTTATAGCTGGTGGACCAACTCATCAAAGTGGTTCTCAACGTCGCCAAGATCGACCACCAGTTTGTCGCCGAAGCGTCCTTTCAGGTCTTGGAGACCATCTTCACTCGTCCTTTGGCGTCCGCATTCCCCATCGCCACCACATTCGACGCCCTTGTAGCCGTCCGGCCCTCTCCCAAGTCGCCATCCCAGCTCATCTGCTGGCTCGGGGCCATGGAGACGGCGTTCTGCTCGATGGCCGCGTCCGATCCAGCTCGCTGTCGCGAGCTTTTCTTCGCGCATTTCAGCAGCACCCTGCGCTTGTGCTCTACCGAATCAGAGCGCCAGGATGTTAGGGAGAGGGCGGAAAAGGCTGCTTGCGCGATGGTGCGGTGGTGCTTGCCGGTGGAGGCGCCCGAGATCGCGTGGGCGAACTCGCAGAAATCCAGCCTCGTCGACAATGGCGAAGAGTGCAAAGCTCACCCTCTGGCGGCTACCTGTCAGCTTCTATCTTCGTCCTTACTCCACGTCTCCTTCCGCTCCGGCGCCATCGTTCACCTCTTCGCCATCCTGACGCAGTTGTGTCTTTCATTAAAAGTTTGGGTTCCAAAAGACGGCGTACCGGACTCCAGAGGGGTTGTGGGTGCGTCGCTTTTGCTGTCCTCCCACATGCAAGAGATTGGGCGCTTGCGATGCTCTGCCAGCTTCGAATATGCGGCAGCCGCGGAAAACACGCTGGCGACCGCGGTGACAGTGTGCGGTCCAGAATGGTTGCTCGCTCTCATTCCCCTCAAGATCCTACAACCGAACAACGACTTCGTTGCTGACGGGACCGCGTGGATGGTGCCAATGATGCGCGACCGGGTTTTCAACGCTCGGCTGCAGCATTTCGTGCAGTTCTTTGTTCCGCTCAGCGAACGCCTGTTCACCGCCAAAACAAGCTCTGCTTCAGGAGAGGACAAGCAGGGGGCGCTCAAATCTAAGATTTGCGGGACCCTGATCGAGCAGGTTTGGGCTCTATTACCTGGCTACTGCGACTTGCCCCTGGACTTGCCCGAAGCCTTTTCCGCCTCCTTCTCCGAGATGCTCAGCAAAATCCTCTATTCTCAACCCTCTCTCCGCTTGGTCATTTTCCGCTCCCTGCATCAACTAATCACAAAAAACGCCCATCTGCGAGACTCTGCCACACCTGCCGACCAGCTCCTTCAGTCTTTTGGCCTATCCCAGAACGAAGCTCGAGCAAATTGCCGCCACCTCGCCAAGTTGGCGCCTAGCCTGCTCGCCGTCACGTTCAACCTGGTCTTCAAGGAGAGGTCGGATCTCGGCGGCCCTTTGTACGAATGCGTTTCCTCTTTGCTCGACATCTGCGAGCCTGAAGTAGGTCATGTACTGCCTGTGCGTTTCTATGCATCTGACGGCCCCGTTTACGCAGGCCCGAAGCGCCACATTCCGCAAAGTTTCAGCCATGCTTCAGCAAGCCTTGTCGCAGAAGCCCGGCACTGGTCCTGCTCGAGACCTGGGGAGCGCGCGAACCTTGATGGATCTTTGCATTGCTTTTGGAACTTCCTCTGACAGCGCAATATTGGCCCAACTGGCCACTCTCGCAGTCTCTCCGGCACTTCTCACAAGCGCCGACGGTACCGTCCAGAAGAAGGCTTACAGGCTGCTCTCTCGCCTGTGCGATGCCCCACGCGCAGTCTCCCCGTTGGCGGCCCAGGTTGAAGACGTTCTGGCGACGTTGACGCAGAGCCAGGCTTCGGTCGCTGCAGCTGCCAAGAAAGTAAGCTTTTTGTCTTGGGGGTCGCGCCGAGGATTTGGTTGGCCGCGAGCTAACGAAGTGACGTCTAGGACCGGATGGAATGCCTAGCAAAGATCTTGCCCCTTTTGGCAGCCGATAAACTGCATGTTGTGCCGACCATCCTGCCCGAACTTGTACTATCGACCAAAGAGTCGAACGAACGAACACGTCATCTTGCTTTCGGCCTACTGGTTGACCTTGGGAAGAAGATGCAGAGCGGGGAGGCCCTAGACCGCAAGCAGCTGGCCCATTTCGCGGACGACGAGGACATGCCAGGTGCGTTGATTTCGCAACGTGAGGGAAGTCTCCTGCTAATTAATGGCCATCAGAGGTGCAAGACAACCTGGTCGAGTTCTTCACTATGGTCTCGGCCGGCTTGACCTCGGACCCCCACATGATCAGCGCAACGATTCTTGCTTTATCGCAGCTAGTCTACGAGTTCCACGCAGACCTACCAGACAATCTACTAGATGACCTCCTCAGCACGACCATGCTCTTCCTGCAATCACCGACCAGGGAAGTCACCAAGTCGGCCTTTGGTTTCTTCAAAGTCGCCGTCCTCACCTTGTCAGACGTTAAAATCCGATCGCTCCTGCCCGAGGCCATTCCCATCCTTCTCTCTTGGAGCAAAGACCACAAAAACCATTTCAACATCAAAGTTCGCCACCTCGTGGAGCGCCTCATCCGAAAGTTCGGATATGAAACGGTGGCCCAGCTGGTGCCGGAAGAACACCAGAAGATGCTGGTCAACATCCGAAAACGACAGCGACAGGCCAAGAAAAAGCAGGCCTCGCGCGCAACAGTTGACGGAGAAGAGGACCAGGACGCAAACTCTGACGCGGAAGCGCCGAAGCCAGCCTTCAAGTCGGCCTTCGAGCAAATCGTGTACGGCGAAGAGTCGGACTCGGAGCTTTCCGGCGGCTCAGACACAGAGGATCCGAAGAGCAAGCGGTCGCGGAGTCGAAAAGCGGGGCCCAAAGCTGTTCTCCAAGAGGGCGATGGTGCCGTCGACCTCTTGGATCCGGCCCACCTTGATACTGTCAGAGGTAAGATCACAGCGAGATCATTCTGCCCGAAAAGACGAGCCTGATTGGCTTTTCCTGGCTCCTACAGTGCTTGGGAAGCGGTCGGTTCCGGCCAAGCTTCGACACAACGACTTTGCGGTCGATGCTAAGGGGCGTATGGTCATTCCGGACGCGCAAAAAGTCCAAGCAGATGGTGTGGCCTCCTTTCAAAGGGCCATATCCGATGGCGGCCGCGGTACCAAGGCTTTTGCGCGCAAGCGAGCTCTGGAGGAAGATGAAGACGATGAAGAGTCAGCCACTCTCACAGGTTCATTTGTGATCTTGCTCCTTATTCATTTGTTTTGAGAACAGCTGGGCCGAAGAATTGGACGAGAAGTTGCAGTTGGAAGGAGCTCAGCCAGGCAACGCCAGAAAGAGGAACAAACGGCAGGCCAAAGAAATGGTCGGATCGGAGGTATAGATCCTTCCACTTTTCACCCGTCAGAAAGCAAATTCTGAAAGCCCGGTGGCCCAGTTTCGGGCCAAGAAGGCCAAGGGAGACGTCAAAAAGAAAAACATGGAGCCCTTTGCGTTGGTCATTTTCTGTTCCTTAGCAGCTCTGGCCTGACTCCCTCTCCTTGCCTTTCTCTCCCGCAGATATGTTCCGTTGCAGAATGTCAGCAGCAAGAAGGGCAAGCGGAGCAACGTGACGTTCACCGGTAGGCGATGAGGTCGCCTTGGCTTGTACAGTACCTGCTTCAGATTTGCACTCGCAATCGTCTCTTCTCATCATTTCCGGCTGATCGATCAAACGCTATTCGCGGAGGTATTTCAGAGTGAGTATATGAGAGCGAGTGTATAGTGCATAACAAATATCAATCATGCAGGCGTCTATCGCATGACCTGACCAGTGCGCTGCAGGCCTCTATCGCATGACCTGACCAGTGCGCTGCATCAGGATGGTTTCTTCGTCCTGTTTCGACGCACATGATGTCAGAACAATCCAAATTGGACTCCTTCGGACCACGACGGACCTTGAGCTCGCAGTTGACTTGCTCCATCGAGCAGGGGTGGCAGCACCAGGCCGTGCAGCAGTCACCGCAGCCGTTGCCCTTGATGTGGTATCGCTCGCGCACATCTTTGTATGCAGGTGTCAAGCATTTGTCGACCAGATGGAGAGATCGTCCTTACCACCGCGGTTGATCATTTCGAGCACAACGGCGCCGAACGGAATATGAGATGCCAGGAAGAAGCAGCAGCAATCGCCTGGAGAAACAGTCTGAGCTCACGGAAAGAGGCGAGCGCAAAGTCAAAGCTTCTGACCTCCAAAGGCATCACCACCTGAGGGATGGACCTGACCGTTTCGGAGGCTGGCGAGGCGGCTGCGGTCTAGTAAAGGAGCATTCGTTAGCCTAAGAAGAGGATCGTATTGCCGGTAGAATCCTCACTCTTTCCGTAAGCCATGCAGGGGCAGCAGCATGCCAGCCACCATCCGCCCGACGAGCAGCAATTATGGCACAAGCCGTGGTTCCAAATCACGTTGTTGTTCTTGTCAGTCTTGTGAGGCACTTGAGGGGCCTGCATCATCATAGGAGCTGCGGCGGCGTATTGCAAAGGAGCTTGATACGAGGGCGCATCCATGCTGGGCTTCTCTGAGTAAGGAGTGTACGCCATTGCTAAAAGTGGTTTGGTGAGGGACCCTGGGGGATAGTGGCAGTAGCAGCAGTAGTAGTAGTAAAGAGAACGAGGTGGCTGTAGGAGAACAAGAGGCACCAAGCTCTACAAAGGTTGGCAGAGATCGGCGCCGGGAAGCACAAAACAGAGGCGATGGATGTTGAATCGACGCGATTAAATAATGTCTGCGCGCCCCTTCTTATCTTCTTGCTCCCATTATTTGCTCCCCATCGGTAATATTATGCAGACGCCAAGGGGTGACAAGCTGGTGCACCAACTTGGCGCCGACTTTGCTGCAACGCTACCTGCGGCCGAACGAACGCGACTTGATGGCGGTAAAGTCCGTTGCAGAACACACATCCACAGAAACCGAACCCTCCGATGGAAGGAGGAGCGCGTCTGCAGCATGGGCAGTGGCATGCGCCACTCGAAATGCCAACTACTGCACCAAGCCTTCATGACAAACTGTAATGGACAAGTGCATCGCTTTGTTCATATTTCCTTGCTTTAGTGTGGCATGTGTCGTCTCAAGCAGTTCGTCTTGGAAGGTCGACCTCGGAACTCGTCGTTACCAGAAGACGACCACGGAGCGCCTCATCCCCGTTGCTCTCGGAACCACACCTACACAGAGTGTCGACTGACCCGTCGCCACAGAGCAATGACTTCTCATGATAGTGAAGTGCTGGTGGCTTCTGGCGGTGTGCTAGGTGGGGGGCACCTCGCTCGACTCTCGAGGGTCAAACAGCCGACGGCCATGCGCGCCCCGCCCTCAGCTCTCTTTGAATCTCTTGCTTTCTGACGCCCAAATGGATTGTAAGGTGACCAGAAAAATGCGAATGCAGAGCGGCTGACGCTCGACAGACACTCCCACCGCAACTCCCCTGCTTGACCGGGTCGTAATCATCACGTAGGTGGCAGACTTTTCTGTTGGAATTCTCACGGGTCGATCTTGGAGCTGATCTGATTACGAAGCGGGGCTGGCTCAGGCCTTGGCCAAGCTTGCGCGATTGTGTCTGCCAAAGAGGGAGCGAGCGTCGGGCTCTTCGACGTCAATCAGAAGGCTTTGTCAACTACACAGCAAATGATTGAGTCCTTCGCCCCTGGCAGATGCCTTTCATATGCTGTGGACGTCTCCAAGCCTGACCAAGTGAGTTCCCTGTCGCCAATCACGCCTCCGACCAGCTTACCGATCTTGCTTCCAGTGCGCCGAGGGTACTCAGGCCGTGGTAAACAAGTTTGGAGGTCTTCACGGCGCTGTTTTGGCGGCGGGGATGGCGCAGCAGACTTCACTCAGAGTCGGCGAAGACAACGACGAAGAATGGGCCTCCATCATGAAGATCAATGTCGATGGCGTGCGCAATTGCATCCGAGAGTGCGTCAAGTATATGCAATCTGGCTCCAGTCTCGTCACAATCTCGTCGGTGGCCGGCGTATGGGGTCAACCAAGAGGGGGTGCCTATTCAGCCTCAAAGCATGCGGTGATTGGGATGACCAAAGTGACTAAAGCAATTAAACGCCGTGCAAGATTCTGACCAACCTGAGCCCAGTCGTGCGCAAAGGATTGGGCGCCTACCATCCGCTTTAATGCTGTTTTGCCAGGTAAGCGTTTTACGGTAGGTAACGACGCTGCTAACTCTTGCAGGCCCAATTGACACGTTCGTTGTCGTCTGTCTGGCCATTTTGGCTGTGTTGATCGAGGTCGGCTTCAGACCCATGCTACGAAAGCAGCTGAGTACATCAGGGTTCACCAACGAGTCGACAATCTCCGCCTCCCGACCGTTAGGTCGATTGGGACTTCCAGAGGAGATAGCCCACGCCTGTGCTTTTCTACTCAGCGATAAAGCCTCGTATATCACTGGGTAAGCTTGTCGCAGACCTGCATGGGCGCAGGTTGAAGCCTTGTTCGAAGAGTAACACTTCTGGTTGATGGTGGTGGTCAATGCTAGCGAATGAAGCTGCTGTAAGATTGATGGGAATGTGGGGGGCCGCAACTGGGCGTGTTAGATCATTGCAATCTACTCAGGCACTGGCTAGTCAGATCGATGACCTGGTGGATGTCCGGACGTTTGCTGGGTTCCTGCACGAGCATCGCCTTGACCAGTTGCTTGAAGCCTTCGCTATACGGGTCATTCGCCCTGGGAAACTGCCAACTCCCATTGAGTACAGCCATTCTGTGTTCCGACCCGGCAGCGGGAAGGTGCTCGTAAGCCAAGCCCTTAGGAAAGAGCGGAGGTGGTGAAAAGGGACTCACGCTATGCTCCCGCCTTGGTCGGTCTGGTTGGTTTCAAAGGGCGACGTGCCGTATGCCAGTGCGTAGAGCGTGCAACCAAGCGCCCAGATGTCGACCTTTTCGTCAATCGTCGTGTCTGTCTTCACATCGAAAAGCTCCCTGCACGTGGGTGATCGCGGCTCAGTCGCTGGCGATAAATAGTCAAAGTCCACTTACGGGGGCCGGTAAGGCATAGTGGAATGCTCTGCCGCCACATCTTGCTCAGCGAGAGCCTGCGAGCGCGTGGAAATGACAACGCGAGCGGGTTTGCACGAGCCGAAATCCATCAGAATGGCCTGCTTGCCGTTGTCTGAGACCATGATATTGGCCGGCTTGATGTCCCTGTGCGCCCATGGTTGGATCTGGCCTTCCGGCGGGGCGGCCGCATGCGCCGTGTTGACGTTGGGTTTCGGTTTGGGCGACAGCCGGCCTTCAATGGCGTGCGTCCCATCCTCGTCCTCGACCTCTCCGCCAGTGTGCTCCGTTTCTTTGATCAAGTTGGACTGCTCGTCGGTCGGCCCCAAGCCCTCCTCCTCCTCTTCGCCTTCGCCAAGCGTAAACTTGCTGGATGAAGCGGAGAGCATGCCCGGCGACGGCGTACGACCAGGTGGATAAACCGCTGATGGACCAGGGACATAGGTGTGCATGGCCTTGACGCCTTTGCAAGCGCCAAGGAACAGCTGGAGCATGTCGCGCTCTGCAAACTTGGTCCCGTTTACAGCGTGCTGACCGATCCAGTCTTGTAGATTCCCCCTCTCAAAGTAAGGAAGGAACAGATAGACAGTCTTCGAGCCATCCGGCTCTTGGGTGACACAAGAGTCCACACACCGAATGCAGTGCGGGCTCTTGAAGCGCCTACTGGCCTCCACCTGGGCGCCCTCGCTGCGTGAGCCCGGCGCGCATTCGTATAAAAGCAAAAGAACGGACCTCTTTGAGCACTTCGCGCAGGTTCTCTGAGCCGAGAGGACAGCGGATCTTCTTTAAGGCCCACAGCTTGCCAGACTGCGCAAACGTCTGAGCTCGCACGGAAGCCGCTGCGTCTCAAGCCACTGACTGGATCCTGAACTTGGTACACGAACGAGAAGCCCCTGCAGTGCCCTGCCCTTAGACGTGCGCTGGGGCCAATAGAGAGCGCGTGCGAGCTCACCCCTCTCCAAGCAGACGGACGACTTTGAAGGTCCGGCCATTCAGCTTCAAGGTGGCCTCAGGCTTGCAGATGCAGGCAGAGATCGCCAAGTAGGCGTCTTGAGCCAACGAAAGCAGCTGTGACATTTTGGTGACGATGGGAGGAGGTCAAGAGGCAACTGTGCTTGAAGCGAGCCCACTTTGATTAACTATTGAATGAAGGCAGCAGCGTGTGGGAGAAATGTTCTAAAGGACTACGGCCCGTGAGAAGGAGCGGATATGCCTGGGCCATCAGCGTTTGCGGAAGGTGACCATGCGAGGCGTTTTGGGCTGCACTGGAACTGTCAGCGAGTGTCAAGATGCAAATGAAAGACTTGGAGCTTGCCATTAAAAGCATGGTCTGTGGTGTCGCACCGCCAGGTCAGAAACAAACGGCGGACACGTTCACATCACGGTGACTCACCGAGTAGTCGTTGTCTGGGAACGCCGGCGCATCCAAGGTCCACTCCAGATTGCGGATAAATGTAGAAATGATAGTGGCCAGCTGCATGCGTTACAATGTCAGCAACAAAGGCAAAAAGAGAAAAGCTCCCGCAGACGCGCCTGGACGTAGGCGAACTGCTCGCCGATGCAGCGGTGGCGCCCAGCGCCGAAAGGAAGGTAAGGCGAGTTGGCTCCTGTGGAGACTTTGCCGAATCCAAAGTCCTCTTCTGCTCCCGCCTCATCCGAAACAATGCCGAGGTCACCGAACCACCTTTTTGGCTTGAAGGCCATTGGCTCATCCCAGTGGGTGGGGTCGACCGCCGACACACCGGGTGCGGCAAGCAAGAAGTAGCCTTTGGGGACGACATAATGCCGGTTGGCGCCCGAGAGTTTGGCGGGGACGGGCATGTCCTGGCGGACCTTGCGCATGATGGAGTGAATTGGCGGGTGCAATCGGAGGACTTCGCGGATGCAGGCTTTGATCAAAGGAGTTTGGAGCTGGTCATAGTCGAGGGGCCGGAAGGTGCCATCAGGGTTGCCGAACGTGGCGACTTGCTCGGCGTACAGGTCCCTTCTGCGCAACGCCCTGCGTCAGGAGACCGCACCCTGCGTTTCAGACAAAGAGACGACAAACTGAAGCTGAGGGTCCTGACCCAAGCGCAGCAAGAGCCAGGAGGTAGTGGCGGCGCTCGTGTGTTGGCCGGCCATGAGAAGCGCGATCATCATGTGTGCGACCTGCTTGTCGGTAACTGCCACTCCATCCCTATAGCTCTTGCCAGTGAGAGATGCAAGCATGTCGATGTTATCCTGATGGGTCGGGTTCAGGTCAAGCACGACAGACTGGGGATCCAAACGCACCGCATCGTTCCCTTGCTCCCTCCGCTTCTTGATGATGTCCAAGTAAAAGTGGCGCATCTTGATGTGCGCCGCGTCTCGCTTCCAGTAGCTCGGCAGCGGCAATTGCGGGAAAACGAAATTAATGGGGGTGAAGCCGCCGTCGAGGTCGTGGTACAGTTGGGCAAACGTCTTGTTCAGGCCGGCCCGCACCTCGGGCCCTTGCAACGTCGCGGAAGCGGAGCAAATGGTGATTTCGGAGGCCACAGTGACTGGATCGTAAGTGGTGGTGTCGCCGTGGGACAAGATCTCTTTGGTGATATAGCCGAGAGCCTCGCCCGCGATAATGCCCACGTAGCGCCTGAAGTTCTCGGTCGACAGACCGAACTAGGAGAAGCACCCGGTATCAGCTTGTGAGCTACGAACAGACTGTGGTCTGGAGATCACCTTCATGAACTTTTTCTGTTGCATGAGCAGGTCGTTGGGGCAATCGTAGACGACCTCCGTGCCGAAGACACTGCGAGTGAGCGCCTGAGTTCCAGATCGCGACAAACACAGAGAGAAATCAAAGGACGCAACGGCGTGGTAAAGTTGGTGTAGGCGTCCTCAGCAGAGACGTGGGCCAGCTTGCCGTTCAGAATGAGGTCGGAACCAGCTGGCGTCAGGGCGCAGACGACTTTCCGCCCGGTCAGAACACTGTGCAGATGGGAGAGGTAAGCGCGTTGCTGGCAAGGAGAGAAGGTGGATCGCACAAGGTAAACACATCGCCGTGCTGAGGAAGAGCTTTCAGCGTGCTTGTCCTGTCCGCTAGATTGAGCACCAAAGCAACGGCGTACCTTTTTACGGTTCCTCTCAAAGAACGCATACGGGTCCATTCCGTCTGTCCGGCAATCAATCTGAGCCCTTTAGGTCCGGGCGGGAAAAGCAAGTCGCGCACAAGCTACGCTGGACCCAATCCAGGGGAAGATGTGGAAGACCATGGGCGGTACGGAAGGGTCCTTGGGCAGCAGCTGCAGCCAAACCCAGACTGGTCATCTACTGACCTTGGGGGAGCGGGCCACAAACGCGCTCACCAGCTGTTGAGCAACATTGAGCAGGGCGATGGCGGCTACCACTAACACCAGCACGACCCCAAGCGCTGCGAGCCCATTAGACGGCAGGGCACTGTGCAGCGTGCCCAAAAGGCCGGACGACGTTGACATGATGGATGGACGGTCACCGTAGCAAACCAAAATGTTCTGTGGCCACAAAGAGGCTCCTCCTCGGTTCCATGGCTGTGGTCCGTGCGCTGCTTGGAGGGATTCGTTTCATGGTCTGTATTTGCTCCCCATAGGCCTGCAAAGCAGCGAGGAAGATGCTTTGGAATTGAACTAATGCAACGCAGTGCGCTTAAAATACTAGGCCGTTGGCTTCGCTGCTCAGCTGGGCCTGTCTGGCTGCAAAGGCCTCCACGTCCTGCAGCTCGTTCAATTGAGTCTTGGTGGAGTCGGCTCGGTCGGCCAAGCGCAGACTTTTGCGAAGCTGGTTCGCCAAGAGCGTCAAAAAAGCTGCAGCGGCAGTTCAGAAAATAACGCACCTGAACAGCCTTCTCTGCCTCAAAGCTGGCTTGGTTCAGTCGCTGCCAGCCTTGGTGTCTGTCGCAGCGGCGTCGGGTGATCGTGCACACCAGGCCGATTTCGTCAGCGACGGTGGCGTCCGGCCGGCCTTCGAGAAATGGGCGCCCAGCGTCCGCGTTCACCCACGCTTCCCAATCCACATCGTCCCAAACGAGGCGAACGTCAAAGCCACACGGCGCATCGCTGGACACCTTGTCCTTTTTCGCCTTCCGCCGGGGCGGGCTGTCCGAGAGTGCAGCTGCAGCGGCACCCAGCTGAGCTTTGCGGGCATCGTGCTCCGTTACAGAAGTTTCCCATCGGGCGACGGCAAAGGCCAAGAAGTGGAGGCGAGCGTCCAACAGGCGAATCGAGTCGGCGAGCTGCTGCTGCTGTCGGTCGATGTCAGCGAGCGCTTTGGTGAGGGTGTCAATCTTGGACAGCCGAATACCACGCTCGATTTCTTCGTCTGCTTTAGGGATCACGACCAACGGCGTCTTCTTCGGGTGGCGGGGGGCATCCGTCGCGCGGTCTCGCGCAGCGGCGCTGCCGTTAGGGAGCTTTTTGACCACCGAGGGAGGCGTGGTGGACGAGTAAAGGGGCAGCCGAAAGTCAAGAGGCTCGTTGCGCTTGGCCGGGTCCTGGAGGAGCACGAGGCCTTTGCGCTTCGTGGCCCCACCGACCACTTGCCACAACCGTTCTGGGGCGATACCGCACGCTTCTAGTTTTGATGCCGCTACTTCCATGCCACACCAATCGCTGCAATACTTGGAGAGGGCGACCTGCGCCTTCTTGCAGCCCTTGCGGCAACAGCGCGCCTTCCAAGTGGTCCGCTTGTCCGAATCTGGGTTGGCCTCGCTTTCAGCGGGCGCCCAGAGCGAGACAGAGGCGGCCCGATGAGGAAACGTACCTGCTTCGCACTTGGGGCAGATGAAGTCGTTGATGAGCTCAATGTCATCCTCGTTCATCTTGAGGCACTGTTGAGGCGAGCAGTTTGGTCTTTCAGACATGGCTGCGACACAAGTGGTCGGTCAAGAAAAAGAGGGGAACCAACGTCTGTGTGGTACCACTCGTCACACCTGCCAACGACTTTCAAGTTAGTTGGGGGAATCGCAGGCTCGAGTCAGACCTTTCACGCACTTGTCGCAAGCGATCATCATCCGCTCTGGGTCGTAAAGCTGCTTGCAGATGCAGTACAAGCGGTCATCCTCCTCGTCGCTGTCCGCGTCGGGGTCGTAGGCGTGCGCGGTGACGGCCACAATGTAGTCATCGTCGTCCGACGACTCGACTTGCTGCTGGGCCTTAGCTGGCCGACTCGTTTTCTGTAGGAACATGCAGGCGCGCCTGAGCAAAGGGTCGGGGGCATTCAGGCAGCCGCCGAAGGGCGCACCTTTCGAGGAGCCGCAGATGTCGACGCTGCGGCTGTCTTCTCCTTCTTTTTTCGGCTACCAGACGCCTTGGATTTGCCCTTGCGATCGCGCTGCAGCAGCGTGAAACCAAGATGAGCTCGCCGCTTCATCCGCCAACGGGAATTGGTTCGTCTCCCGGAAGAACGCACCTTGGGCGGCGCGCCAGCTGCAGCTGGCTCCGGCTTGGGGGCCATGGAGGCTTCTCGAGACGGTCTCTCTGGTCTTTTGAACCCGGCATCGACGATGTTGTCCCCTGTCGAAGCGGGCGGGTCGGGTTCGTGTTGTGCGTCCGGCGCATCGGTCGAAGCAGCAGCTGATGCTTTGGAGACCGGGCTAGATAGGTCAACGGCGAATTTGAAGCCGTTGACGGTCTCGAACGTGAGCTCGGGCGGCGGCAGGTCCATGAGAAGTCGAGCAGGAGCAGGAGCAAGTCGAGGTCTGCGGGACTAGCAGTGTGGGCTCCCTTCCCTGGGGCGATCCTCAGCACAGCTAGCGCGTATGCAGCATGTGCTGAAAGAGCAGGGCGGGGCAGACAACTTCAAGCTTCAAGACCCGGGTTACCTGGATGGAACATCCAAGGTCCAGTGTCGAGTTTTTGTCGACAGTTTTCGGAAATTTCCCGTAAAAGACATCCTCGAGCCATCCTCGAACCTTCGGGCGGACTCATTCAGTGTTGCTTTCTCCCCACCAGCGAGGAGGCGCCAGCGAAGCGCGCCTCCGAGCCTTTGACATGTTGCAAGAAGCCGGAGGAGCAAAGTGGCGGGATTGTTGGGATAGACTGTGGCAGCAGCTGATCAGCGTCGAGGCGTCGAGGTCATGCATTCTCCTTCGAGCCTTTCCCTGTTGTGCAGTTCCATAGGCTTTGCCCATTATAATAAATGCGCAACGAAAGCTAGTCCATCCAGGTCCCAGCGCCCACAACTTGGCGCCTTTAGCTTCTAGTGGCTCTCTCACTCCAAGACGACCTTCGTTGAAGGGTCTTCTTGCTACCGCCGTCTCTTGCAGTCTGCTCCCGTCCTTTTGTGTCCTACTGTTTGCTATAGAACGCGATTCAGTGTTTTCGACGACACCCACGCATCTGCTTGCTGGTTTTACTCAAGCGCAGGGCAGTCAAGATGAGTCAAGGGTCGCCGCGCTCGTTGAGGTCCAGCGCAAGCCCGGAGAAGCGATCCTTTTCCTACATCGATGCGCTGGATAGCGAGCCTTCATCGCCGTCGACACCCTCGCCCACCAAAAAGGCAAAGAGGACGCTCACCAAATCACCGAGCTCGTCCTCGTTCATCGCCCAAATGACGGGCCCACCCGTTGACAACCCGCTCTCTGTGCCTAGTGTGCTTCAATTTGACCTCCTGGAGGCCAAAGCTCATCTCGTTGGCGTTGACGTGGGCTCTCCTTTGTCAGTCTGCATCCAAAATGTCACTGATCGAAAGGTGGATCCCTCCCCAGCCGCGGTTCGGGTCAGTTACCTGCCAGCCAATCGAAGACTAGGTAGCTAACGAATGCTCATCATTTAGGCCTCTGTTCGACAAGGTCCCCTGCAAGCCCTTTGAAGACATCGTGGATCAAGAAACCCTCGAGTCGGGCCAACGAGACCTTTCCAACCACGTCAACCCTTATCGAGCGCTGGTGACCTCTATTCTTGGGCAGCAGATCAGCTGGCTAGCCGCCCGCGCTGTCACGCACAAGTTCTTGAGGATCTATTTTCCCTCCCTTCCAGAGAAGTATACACCGGGCCTAGAGACTGGGTTTCCTACGCCGCTCCAAGTTTTTGAGACGTCACACGCAACGCTGCGAAGCGCTGGTCTTTCCGGGCGGAAGGCGGAATATGTGCAGGATCTCTCCGCAAGGTTTGCGGACGGCCGGCTCTCGGCAGAAAAGCTGCTGGCCATGAGCGACGAAGAGGTGTTTGAAAGCTTGTGCGCGGTGCGCGGCATAGGGCCGTGGACGGTGTGTTGCCCCGCCGCTTTTGCCCTAATGTGCTTCAAATTGAATCTCGATTTGCCCCTCGTTAGGTTCAGATGATGCAGATGTTCGTTCTCAGGCGCCAGAACGTCCTTGCACCCGGTGAGCTCTCAAGGTCTGCCCGCTTTTATCACTTCAGACCTTGACGCGACGCACCAACAGGCGACTTAGGATTGCAAAAGGGTCTCATTCGTTGGCTTGGTTTCGAAAAGCCGGCCATACTACCGGCCAAGCTACTGAATCCGGCCAAGCCTGTTCCTCCTTCCGTGCCAAGCGAAGATGCCGACCTGCCCGACACAATTGTGACCTCATCCAACAGTGCGCTGGTCGAAGACGCGCCAGCCGCCTCCGACGAGATCGTGCAATGGCCACCCGCTCCGCCCTTCCCGGCGTCCCAAACACTGACGAGAGACAAGCTGCGAGGCCGCTTGAACAAAAAAGTCAAGTAGGCCTTGTAAAGACGTGGGTCTGGTGTTCACGCTGACAAAGAGCTGGGCCGTGCAGAGGCAACCTGTATCTGACTCCTGCCGAGATGGAAGAGCTCACCAAGCCTTGGGAGCCGTACCGCTCGGTTGGATTGTACTATATGTTCGGCAGCGTTCTTCCCTTCTTTCGCGGCGGAAACCGAGCTGAGCGTAAAGCCACAGGTGGTCGCTTGCAGAGGGGGAGTGAAGCCGGTTTTCTCGAGGCCCAGTACCCCTTTGCACGCCAAGTCGTCACATTAACGAGAATGTTGCATTTTACTCGTTCCGTTTCGACCAGTGTTGTATTCACGAAAGGAGCGGGCATCCAATTAAAGGAAACCGAATCCAGCCATTGGCATTGCAGTCCCTCAACGCCATGGACCCAGCTTCTTAAACTCTTGCCACCCGATTGGCGGGTCGTACACGCCCAACTTAGCCTTGAGGTCTGCTAGAGGCGTCTCCCATTCTTTCTCCCAATACACCCCGATCAGGCAGTCGGCACTGGCGCCACACTTCACCGCCCAAGGCGCGTAGGTGGACAGCACTCTTCTCCGGCCTGCCGAAGATATGCGCAGGGGCCCAAAAAGGGCGGAGAGCGCCGCCACCGGGAGGCCAAAGTTGGCCAACTCGAACCATTTGACGACGACCTCGGCAGAAACGGA
This sequence comes from Cystobasidiopsis lactophilus, assembly GCA_001599975.1. Lineage (NCBI taxonomy): Eukaryota > Fungi > Basidiomycota > Agaricostilbomycetes > Agaricostilbales > Chionosphaeraceae > Cystobasidiopsis > Cystobasidiopsis lactophilus. The sequence continues at coordinate 2,954,136 of BCIO01000005.1, forward strand.
CACAGGGAAACCTGTGATGACATGGTAGAAGTCGTGGCATTCGCGGTAGCGCTGCATCACGTAGGCGAGCTCGGGGTTGTCGATGAAGCGGACCTGCGAAAGCCGAGCTGAGTGAGACGCCCCAGGCGCTTTCGAGGTTAGGTTAACGCTGCTCACGGGATCTCGAGTGTCGGGCGTGACCTTGCACCAGTCGAGCCAGCGAACGTAAGCCCGGCCAAAGGATTCCTCGGGTAGCTGGCGAAGGCCTTCGAGGTCGATGCTGCGAGAGGTTATTCGGGGCCGCTCCTTCAATAAAAGTCGACCAGACTCCGTCTTCAGCATTTCATCGCGGAGTTTAGGCAGACGCGAGCCGGCCGTCGTCTCGCTCAAGGTGGCAATCATATCTATCGCCGCCATCAGTCTCGCAGCTCTCCTACGCAAAGCGGATAAAGAGGCCACGCGCCATGTCTCCAAGGGTCATACAGGGACATCATCGCAGAGCCAGCCGCCAGGAAAGCGTTCTCAAAACCAGAGAGAGGGACATGGCCTTCGTAGGCGACTTGGGACCCTGCCTCCGTCCAATAAGCACGTAGTGTGTGCAACCTGAACTAGAGAGCTCCTTACGGGACCTGCGTTGAGACTGACAGACCCGCTGCACCAGCTGCAGCGACTTGAGGCGCGCCATCGAAAAGTTCTGGCCCAACGTGCTTCTTGTCCAGTCCCCCCCAAACGGATTTCTCACCCTTCATCAAAAATGTCCTTCAAAGTCAGTTTGTCTTATTCATACATGTTGACCGAAGGCAGGCGCTGATGTCCTGCACAGGTCGCAGATATTTCGTGCGTCGGGGTTGGCTCTGCGTTTGGCTTGAGCCTAAAATTTGATCGTGCCTCTGGGATGCTGCAGCCTCGCCGCCTGGGGCCGCAAAGAGATCGAGCTGGCCGAGAAGGAGGTCCGTTTGCGTTCTGGACGCGCTCGCGAGGGGAAGAGCCCGCTAAGCGTGCGCGACAACAGATGCCGGGCCTTGTCGCCTTGCGCACCACCGTGAGCGCTCCGTCTCACACTCGGTCACCCTTCACGACTGACCGCTGTCCTTCCCACTTTCTCAGTACGGCAGCGCTCAGCCTTTGAAGGGATCGAGGATCGCTGGATGCGTTGGTCCCCATTTTGCTCGCAGTTTTTCACCTTCGCAGTTTTCTCTGACACGGCAATCGCACAACAGCTGCACATGACCATTCAGGTGAGAAGCTATCCACTGTCGTAGTCAAGGATCATCAATGCTGAGCTTCGACGCCTAGACGGCCGTCCTGATCGAGACCCTCACCGCCCTGGGTGCTGAGGTCGCCTGGTCGTCTTGCAACATCTTCTCCACCCAAGACCACGCTGCTGCTGCCATTGCCGCCACTGGCGTGCCCGTCTATGCCTGGAAGGGCGAGACCGAGGAGGAGTACCTCTGGTGCAGTAGGTGGCATCCGCTGTTTTTTGTAGCCCCATCAATCTCACGTTTGTGATGTGGCACACAGTTGAGCAGACCTTGACCCGCTTCAAGGATAACAAGCCTCTCAACATGATCTTGGACGACGGCGGCGACTTGACTGCCCTCGTTCACAACAAGTTCCCCCAGTTCTTGCCCGACATCCGTGGCATTTCTGAGGAGACCACCACCGGTGTTCACCACCTCTACAAGCTCCACAAGGAGGGCAAACTCAAGTGCCCCGCCATCAACGTCAACGAGTGGGTGCCCAGATTATCTGCGAGGCTTGCCTCATACCAGACAACTGATACCTCTCGCTCGCTTCAGCTCTGTTACCAAGTCCAAGTTCGACAACGTGAGTCGCCAGAATTCTGCTCGCAATTTGCTTTATTCATGCGAGGCCTTTCTAGTTGTACGGCTGCCGCGAGTCTCTTGTCGACGGCATTAAGCGCGCAACCGATGTCATGCTCGCCGGCAAGGTGGCTGTCGTCGCTGGTTTCGGTGATGTTGGCAAAGGCGTGCGTGTTCCGACCAATGCCGATGCCCAAAGCACGCAAAGCTCACATTCTTTTTGCTTAACTAGTGCGCCCAATCTCTGGCTGGCTACGGCGCTCGCGTCGTCATCACCGAGATCGACCCCATCAACGCTCTCCAGGCCGCCATGGCTGGCTACGAGGTCGTGACCATGGAAGAGATCGCTCCCCGCGCCAACCTCTTTGTCACCACCACTGGCTGCCGCGACATCATCACCGGCAAGCACCTCGAGGTCATGAAGGATGATGCCATCGTCTGCAAGTAAGTCTGTTTAGTGGAGAAGTTTAGCATGGTCGGCCACCTCACATGCGTTGGTATCAGCATCGGCCACTTCGATATCGAAATCGACGTCGCCTGGCTCAAGAAGACCGCCACCGAGGTCGTCAACATCAAGCCCCAGGTCGACCGCTACACCATGCCCAACGGCAACCACATCATCCTCCTCGCTGAGGGCCGCCTGGTCAACTTGGGCTGCGCCCATGGCCACCCCTCTTTCGTCATGTCCTTCTCCTTCTCCAACCAAGTTTTGGCTCAGATCGAGCTCTGGAACTACGCTTCTAAGTACCCCTTGGGTGTCCAGTGCGCTTCTTGAGCTGCCTCGTCGTTTCCTGGTTGCTCATTTGAACAACAGCATGCTGCCCAAGGCCTTGGACGAAGAGGTCGCTCGCGCCCATTTGGCCTTCTTGAATGTCAAGCTTACCGTCATGACGCCCGTACAAGCTGAGTACCTTGGCCTCGACATCAACGGCCCCTACAAGGTGTCCCACTACCGTGAGCAGATTTGCGCATCTTTGCCTTTTCATCTTGCTCAAAACATGTCCCTCGCCAGGCTATTAACCGTATCGCCTGCGTCACGGCCTCTCACTTCTCGCTTTAACTGCATGGATCCTGGTATACCCAAAAAGGTTGTTTTAACCCGCCTTCGTTTCCGAACATCATACCCTTGCATTCAACACTGCAATCCAAGCTTGCGCGCTTCCTCCGCTTAAGGAGAAGCATATCTCAATCAATCCCATTTGGGTGCAGTGTCAGGCACGAGCGAACGAAGAGTGCGTGGGAATGTGGCCATGGTGCAGGGTATTCGAGTTCATGGGGAAGCAACCTGGCGTCTTACGGCGGCCGCCCGCCGAACCCTCCGGCTTTGTTGTTCCCTCCCCTCGCTGGTGAAGAGTCGTCAGCCGACAGGATGATTTGATTCTGCTGGAAACTTGTGCCGAGCCCAATCTCGCGCTCGTCGTCTGGCAGTCCGGCTGCAGATGGCGGGTCGTAGGCATCGTTGATCTCGTCAAAGATCTGCCAGGGCCGGTGCAGGTCCGTGTTGCTAGCCGTTTTCAGTGGGTGGCTAAGAGTTCAGGTAATCAGGTCAGGTCTACGGAGGCTAGTCAAGAACGGGGCCAGATTGAAAGCTCACGCTTCGGTGTTGTAGACATAGTGGTCCAACGAGAAGACGTCCACGTCAGAGAAGAGCAGCCAGTAGTACTTGAGGCTGCACACCGGAGTCAGTCAGGCCCTAAAGCAGCTTCTGAAGCGCAACCGCCCACGTTTCGGCAAACACAAAGCTCTCGCAGTAGTCGGCATGGGCCGTGTCTTGTCGCTGAACATGCGCTATTGCGGAAAATCCGCCGGGCACAGCTGTATTCGAGACAAAGGCGTGGAACATGTGCCAGCCAATGTCCTGGGACCGAATCAGGTTTTCGATGAAGAAGCAGGAACAGATTGTCCGTACCTGCCACTTCTTATCTCCCGTCACTCGCCACATGTAGAAAACGCTCTCGATGGTCTCTGGACGGCCCTTGTACTCGCCGTCCATCCGGCGGACGCCAATGATTGGATTTCTTCGCGGCACCAAAAATTTGCCCTCTGATGGTGCTCAACAGTTCGAGTCAGACTTGAACGGCAGGAAAAACAAAAGAGGAAGGAGGCGCACGGTCTCCCTTCTGCTGGATGTAGCGATCGGCGTCGTCTTCATTGTAGAAAACCATGTTCTCAGGAGCAATGCCGCTCCGGGTCACACTGATCAAAGAACATCAGAGATCAAGGAAGCCTTCAAGCAAAAGCAGGAAAACTGACTTGTAGGCCCACACGCAAGACGAGGTGAACTAGGGTGGAGGAACCTTATCGGCCTGCGCCTCGTCAACGGCAAAGAGAGAAACCCACCCTGTCAGCGGTCTCCAAATCTCTCGGTCGGTTGAGCAGTCGCGATCCCAGGGACAGCATGGCACCAGCAAAGCAGGTCTGCGTGGCATTGGCAGACATCAGCTTTGGGGCTTCCGCGGCCAATCATACGAAACCCACCAAGTGCGTCAGGGTGGGCGTAAAGCGGTCCCAGGTGTTTTCGCCGAGAACCAGCAGATTTTGGTCAGGCACGACTTGAACCTCGGCCATCAGGTGGGTGGCAACGGACTCCATTGCGTCCGTGTACATTCTCGCAAACTGGTCTTCCGAATCAGAGGACAACAGATGATGCTGCTTGATTAGGTATTCATAGTAGCTGTCGGCTGAGAAAGGGACGCCACTTCAGCTTGCGCAATAGAAAGGCAGAAGCCAAGATCGACTCCGACCTTGTCCTCCCATGGAGTAAGTGCCCCGCAGGTGTTTGGCGGTATCTGAGACTTGAGTGGGCAAGAGGCCTTTGGGGTGGACCAGGTGGTTGAAGCCAGAATCCAAGAAGTCCATGCACCTCTTGACTAAGTCGTAATATCTTGGCTCGCCGGTCAATTGAGCCAACCGAGTGTACTCCAAGGTCATCGAGCCAGCTTCTGCAAGCACGACTCGACCAGCGTCTGTCCCCTCGGGATTGCTGTGCGCACGGCTTTCAGCGCTTACTAGGTTGGCACGGGGATCACACTCACAAACCCAGTCGATATCTGCCTAAAGGCAGGCCGCTTTTGGTACCGAAGCTGCCCACAATCCAATCGCCCAGCTCTCTTGCTCGTTTGAGCATGAGCGAGTCGCCAGATAGATCGTAAGCGGCCAGCAGCCCGCCAAAGTAACGGATGCACGTCTCAAACGTGGGAATGGAAACATGGTCCGCTCGGCCATCTTTTAAGAGAAGCCAGGTGGGTCAGAAAGACAGCAACAAATCGCACAAGCAACGGGGCTTACAAGCGGATGTTGTGCCGGACAACAAGGTGAAGTCGACGTTGCGGACATGCGTTCTGGCTAAAGCATAGTCTCTCTCCCACCCAAGCATCAGTAACAGGTCCCTGTTTCGACAAACAACGTCAGGGTTTGGGCAATCTCCCTTTCCGGCAAAACTCACAATGCATCGATGGCCGTCGCTCCCCAGCCATTGAAAGGGTTGCGAGATGTATTCGACACGGGCTTGACCTCGTCGCTACCCCACGCAAACTCCCTGATAGCATGCCACATGGCCTTTGAGCCACCCCCGACGCACAATCGAAAGAGAGCAAAGAGCCGCCACTCAACTTGTAGCCTTCCCAACCGTGCCGAATCGCTCGCTCGACCCACTGCCGCCTCCTGTCCCTCTCCGCCTTCTCCTTCGCCGTCTCCTCGACCGAAGACGCCTGCACCTTGGGCTTCTTCCCTCCAGCCGCGGCCTTGGGCATTCCGTGAGGATTCGCCTTGAGTGGCGGCTCGAGGTCTTCGAACCGGACCATGGCCTCTTTGCTGATCTTTGCGCGGCCGACCTCTTTGCGCGCCTTCTCCAGGGCGCTTGCCGCAGGCCAGCTGGGCAAAGGTGGGTCCCGCGGCTTCCGGTTTGGGTCGAAGAACACGGCGGCGATGTCAGGCTTGTTCGGCCAGGGGTCCGAGTCGGACGGTGGCAGGTCAATGTACGAGTAGGTTGGCAGGTCGTCTTCGGAAATGACGACGGGGAGGGCCTGCGCTGGGGAGCCTGCTGGCGCCTTGCCCAGCCGGCCCTTTGGCGGCGTGCCCCCGGCCCCTGGCGGGCGCTCAATCACCAGGTTGGGCTGCCATTTGTCTGGCGGCGGTCGCGGGTGGTGCCCTTCGCGTTCTTCATCGAACGCCGCCCGAAATGAATCGCCAGAATTGAGCCAGAAGATGAGCGTGAGCCCAAGCAACGCCAAACCGGCCACTTTGGCGCGCGACCGGGAGCGAAGCAGAGCACCTAGGTCGGGCATTGGTGGATGCACACACAGAACAAAAGGATGGCCGCGTGAAGCAAGTGGCGCCTGCCGCTCCTCCTCCGCCTCGTCTTCGCCTCCTCTCTTTCGTCAGCAGCCGACTTCGAACAAGCTATGTCCGCCACCCACCCTTACAGTGAGTCCATCCTTGCATTCCTTTCACAATTGCTGAAGCAGCAGCAGCCTGCCTGACCTGCGCTTTGGCTTTCCACTCGTCCAATCTTCAGCGTAAATTTGCTTGCCTGCTCTTGCCCAAGGCCTCCGAGCTCACAAAGGGCTGGCCAGGCATCCACTATTCCACCGAGCTGCACAAGTACAATGCCAAGAGAAAGATAGCTGGGCTTCCGAGCGTCACAGAGGACAGCTTCAACAGCAAATTGCAGCGGTCGGCAGCTCCCCCAGCCTCTGGCGCAGCGGCGGCCGACGAGAAGCTCTTCTGCAAGCCTTGCCAGTGCGTGTTTCCTCTTTCCTCTGCCGCTCAAAGCCGGTGCAAGTGGGCTGACTGGACCGCATGAGCAGCAAAAGCTTTGCGTCTGAAAACGCTCTGTCAGCTCACCTGCTCTCCAAGAAGCACAAGGAGTCCACCCTGCGCTCGGCCTCGTCCCCTCTCCAGTCCAACAACTTTGACACCTTTGCGTCCTCGGCACTGCAATGCCTGTTCTGCGCCACCGCCCACACCACCTTGGAGCGCAATGTGGAGCACATGCACAAGGCGCACGGCTTCTTCTTGCCCGACCGGGAGTACATCGTGGACGAAGAGGAGTTCATCATCTACCTGGCCAAGTTGATCGCCACCGCCAACGTCTGCATCTTTTGCGGCCTGTCCTTCAGGCAAGACCCGCCGCCGGTGGCGGATGGCGGACCGACCGAGGCGTCCACCCCTGCTTTGTCTCCCGAGCAAAGGCGAAAAGGGATTGTTGCGGCGCAGATGCACATGAGGGACAAGGTTCGGCGGCGGCTCGGTGTGAAGGAACAGAATCTCTTGCTGACCAGCTCTTTGACCTCTGTTCACAGCAACACTGCAAGCTCCATTGGGATACGGAATCGGAACGTTTGGCCTGGTCGGATCATTTCGATTATTCGGCGTCCTACGCCGCCCAGGAGACGACGGCGGAAGGTGATTGGGAAGACATGGACGAAGACTCGTCTGCAGCATCTTCCGCCTCGGACGAAGACGACTTGCCAAGAGAAGGCGGTGTGCGCTTCGGGGATTCCGATTTTGAGCTGGTCCTCCCGTCCGGAAAGCGCATTGGCCACCGAGCGCTCAAGCAAGTGTACCGCCAAAATTTTGTGTACGCGCCTCTTTACATCCAAAATGTTCAGGATCAGCACCTAATTCAGCCCGTTGCTTCTACGCAGCCCGGTGATAGAGCGGGAAAGACAAGAGCAGACCGGCCGATCTCGCCAATTGCTCATCGAGGACAAAGCGCAGCGCTCCAATGCCCTTGTGCAGGCCAGGTTTGGGCACTTACTGGCCGGAAACTCTGGGGAGGCGCGCCAGTCCAAGCAAGCCCAGAGCCGGCGGGAGGTGGCCGCTGCCCATCGCTTCAGGACCAAGATTGGCTTCAGGCACAACAGCCAAAAGCGTGAGTGCACTCCTGTCATTAGTAGAGCTCAGCAGGACTGATTCGCTACATGATCTCCAGACTTCCGCGACCCCCTCTTGCAGTGAAGCCCTCAGATAGCGGGAGATGTAGAATGGATCGTTATTTTTGCACATACGAGGAATCGCCTCATAGAAAAACGGTATCTTCAACTTGCTTGGGTCACCACAAATGCGCCAGGTATCACCCACGACCCCGAAGAAAACCCCAGATTATGTATGCACGAACAAACGAAAGCGGAAGAAAAAAGTGAGCGTCAAAAGCACTAGAAGTCTGTGTCAGGGCGGGGACAGTATCAGTTGTAGACAGAGTTCTTACATTGAGCTTGCTTTTGCGCTGCTTGAGGGCCTCTAGACGCTGCTGCAGCTCCTGGCGAGCCAAGTCTTTCTGTTGCTGCTCTTGGTCCCACCGGTTGTGTTCTGTGTCGCGAATGGCGCGGAGGCTGTCGACCTCATGCTGTGCTGCTGCCAATTGGTGCTTGAGCGCCTCGAACTGAGCCTCTTGGGCGCCCTTTTCTTTGGCCGTGTTGGCCAGCTGGACCTTTGTCTTTCTGAGGGAGCGCTCGGCGTCGTTGAGCGCTTCTTCCAGCGTGGCAATCAGCTGGTGGCTGGCATTCAGGTCCTTTTCGGCGTGGGTGATGCGCTCGGTCAAGCGAAGGATCTGGGTGTCTTGGCTTTCGATCCGCGCCTGCCACCTGGGGTCCAAGCTGACGCCGTCCAAAGCCGAGAAACTGCTGGTCGACGCCCGAGCGCCAACAGTTGTACGACTGGCGCGAGAGCCGCCGCTCGAGCTGTGCGACTCGGATGGCTCCGGAGAGGGTGGAGGCAGATCGGAAGGCACTTCGGGCAAAGGCATGGAGGGCGGGGGAGCCAGCGGCGGCGATTTTGTGGACATGCGGACGCCAGAGCCGATCGCCGGGAAGGCTGAGGGCGGCGTGGAGGCGTCAGAAAAGTCGCTTTCGCTGGAGGTGGAGGGCGTGAGTGCCGGGGTGCGGCTGTCCACGCGGACTGAGAGGCTGCTGCGTTCGCGCTCCTGCTTGGCCATTTGCAAGAGACCCTTGAGCTTGGCGATTTCTGCGCGCTGGTCTTCGACAACTCGCTGCTGGCCAGCGTGGGCCTCCGCATCTTGCTGCAGCGTCGCCACCAGTTGCTGCAGCTGCTGCTCGCGAGCCGATCTGGTAGCGAGAAGTGGGATTTACATCTAAGAATGAAAGGCTGATTGAACAGGAACTTCTTACTTGGCTGCATCTGAGGCCGACCACTGCTGCTTCTCCTGGATCATCTCATTGAGCGCCGAATCCAAACGCGCCAGCTCGTCAGCCAGTGCTGCGGCATTAGCATGCTCTTCATCCACTTGTTGGCGTGCAGTCTGGTGCATCTGCTGAAGGTCTTGCAGCTCGCGACTGTGCTGCTGGCGTGCATCTGCATGCTGTTGCTTCTCGGTCTCGAGTGCAGCCTGCATGATCTTCGTTTGAGCAAGAGTTCCCTGCGAGCAGGAACCGCCAAAGAGACAACGCACTTGAAGCTGGCCAAGTTCGGATCGAGCGCCTTGTGCAACCTGGAGCTCTGACGACACGCCAGCGAGCCTTTCTCGCAGTTCCACCGACTGGTTCTCGTGCACCCGCTTGGCCTGAGCTAGAGCAGCTTCGTGGGCAGCGACCGCGGCGTCATGACGTTCGCGTAGCTGGTCGAGCTCGGTTTGGTGCGCGTCCTTCGATTGTGACAGAGCTGCAGCATGCTCGCGGGCCAGTTGATCGAGCCGCGCTTCGTGGGTCTGCTGCAAAGACCCCAGGGCTGCTTGATGTTGAGCTTGAGTGTCGGACGCAACCAGGTCTCCCGCCGTCTTGGCTTGCGCGGAAAGGGCGCTGTGGTCGTCGACTTGCCGCCGCAAAGCGTCGACTTGGAGCGACAGTTCATCCTTGGCTTTAGTGTGAGTGGTCAACGCGGCCGCGGCTTCAGCTATGGCCTGCTTGTGAGTCTCTTGCTGGTTAGCGGCAGCCTCCGAGGCGGCCTTCAGCTGGTCATTGAGTCGAGTGATTTCGTCTGACGTGAGAGAAAGCTGATCGCGGTTGAGAGCTTCCAGGGTTCCCAACTCTCGCTCCACTTGATTCAGCTTGGACATGAGCTCTTCCACCTCTTCGCGATGAAGCGCCTCCTTGCGAGCCATCGAGCGCATTAGGTCCTCCAATCGCGCATCGTTGTCGACATGCCCGTTTGCGTCCGCCAGCTCTTCAACGGTGTCGTCGGCGCTAGCCGGGTGGTGGTCACCGTTGATGCCGCTCTGTCGCTTCTTGGATGGGGTGCGAAGCAGCACTGAGGTAGCAGTAGCGTCTTCAGCGGGGCGCCCGTTTTGCTGAAGGCGCGTCTCGAGCTCTCGGATGGCAGTGTCGCGCTGGAAGAGCAGTTTTCGAAGCTGGGCGATTTCTCGGAACTGCGCGTCAAAGTTCCGGCCGCCAGACGGCAAGTCGATCAGAGAGCCTCTGCGCCAACGCGGGCTCGTGGGTGAGGACGGGCGATGATGAGGTGGAGAAGGCAAGGAGCGCGCCAAAAAGGACTCCGAGGCAGAGGAGGAGAACGCCGCCGGCCCTGCCTGAGATGCCGGCAGCGCGTTCTCTAAAAAAGGCGGCGCGGCTACTGGCGGCATGCTCTGCCGCGAGCGAGTCGGTGAGAGGGGAACAGTTGTGGAGGAGGGCAAGGTCGGGAGCGGTAAGCGATCTTCGCGCAGGCTCGGCAACTTGGCGGCGTTGATGTTGCTCATGGACACGGACCGGTTCAGAGATGGCGAGCGCACGCGCGGGCTGGAAGGCTCCTGATCTTGCAGCTGGCGCAGTGTTTCCAGCGTCAGTTGGTGCTCGGCTTGCAGCTTGTGTAGCTGTTCGGTAGCTTCCTTGCCCGCTGAGAGCTTCTCGAGCAAAGAAGGCTCCTTTCCCTGTGCCAGGTGTGAGGAGCAATCACCAATTACATGAGTAGGCAGGTCGGGCTCACATTTGCGGCTTCGGTGGGCTGTGCGAGCAAGTCCTGCAACATCTTGAGCTGGTCGCGCATCGCCTGCGACTCGTCACTCGCCACGGTCGCCGCGCCAGCCAAATCGGTGTCCATCTCGCTCTGGTGGCCGTCGATAATCTTCTGCATCATCTCGATCTGGGCAGCCCGCTCTTCCAACTCTCGAAGCATCGCCTTGATTTCCTCGGACGAAGAATCAGGCAGCTCGCCGGGGGGCAGAACTCGGACTACTGCGTGATTGGTAGGGGCTGACGCCGGTGGCGGAGCAGCAGCTGGCGGTTCTGAGACTTGGAGCGACGCCAATTGGTTCTCTAAAGATTGGATATAGCGCTCGGCTTGCGACAAGTTGTCCTTGTGGCGTCCCAAGTCCTACAAGTTCCGTAAATGAGCGATCATCTTGGCCGCAGCAATGCCACGAACCTTTTTCAGATCGCCCAACATGGATTGCGACGATTGCTCGCCGTGCTCGAACGCCCGGACTTTGTTTTCGAGATCTTGAATGTATGCCTCGCTTGTGACCTCACGGTCGCGGAGCCTGGCGAGTGTGCCGGCCAAATCGTCCACCGCTGTGGCTGACATGGAGCGGTGCGCTTCTGCCTCCGCCTCGGACTCTTTGAGGGCGTTCTCGGTGTGGAGGAGGGCGGCCTTGGTGAGTGCCAGTTGACTTTCAAGAGACGTAAGCGACTTCTCGTAGAGGTCGACAACAGGCTCGACCGCGGCGGCAAAATCCTGGGGAGTCAGCGAGCCTCTCGACTCGCGGGACGACTCTGAAACAGCTTGGATGCGGTTGTGCTCGAGGGGGAGGGCTGGGGAGTAGTCGGTGCCTTCGCCTACGCCAAGCAGCAAGGAGCCGCTCGACCCGAAGGAAGTTTCGGCGCCATTGGCCGATGATGGCGAAGATTGTCGTAAGTCTTGGACTTCAGCCCTGAGCCTCAAGACCAGGTTTTGCAGGTGTGAGATGTCTTCCCAGCCACTCTCGACTTCATTGATGACGGCCGAGTTCTTGATGTGCTTCGCCCGCTCGGCGTATTTGAGAGTGTTCTGTGCTCGCGGCGCCGGACGGTCAGCCAGTCTGTAGCTTCGGAAGCTAAAGGGGCACGCACCAGAGTCTCGGAGCTGTTGAACTCAATGGGCGAAACGCAGGCCACCATAAGAGTGACGGCGCTGCCTCCCAGCGAATCTTGGAGTAGTCTTGTTAATTTAGAGTCGCGGTAGGGGACGTGTGCGCCCCGTGCTCGCCCAGGAGCCGAAGCCAGCGCTGAGATGACATTGCCTAAGGCAAGAAGGCCGCCATTGATGGCGATACCTTCCTTGACCCGGTCGCCAACTGCCGACGTCCGCTTGATGCGTTCAGAGCCTGCCAGGTCGACAAAGTTGAACTTGGAAGTGATGGTGACTTGCTCGTCATCTGCTGGCTGAGGTTGCTTGGAGCGGTCCATCGCTGACGGCGTGCCAGGCCGGCCAGGAGCCGGGCTGCCCAAGCGGCTGGGCAGGCGCGAGGCCCGGGACGGCGCTCTGGCAGAAGAACCTCCGCCTTTGGTTTGGGATAAGGTCAAGGCAAAGATTGCATGGGAGCGAGACGACTGGGCGTTCATGCTGGTCTCGCCGGTCTGGCGCACAGACGATCCCGCGTGGAGGTTGCTGGAATCTCACAAACCTGGTAAGTCTCTGCTTTGATCCTGTTGGTATATAGCAGAAGCTTACGCCATGACGTGGTCCAGGTCGAAAACGGTGTCCTCCGTCAAGCCAGTGCACATTATGCTCCCTCGGTCTTCACGAATGGCCACGGGCGGGCGCTCGCCGGTCTCCGTCGATAGCAGGTCGATCAGCTCTTCGTTGTAGAGTTCGAGGTAGGAGTTTTTGAGGGTGTAAGAGTGCGAGCTTTTGAGAGCGGCCAGGTGGCCAAAGATGGACTTGACGGCGCGAGGGATGATGCCAAGGCGTTCTTGAGATGCTGTCGACGTCGGGTCCATAGCATCCGTACTGTTGGACAGTTAAATAAGACGCAGGGCAAGCCTCCCCGGAAAGAAAACCGCACCCCATCCTGCAAGACGCGGAGATTCGTTAGGCAACCCGTCTGCTTCCCACTCAGCAAGAACGCACGTAAAACTCTTCCCGCTGCTTGTCTGTCCATAGGCCAAGATGGTGACATTCTGCAGCGCTCCTGGCTTGAGCAAGGTGGTCTCTCATCGAAAGAGAGGCGTGGTAAACAGACGTAGCCCTGCAAGAACCTCTCAACCAATTCCTCTACCACGTCGTACACTTCTTGCTGGCTCGACTCTGGGCCAAACACTCTGTCGAACGTGAAGGACTGCTTGCCGGTGCGGGAGGGCGTGGCGGTCACAGGGGTCGCCGAGGTCGCATCAATAGACAGCGAGTTGGAAGCCGGGCTGGCGGTCACCACAGGCCGCTGGAAACGCGTGGGTGCCGTCTCGTTATCCAGCAACGGCTTGACGCGGACAACTGAGTGCCAACGAGAACCGTCAGCAACTTGCTTTTATTGAGCACATAAGAGCGTTCGCTGACCGACTCGAATGGCGACGCTAGCGCCTGAGGGGGCCGGCGTCGCTCGGGGAGTGGATGGAGTGGCCCTGCCAGATAGCATGTTTGGGAGGTTGGGTTGGACGGACGAAGACAGAAGCGCTTCTTAGGACAGCGAAGAGCAGCGAGGAGGTCAAAGCTCCGAGTTCGGCCAACGCTCGTAGTGGGTGTGGCCGTCTTGGCGCTGGGCTACCTTGATCACCAAATCAGGCCGTCCTGTATCACAGCTAGCGGCGCATGAGTGTCCGTGGTTCAAGAGGGAAAGTTGCCGATTCCGACGCGCTTAGTTCTGAAGCGTGCCCGATCGCTCAGGATCGCTCATGCAGCTCCTGGACCACTTCGGCAGCTAAACTTGCGCCTCCTAGACTCAAGGGTGTGCTCTTGACGGCCTCAGCGGACCCTTTTACGCGTGCGCTCAAATGCCAAATTTCAACCGGTGAATGGAGTGCATTTTCATAGGACACAGGGTTGAAGCGTCTCCCTCCTTGGGCTGGTACAGCAAACAAGACCAGCTTGCGAAAGGGGTGGGAAAGCAGAGCAGTTGCGGGATGCAAAGAGTCTGCCGCCTTATGGTATGAACTGCAAGAGAAACATTCAATAAAGCCAAGCCTCTGTCTAAGCATCAAAAGGTGACCTACGATCTTGCTATACCCGCTCACGGTCTTTCTGCAGGTCGGGCAAGAGGTGGCCGACGAGGGCATGCCGGCCAAGGTATCTTTACAGCCTTCGCACAGCGATAGACAACCTGTGCTCCGGAAACGCGCTGTTTAGCTCGGGCGATTAATCTGACAGCATGGAACATAGATGACGAACGGCATGGCCAGCAGATAATCCGCCGGATTTCGCAGCGGCAAATGACACACATGAGTTGGGTTTCGAGCTGCTGCATCCGGTTCGAGTCGAGCGGCTCTAGCGTGGGGCTGGCGTGATGGTCGGCGAAGAATGGCACAAGGTGAGAGGTCGAGGGTATGGAGTCGCGGCGGTACCGCGTCCGCGTCATTCGAGATGGCGAAGTCAAGTGAGAAACCAAGATGGCGTGAAGCGCCGAGCGCTCGGCGGGCGAGAGCTCTGAAGAGGTGTCGAGAATGTCGGTGAAAAGGTCCAAAGGCTGTTCGACTGGCCGTGGAGAGGCCTGCTCGTCCTCCGAGTCCTCGCTGTCAGAGCTTTCGCTGTCCGAGGTCGCTGATTCAAGAGCCGGTGTGAAATCTGGGTCCTCTTCATCTTCTCCTTCGTCCCGAATGTGGTTGAGAGCACGTCGGAATCGATCCAGCTTCGCCTGTGCGCTGGGCCGGACGCCAAAGAAGCGGACCATTGCCGCTATCCGGCCAGTCTGGTCTGCCTTCCGCTGCAGCCACGGCACCTTGTTCCCCACCGCCTTGCCTCCCATCCGAACAATGCCCAACAGAATGAGAATCAAAATCCACACGAAGCGCAGGGCTTCGCGGAAGACCCCAGTGCTTCGGGACATCTCGTCCGGCGTCTCCTCGCTGTTGAGAGAGTGCGCCCTGATGTCCCGGATCTCGGTTTGGAAGCCGTGGAGGTGCTTGGCTGGTGCTGAAGAGCGTGGCGAAAGCAGAAAAATGGACGAGGTGCCATCCTCGGCGTTGTCCAATGAAGTGGGTTGCGCTCGGCGGAGCTCGATGTACGGGTCCTTTGGCGTGCTAATCGGGGCGACCTCGTTGGAGAAGCCGGCCAGGTAGGTATTTTCTAAGCAGGCGGTCCCGTACTTTTGGAGGCGTTGGTCAGCTCGGGTCCCAAAGCGGCTGGGTGGAGAAAGGCATACCAGCATGATCGAGAGGCTGAAGTCGTCGCTCATGTTGGGCAGGCGGGAAGAGTTGCCGAAGATCTCTCGCGTGATCTGGACAGTTACCGATTTCAGGGGTTTCTAAGCGGACATGCCAGGAAGGAAGAACCTACCCGGCCCTCGACGATAAGCTGCGCCAGAGCATGCAAGGTGACGGTGACCACACTGATGAAGAAGAAAAGCAGCTCGCTCAATCGAGTCAGATGGCGGAGGGCAGGCAGCTGTGAAAAGGGCCTTAGCAATCCGCTTGAGTGGCCATACAAGCGGAGCCAGCCTACCAGCGCATTCAATGCAATAGGATCTTGCTCGTGGTTGGTTGCGCGGATCAAGAGAGCCAACATGGCGCCTTGGCCGAAAACGCTGAAGATGCCGGTCACAACCAGCCTGATTTGGAGCTCAAATGTGTCCATAAGCTGGAGACTTAAAACCTCCATCAGGGTAAGGGCAATCAGCAGGTAGACCAGCGGCGTGGGTTTCAGAACGGGGGCCGAGGAAGGGGTGGAGTGGAAGTGGAGTAGATATGAGATTGAAAGTAGGTTGACTGAGGGGTGCGCTCGTAGATCCGAATTGAGGGCTCGGACAAAGGCTTCCACGAGGCAAGCAATTCCCAGGCTCAAGAAGACGGACCACATGATGGAAGAGTCTGGGTCAATGCCACGATCGTCAGCGTCGGGCGTGAGGAACAGCGAAATCGAGCACGCACCGTCTCGCTCCCCATACTCCTCCGGTAGTAATGCCCTGAGCAGCCGCGGGAACAAAGATTGGTCTTCCGTCGACTCGAAGGCGTATTTTGACAGGACCAGCAGCACAGCCCGGGACAGCAGGAGCAAGGCCGGCATCCGGAGGGCGACCCTCATCAAGGAGCCCAGCCTGAATGGGCGCCTGGGAGGGACGATGTTGTTGATCCGGTTGACCAGAAGGCCGACCAAGATGAGGACCACGGCATAGCCCTGTGTGGAACGGACGAGTGGTGAGCATCAAGGTCGGCTCCCCTCAGCGAAAGGGAGATTACAGAGAAAATGAACGTAAAGGGACTCGGTGCCAGCGCGAGATCAGGCCTTGACGAGTTGGCAGCATTCAATGTGGGCAGTGAATTGCCGGCCGGAGGCAACCAGTCGCTGGATCCAGCAGGGGCATGCTGGCTCTGGGCCTCCCCGTGCGCATTATGGAAGAGAGCTCTGATGTTCTGCGACAGCGAGGCGCCGATGGAGGTGGATTGGGCTGCCTGGGGCCTCAGAGCCCATCTGCTCAGCAGTCCATCCAGTATCGTGCTCATGGAGCTACATGGGTTGCTGATCGAGGACAAGAGCAAGTCCGACTTGGCCCCTCTCGCAGACCGGATTCTGGTCTGCTGGTACCGTTCCTTGCTGCTCTTATGTCCTCGTTGCAGCGTCTTCTTTGGATTGCAGGAGCATTCCCTAGTGTATGTTTGCGGAAAGGCCGGGCAACCATCGCTGGCGTCTGGGCTCAGCCTTGCCGCCATCGAGTAGGATCTCGAGCACCCTGCACACAGCGTAAGGTCTGTATGACACCGTTGCGTTTGCACTGGGATTGATAGCGATGTCGCTCTGACCTTCTGGTGCACCACTGGATCTGGTGCACCACTGGATTGCACCTCCTCGACTTCTCTTGCGCCTCGACGACGGCGACGGTGAAGCTCTCGGACTAAGAGACGTGGACGATGTGCCCTCGCGTACGCACACCAAAAGTCCAAGACGGCCGCCAAAGTCATGATGCTGCTTCTCTTCAGTCGAGGCCTGGGAGCCTCCTGGGAGGCACACCCGCTCGTTTGAGGTCAACCTTCGAGTTGCTCCTGGATTGTTGCCATGTTGTTGCTGCCGCTGTTTATTATTTTGCCATGCTTCCGGCTTCAAGCAAGACTCGTTTTGGCTAGCAAATTTGGGTTGACGTCTGTTTGTCTCGAAAGTGCGCACAAGGGGCGACGCGTTCTGTCTTTCGCACCTCATGGTGTTGGTGGTTCCTATCGAGCTATCAGAGGGCAAGCATGCTGTTGCTATCTTTAGTCTCGAGCTGATAGCCGCCCGTCCTTGAAGTTTTGCTTCTCTCTGACCCACCGCGAACCGTAAAAGAATGCTGGCCAAAACCCTTGTCGCATGCCTTTTGGCAATTGGGAGTGTCAACAGCCAGAAAGTGATTATTGTGCGCTCTTCCTCTTTCTGCTGCTGATGCTGCCGCCTCCTTTGACCTGGAAGCCGGCAGGATAATGACTGGTCTGGATCGACCTCGTTCACATCCGCCTCGATCCTTTTCGCATCTGACCTGGATGTTCTCGGGGTGACCAGCTCATTGGGAAACCTCTACCCCACGCAAGGCTCTTTGCACATCCTGCGTTACCTCGAGCTGGCCAAT
The DNA here is from genome assembly GCA_001599975.1 of Cystobasidiopsis lactophilus. NCBI lineage: Eukaryota > Fungi > Basidiomycota > Agaricostilbomycetes > Agaricostilbales > Chionosphaeraceae > Cystobasidiopsis > Cystobasidiopsis lactophilus. The sequence continues at coordinate 2,971,548 of BCIO01000005.1, forward strand.
TTGTCGTCCATTCCCGTCGTGAGACTTTCCTCTTCAGGGTGGCGATGTGCAGCCTCTGAGCGTGCGCTTGGCAGTACATCGGTCCCAGCTTCCCGTTAATCAACACGCCTGCAAGGATTAATGCTTGGCAAAGCGCTTATGGCAATCTCAGTTGGTCGGGGATGTTCAACCCAGACAGCGCTTCCGTAAGTCAAGCTAAGGGGCATTAATTACCGTGCGCTTACCGCCATCCTATCAGTACGACGCAACGGGTGGTGACCCGGGCGCAGACAAGCCATTCCTTACAACCAACATCCCCGAAGGCCTGCCTTCGATCAAAGCCAAAAACGAGAGCGCTGCCGTCTTCATGGTGGACATGTGCCGCCGCTACCCCGGCGAGGTGTCGATCTACGCTGCGGCCGGAATGACAACCATTGCGTTGGCCATTAGATTGGTCAGTCTTGCTGGCTGTGGCAACAACAGCCGACTCTCTGACTGACTCCTTTCATAGGACCCTTACTTTGCCGGCAACTGCAAAGAGATTGTGATCCAGGGCGCTTACTTGGACACAAGCTTGCCGTCCGCGGCCCCGACGCCGTCTGGTTGGCTCTTTGATAGCTACGATGTTTGGACGGATTTCGTGAGTCGCCTTCACAGCCTGGGCAGACCGGGCGGCTCACAATGCCACGCGCCTTCCTCCTCTAGAACTTTTTCATCGACCCTGAGGCGGCCAAGATAGTCATGAACGCCCCCTGGAGAAAAATTGTCGTGGCTGGGCAAGTCGGTGAGTGTGCTCTTCACTGACGCATTGCATGAAAACGGGAGCTCATAAACCGGCCAGGCGACAAATACATTCTTGACAGCGCTTTGATCAACCGCACGATCGCCGCCGCCTCCACTCCTGTCACTTCCATCCTGTCAAAGTTCTGGGCGCCTTCAGCCCTCGGGACACCTCTTTGGGATGAAGTGACGGCCTCTGTGCTTGCCTACCCTTCTCTCATCACTGGCAACAAGTCGCTTTATATCGACGTTGACATCAGCTATGGAGCAGCTTATGGACGCAGCTGCAAGTCCCGTTCGCTTCTTTCTTTTTCCAGCTCTCTAATAACCTGGACACAGTCGGCTACCCGCAAAAGTACTCTCCTCCGGACTCTCAGCCGGTCCAATACGTCTCGTCCATCAACTTCACTGCCTTCTCAGACATCTTGGTCAAATCATTTGCAGCCGGAGCTTATCCAATGGCATCCAAGTAGAAGCAGGCATTAAAAAGTATTGATAGAAAAGAAGCGACACGGTGGTGAAGGTGCGCTAGGCCGGCACGGTGGCGACGTCTGTCTGCTGTTGACGGAATCCACTCGCAGCTTCGTCCTCACGTAAAAAACTGCATGTGCAAACAGAATCGAAATGAATACCTGCGCCATAAGTCATCCATAAGCCTGACCTGCAGTCGCTCAGGCTCGCAAGTGCAGAGCCGTGAGCTTTTGCTTCGCCGCCATCAACCTACTTTGTTTCGTTTGCCTCGCTACCACCACTCCCTAGAGCAGCTTTTGAGCCAGTGCAAGAGGGAAGCGAGCCTCTGTCGTTCGCATCTTGCTTGCCTCCCTTTTTCGCCCATCCGCCAAAAGCAATGGATGAGGGTCCAAGGCTGCAAGAGCTGGAGGCGCTCCATGAATACCGCTTCGAGCTAGAACCCAAGCAAACGCTAGGAATCAAAGTGGTCAGCGGCTCAGCAGAGTGCTTCGGCCTGGAGCTGGCGCTGGACGTGGAGTACGCTTTTGGGGACGAATGCAAGGCAGCCGTGTTTACTTGGACGGGCTGCGAACTAGAGATATGTGTTCTTTTTTGCTTCATCTAGTGTTACATGCAACCAGGCTTATCAGCGCGGGGGACAGGGCACATCAATGGCAGCCCTTCGTCCGAATACGTCGCTGAGGAAACGCCAATGCCAGCGTATCTCGCCCTCCACCACGCCCTGGAGCGGCTCAGAGCTTCCGCCTTACCTCCATCTGTGGCTGCTTTGAGCGACGAAGACGAGCGGCTGGGCCCGCAGGTGCTCGTTGTCGGCGAGAGGGAATCGGGGCGCACCACGCTGATCAAGACTTTGGCCAACTGGGCCATCCGAGCCGGTAGGGCAAGGTCAGACGCGACTGCTTCAGCCGACAAAGAGCCAGACGAGGGCGAAGGGCAGTCCAGAGGAGTCATGTTGGTGAACCTCGACCCGGCCAGCGTGGGTGGATTTCCTCTCAAAAGCGGCTCGAAGCGCAAGATCATTGATTTGATTTCATTATGTAAAGGGATCCATGGGTATTCCAGGCACAGTGAGCCTGGCGCCGCTATACACCACCCTTGCTTCCTCAACGCCTGCCCACGTCCTGGGCACCAGCTACGCCACCGGCCTTCCGCCGTTACACGACGTTGCCAGCTCGCTACCACAGCCTTCAGCGCTAACCCTAGCGCCAGCGCTCAACACTTTGACCTTTTGGGTTGGCGCGCAAGAGTGGCAAGGGAGCAAGGGCAAGCCGTCCGAAGCCACCTCCAGCATCCTCGGCGAGGCCGGTCGGCTCTGTGGCCAAAAGATGGAGCGCCTCGGCGAGGAAAGCTTGTGGCGCGGAGGCTTGCTCATCGACACCCCTCCAGATTGGGCCGACGTCAAGACCAAGGCGGACACGCTCCTGCAGGCGGTCAAAGAGTTTGAAGGTGAGCCTCTTCTCCATCTCCGCCTCCTTGTTCCCGATGCCATCACCCCTTCGCGCCTTTCCATTGCCGCCTTGGCCTTAAACTTGACGAGAAGGAGCATTGCAATTGAAGTCGCTCTTCGTTTTCCAGTGACGACGATTGTGGTGGTTGGGAGCGAAAAACTCAACGTGGAGATGACCAGGCTGTTTAGCAACAACAAGACAGTGACCGTGATTCGGGTACCAAAGTCGGGTGGGGTGAGTTGCTACCTTTCACTGCTGGTATCGGACGCAAATCTCACGACCAGAAAAAAGGTTTGCGACTTGGACTCAGCTTTCCGAAAACGCAACCGCGATCGCCAGCTTCATGCTTACTTCTACGGAGGGCCGGCCTACTCCTTTGGGCGATTGAACCCGCACTCCATCAACGTCGGCTTCGAGTATCTCAAGGTGTACCGGGTCGGCGAAGGTGCCCATCGTCTCTTCCTTCTGGGACCACGGCATTTACTGAAAGTTGAGAGCAGAGTACCAGGCGCCGGACTCGGCACTCCCCATTGGCGCTTCCAGAGCAACCAAGGAAACTCAGCTGGTGGAGGTCGACCCATCGGAAGACAGAAATACGATAGAACTGGTCAACTCCATCCTGGCCATTTCCCAAGCCGAGGACGACGAGGCAGACGAAGAGGTGGTGAAGTCACCGGTGCTGGGCTTCGTTCACATGTCAGTCGCAATATTTTCATCCGCTGACGTCTGAGTTGACGCTCTGACCTCTCACAGAACCGCGGTGGACATCGCCAAGAAGAAGTTCACCATCCTCTCACCAATGTCAGGTCGACTCCCAAGAAAGAGAGCACTCCTTGGTCGGATCGATTGGGTCGAAAGCTAGATCATTTCGTTGCACTGTAACACTTCACAACATCCTTCCACATGCACTTGCTTCTCGTACTCCGGCAGCTTTTCTTTGAACGAGGGTGCGCCAGTCGTCAGATCTGAGAACGGAACCAATTGGTCGCTTGCTCCAACGCCTTTTCGAATTGTGGCATCGTGTCTTCAATGGGCCGCGCCGCAAACCCATGTTGCGTCTGCTCGGTAGCATGTTCGACGGTTAATATTTTGGGCTGTTGGTAAAGCACTCACATTCGCGTAGGTCACGACCTGAGTGGCAGACATCAGCATTCCGGAACGAGGCTGGCCTTGGCCGTCGTCTCTTACCTCTGAAATAGGGCCAGCTCTCACGCGGAGCCTGGCCTCCGCATCCTCCATTTGTGCCTGTACAGGGTTCGGCATTTCACGACTAAGGGTCGAGGGACACCCTCACCTTGGACAGCTGCATGTCGACCTCAGCAAACGCCACAGAGAGCTTGATCTTCATGTCCGCCATTTCCGTGGGCGAGGTGAAAGAGGGATGGGCCAGGAAGCCAGCAGTCACTTTGTTTTCGGTGGCGGCAACTTTGCACATAGACGCGCCGTAGCAATACCTGGAAGGTCGATAAGCTCTGAATTGGATCTCTCTAAGAGGCCACAAACCCGGCCACGCCCAAAGCGTCGGCAGGGACGGCTTCGATGAATGCTTTGACTGCCGCAGCCTTCTTCGAGGGCCAATTTCGCAGAAGGAAAGGGACCATAGCTGCCCAATGTTGATGTCTGAGGAAGAGCCTCTTAGATCACTAAGGCTGCACTCACTCCAGAGGAGGCCCACAAAGGCCCACTTCTCCCAGAGGCGGTCCACGAACGATAGCTGACGGGTTGCCTCGACGGTCGGAGGAGCTTCGATGGCCGACGCCGGAATGGGACGACCGTCGAAGAGGTCAGGCATGAAGACCGGCATGCTTTTGAAGGCGCAATCAGCCGGGATTCATCTAGCATGTGAAATCCCTCGACCTACGCCAAGTTGGCGGCCAGCTTGTCAGCAATCAGGCGATTGTTCACAAGGTCCAGACCGAAGGCATCTGTGAAAAGGACGACGGCCTTTGATGGCGTCCCTGGAGTGTGACTGGCAGGCGGGCCCGTGGTGTAGGCCTTCATCCCGCCCAAATCGACAAACGTGCCGCTGGGTTCGCCCTCCAGCACGCCACCAGACAAGCAGCACTTCTTCAAAGTAGGCATTCAAGTAATCGGGGCAGTGGATTTGATTGAGTTGAGTTCGGTAGAGCAAGGTTATTCTGAGCCAGGCGAGCGGCACGAAAGCTCGGGCAGGTCGGGCAAGAGGGCCGACTCATGCCGAGGCCTCAGACAGACAGAAGCCGTCATCCAGCCATAGTGGCACTAAGATTTCAGCCAGAATAGCGGGACAATCTAATCCTCGTCTTCCGAGGTGGTTTCGCCACCAGCCCAAGTTCCCGGCAGCCGCTGCCTCCGCTGGCCCTTGCGCGGGAAATAAGTCGTGTATCGACTGTCGTTTCCTTCTTCGTCGTCTTCTACGTCATCGTCGTCCTCCAGGGCCGTCACGCCAAAATCTTGCTGGGCTGCGTCGCTCGTAGACTCTCTTGCCAACGCATCGTTGATGTCGTCTCGCCACGCACGGGTTGCGTCGTCGAAACCGGGCGAGCGCTCTCTTGACCTCGAGGGGCCAGCAGCCAGATTGCGCGCATCGTGCTTGATGACACTCCAGCGGCGTCGCAAGTCGATGACAATGCCTTCCGACGTTGACAGCACCGGCGACGGTTTGAAGGTCGGGTCCTGACGCTTGGGAAGCCACGGCGAGGGTAGCTGGCCGGAGAGGGCCGGCACACCGTAACGCCGTCGCCCTGTGTTCAGAACACCGTAGCAAACATCGCTCATCGGTGGCTGCGAGTAGTCGGTCTGGACGCAACTAATCAGCATGGGTTCGCGTCCCTGCTAGAGGCACCAACCTTGGGATCTTCGGCGACAACGTAAAGGTTGTCCTCTTTGTGCTTGTACCGCGACCGGTTTAGGTTGGTTTGCGAAGCAGTGACTGGGTGGCCGCGCTTGAGCTGCCGGAGTTCAGGCGCCATCCCTTCGCGCTGGACTTCGTTCGCCTGCGACAGGTTGACAAACTGACTGAGTTTGGAAAAGATCTGATCCATTCGGACGCAAGCGTAGAGCGTGCCCGCCAGAAGGGGCACCATGAGGACGACAAGCTCGAGGGCTTGTTGCACGACAAATATGCCGGTCATAAAGAGCTGAAAGCTGTTAGACCGCGAATTGAGATGAGAATACGAGCTCCTTGGAGATGAATCCTCACATGATCAGCCCAAAGGCGATGCGGTTGAAGGTGATGGGCCAGGCCTGCCCCCGACTTTCGAATGGTCGATAGTAGACGGAAAGCAGCTTGTACTTGTAGACGAGATAAGCCAGCCCAAAGTAGATGGCGGCGAAGATGAGGATGAGCGGCATGATCACGCTGTATGTCAAGGAAACGACGAAGATTAAGATGGCCTGTGGGTAAACAACACCCAGGTTGAGGGCAGGCGGGGCATTGAGTTCGGCGTGGTCGCGAGGCGTGCGCACTGAGAAGAGTCGATAAAAGAAATTTGGTATGAGGACAGCCAGTTGGACGAGCTGGAGAGGCATGATGCCAATGCCTTGGAGCATCACATAGCTAGAGTGAAAGTTTGAGCTTCAGCCACAAAACAGGGCCACAGAGTCCGCCGAAACACGCACGACACATAAAAATTCCTGGCCGCTGGGAGAGAAGTGGCGAGCCTCTCGATGAACTTCATTGGCTGCTGGGAAAGATCCTTGACCAAGGTGATGGTGGAGACGGAGACAAAGACGAAAAAGACGGTAATGAGAAGAAAGCCAAAGTAGACGGACAGCAGGTCGTACTCGACCCAGCTTTTGGCCTGCGTGCCCTTGAAGTAAACGAGATAGTCTAGAAGGAACGGGAGCAGCGCGTTGAAGCCGATCAAGGCGAGGGAAGGCAAAGACGTTTGGACGAGGGCACGGATGGCCGGAACACGATTGATAATCTTGGCCAGCTTAGGCGAATAAGACTTGATGGTGTCGTAGCTGAGCAAGCGGGCCAAAAACCAGACCGGGGTGCCCCAGAAGAACAAAAGGATGATTATGGCGGCCAGGACCACGAACTGCCGGACGCCTCTCGACGCCGAGGAGAGCATGATGTTGTCCCAAATGGCGTCTCTGGGTTCCATAGCGAGCTTTGTGTGCATTGCCGAGGGTTGGGGATAGTGGCAAACCTGCAAAGCCAGTGATAAGAGATGCGCTGGCCGGGCTTTTTGTGAGCGACTCACCTGTGCAGCAATTTGGGCGCCTCCGATTGTCTCAAACGTGACAAAGGCCGATTCGCCTGGTCGGAACCTCTTCATCCGCTTGTCAATCACCGCTTTGTCCGCCTCTCGGAATCTCTTGGCGTGGTAGTCGAGGGCGTCGACCTTGGGGCCAAACCAAGTCGGCCTCAGAGTGGGCCGTTTCTTGTCTGGCAGGACAAATCGGCTCGCCGCTTCGAAGTTGGCCTCCAGGTCGGCGTCGCCGTTGGAAGGCTCCACAGCGGGACTGACAGCGCTTTCGTGGTCCACCAGCAACTGCGGCCCTCGAGCGGGCGGTGGCATTGCCTCGTCGCCATCGTTGCCCATGATGTTGGCCACTTCCTTTTCTGGGTCGTACGAGGCAGCAACTACGGCTGGGTTGCCCACGTAGGTTGTCCAGGCCAGCTCCAGCGCACGGAGCCGAGCAGTTCGCACGAGCAGAAGCTCGGACAAGCTCTCCACTTTGCGCACCACGTTGACGCTCTCCACGCTCAGGCCCGGGCCCATGCTCTCAAAGTATTCGGCGAGCTGCTTTTCGGCTCGCAGGTGCGGCGGCAAGCGGGTGACGAGGACGGTGCGGGCCGGGATGGAGTGGGCGTGGTCGAGGGAAAAGAGCTGGCGCGAGTGCACAAAGTTGTTGTAGGCTTTGTGGAGCATGTACAGGGCGATGAAGCTGAAGACGTAGGTGAATACCAGGTGCGTGGTCATGAGGAGGTCGCTGCCGTGGATGAGCGGGTTCTTCCCCTCCTTGTCGCCAAACAAGTTGCCGCTCGCTGCAAACATGGTTTCCTCAGGATCCCGCGCAATGGGAGTGGAGCCATCGGTCGTGCCGTTTTTGCGCCAATTGATAGGCACCAATACGGCGAACGCCAGCAAGGAACAAATCGAGAAGAACTGGAAGCCGAGCTTGAAAAAGGACAAGAGCTGCATTCACACGAGTTCAGAAGGGAGCGGAATATAGTTCGAAGGAAAGAAAGGCGCACGACGGCAGCGTCCAACCCAACGAGTTGGAGGACGGCGTACTCGCTGGTTCGGAGAGTGGGCAAGATCCAGCCAAAGAAGGTCTCCGACGTATGGACTTCGTGCGCAGAGAAGCCTGGAATCCCAGTCGTAAGTCACATCTTCGAAGAGACCAAGCGACAGAGCCGGCGCACCTTTGAGCAGGGTTCGGGGAGCGAACAACACTGGGTAGCGTCTTCGCAGGGTGCTGCCAGACCCCCGTCAGCACTTGCGACGACGGCGCCCGGGTGAAAATCCCATTACCAAAACGTCAGAAACGACAACACTCCGGTTGTGAGCGCAATGGTCATTTGAGTGGCGAACCTGCGCTCGCCCTCCTTTGAGCCTTGTCATACAACGCAGATTAGAGCCTTAAGAACGCACCATGGGCCTTGCTGGTAACGCTTCAAGGAGTCTGGCGGGCTCCCGATGGGCGGAGTGTCATCGTCGAACAGACTCGGACCCTCAGCGAGGGAGGCCAACGCCTCAAAGAATGCGCCCATTCAAGCAACCATGCGAGCTGGCTCTTGCGTCAATGGATACTCTGCTGCACTTGTGTGCGCAGAGTGCAAAGGTCTGCGAGCTGGGGACTTGGACGTTGGCCGGAAACCTGCGCATTGCCTGCGTCGCTTGGTTTTGGATCGAACCGCAGGTCCGCTACGGCCAATGCAATGGGATGGATGCGCGCTCTTTCTGCGGCGCGCCTTCAACCTCGACGACTTCCCAATGCAAAACGTTTCCGAAAAGAAGACTGAATAGCGAACAGGGAACACAGAAGGAGGGGCTCTATTTCGCAAGGCTAGAAATGTAGAGGGCTTGGCATTTGAAAAGGTACTGTAGTTGGAGGGTGGATGCGTGCGGAAGGATGATGGGCGTCAAAGAACTTCAGGCGACAAAAGGATAGCGGGGAGAGGACTTTTCTTGTTGACCCGCGAAGGCGGCGACCGCCTTGAATTTGTGTGATGGTATGGATGCTGCTGTGGTTGAAAAGAGCCGAGAATGGGATCCAAAAATAAGATGCTTCCGCTGCTGGCGGGATGGATGAGGAAGCGGGAAGCGCGAAGGGGAGTGAAAGAACTCCAGGCGGGGTGCAGTGCCAAAGAGGAGGATATGCAGAGGGTCTAGTGGGAGGCTTCGCTGGGCGTCTGGCCTGGCCGAGACGTTGGCGAATGCTTGTGCCGCCGCGGCGGCTTGTCGTCGCCAATTAAGAGGGTGGGTTGGGAGTGTGGGTTGTGGTGCGCTGTGAAGTGCGTTGCAGTGCCAAATGAGTCGGATGCTCGCAAAAGGGGGGCGCAGGGGGGCTTAGGACGCACCAGAAGAGACCGTTGGCGGGCTGCTGGTCACAGTGGCGCTAGTGTGGCTGGTGCCGTTGGCTAGGGCAGGCTCTGGAGAGGACCCTGAGGCTGCCGTCGGGGCATTGCTGGCCGCGGCGGGGAGGTGGGAGGGCCGGGAGTTGGGCAGCACCCAGCGGAACCAGTCTCCGCGCCGGCGGACGTGGTCGTCTCGAACTTCGAGATCGATGCTCCGCGCGACGGCGGCCCGGATGAGGTTGATGTCTTGCGACAGTGCCTTAACGCGGTTGAAGGAAGCGATCATGGGGATTGCCACCCAGCCTTCAGCATCCATCTGCTCACAAGCAACCACGGTCAGTCTGAGCAACCAAGCTGTGTGGAATAAGGCGGAAGGACTAACGTGCTCGCGCAAGAAGGTGTCTCTGGCCAGATTGTCCTCAGAGAGATAGTACTCGACTTGGCCGAGCACCCAGTAGCTGGTTTCGTCGAGCGGCGGGTCGACCAAAAGGTGAGCGTTCCTGGGCATGGGCGGCTGCTCGTAGCGATAGGGCATGGGCTGGCCGCCTTGGGGAAGATAGTTGGGAGCGTAGCCATAGGGCATGCCGCCCATGTAGCCGTAGGGATTGTAGGGCATAGGGTGTTGGACAAAGTCGGGCGACATGGGCGGTGGCGGCGGGTAGAAGGGCTGGCTGGTGTAGGCCATCGAGGGGGCAAAGCTAGGGGAGGAAGGCGCGGCCGAAGAGTGCGCCGCGTCGAAGCTGGTGGCGGGCCCAGTGGACCGCGAGGGGTCGAACGAGCCATTGCCGGAGCGATTACCGCCCCCTCGACCGTAGCCGCCTCTTGAGCTATACCGGCCGTTTTCGTACGGAAGGCCGCCCCGCCCTCTAGCGCCCCGGGTGCTGAGGCCGTTGCTAAAGTGGCCGCCGCCTCGGCCGCCCCGGTCCGACCTCTCGCTCGGGTTCGTCGAGGAGGAAGCAGGGTATACATCGGTGCGTCCGGAGTTGGGAACGGCTTGAAAGGGAGGTTGGTGCTGGCTGGAAAGGACAGCCCGCTGGTCGTAAGCGCTTAATTGAGCGGCGGCGCCTAGAGAGCTCTGCTCCGCTGGCGGAGCTGCTGCGTCGGTAGGCGCGACAACTGGCAACACAGATCTTTCGTCAGCATTGCTGACACGAGAGCGAGCGAGAGGGCAAATCCCACCTGGGGGCGTGGTATAGCCATTGGCTTGGGCCGCTTGGGTGTCACTCCGTGACACTTGGGATGAATTAGAAGAAGAAGCGTCTCGTTTTCGTTCGGGGCGTGGCCCGTTGTTGTTGGCGTTGGAATGGGTGGTGGTAGAGCTAGAGGAGCCAGAGGCCGAGGTAGCCTGCTGCTGCTGCTTCCTGCCCGTGCGAGACTCGGTGCTCGGCTCTCGTTTGCGGGCGCCCTCGGAGGAGGTATTGCGCTTGGGTGTCAAGGAGGACTTGACGGTGATGTCGGCCTGGATAGGAATCCATTTGGCTGAAATTAGAAGAGCACAATTGAATTAGCTTGCTGGGTCTGGCTGAATGAAAAAAGTGTGGGCCAAAAAAACGAACCCTTTTTCTTTTCGCTTCTAGCCTGCCCGTCAACCGATTCCGGTGGCGAGACGCTGCTGGGCGTCCCCTTCTTGGCGGAGGAGCCGTTGGGGAGGGCGGTCGCCACCTTTTCTTCCACGGGAAGGGGCCATTCGCCGGCATTGTCGGCGGTGGCTGAAGGGTTGACTGCGGGCGAGGCAGCGGGCGCTGCTGGGATGGAAGCTGTTGGGATGTTGGCTATTGGCGACGCCTTATTGCTGCCGCTGGCGACGGCGGGAGGGGAGGGCTTGACTCGGTTCGGCTGCGACAAAGCCTCGTCCGCGGGCTGTTTCGGCTTCGACGGCGGGGCAGCACTGACGGGCTTGGCGGTCTTTTGGGAGGGATTGGTGGAAGAAGAAGCGGTCGACGCTTGAACTGGCTGCGCCTGGCGCTGCTGCTGCTGGGAGGCCAGGAGGGCCTGGGCCATCTTTTCTTTGCGCAATGCCCAGACGTTGACCGGAGGGGCAGCCGCTGGCTGGGGCTGGTGAGGTGGCTGGGGCTGCTGTTGAGCCGGCTTAGAGGAGGAGTCGAAGCTGGCCTCGTCGGCGAGGGAGCTGTTGGCGGTGGAGACGGCCCGAGTGCCCTCGGAGTCGGTGCCCGGCGCTGTCGTGTCAGCGAGGGACTCGGTCTGGTGGCCTGTTGAGCTGGACGCCGATGAGGGTGGCGAGGCCAGCCGGGAGATGGCGGCGGCTTCAGGCTCTGGGGCAGGGGCGGGGTCTGGATTCGATGGGCCTTGCTTGGGCGCCGGCGGGGCGGTCTGGTCGGCCTTTTTGGGAGCAGCAGCAGCTCCACCTCTGGCCCTCTGCGCCCAGGTCATTGCCGCTGGCTGGGACATGGCCATCGCTTTTTTTGCCTGATTTCTCCCTCTTGCTCAAAGGGCTTCCGTGAAAAGCGCAGAAGAGGGGAGTGGCCGACTGGGGGAGGCCTGTGAGAAGCGGCGAAGGTGACCAGGCGGTCGGAGGGTGGGAGGAAGAAGAGGGGAGAGAGGGAGAGAGCCTCGACAGCGTTTATGCCCTTTGTCCTCCGGTCAGGGTACCCAAGGGCGGGCGCTGGCGTGGCGGGCGCAGTCGATGAACAGGTGCTAGATCCCGAGTTGCCCAACCTCAGAACTGAGCAGCCAGAGCAAGCGAGGCAGACGGTTTGGTCCAGAAAAAAATCATGCGGGCTGAATCGAAGGAGGGGCTCATTTGGCGGGTGCCGCTCGAGGTAGTCTATTCCTATTTCCCTTGGTAATGGACAGGAGACAAGGTACATGCAAGCATCTGTGAGCTGGCGAGCATTGCGGTCCCTTGGTTTCGCCTTCAGAGGTCCTTCATGCCCCTTTGCGCGCTTGGCCGTCTCGTCGAGGTCCAGAGGCCCACAGACCGCTTTTCAGCAGCGCTCAAAGACGCGGTACATCTTGGTGAGGTTCGCCACCTGGGCGACCGCTTCCTTGTTCACGAGCGAGTTGGGCGCCACCAGGTGCTGCTTCACCGCCGGCCACACGACGTGCTGCACCTGCCATTGGTGGTGTTCCGTGTTCGGCCGCACGAGGGCGGCCGGTACGTGGAAGAAGGCGAGCTCGCGGGCCAGCATCTCGAAGCAGGCCTTTTCGTTTTGCCAGTCAACCTGCAAACTCGCTCAGAGCTCGTGCGGAGAGGAACTGCCAGTAAAGAACCCGACCTCGAGTGCTGCTCTGACCAGGACTGACAGACAAATCCCCTTGTCAGCACCAGGATCGCCCAGATGAAAAGTAAGAGATGCTCACAAAGTGGCAAGCGATTCAAATCTGGCTCGTAGCCCGGCAGAACCCGAGGTAGCGTCTTCAACCGGCCGCTTGGGGTGATAGTGATCTGGAAGTACTCTTTGACCATTTCGGAGGCTTGCACCCATTGGTTGACGAGCTTCTGTCAAACCACCAACAAACCAAGAGCCGAGTTGAGAGGGCTGAAAGTCTCAATCAAAGGGGGAACCCTGTCTCACATCAATGACAGCGTCAGGAGACTCGTTTTGAAGCTGCTCGATGTCGCCATCGACCGCAACGGCAATGAGGTCTCGCAAGCTGGGCGCAGGATCCAAGAAGAGCCGGTCCATCTGGCCAAACTGCTTGAGCACGAGCTGGTAAAACAGCTCTTCTGCGATCAGGTCGTGGTTCGCGAGGTACAGCGCAATGTTCGACTGGATGGCGGTGTACGGCTTGTCCGGGCCAATCAAGCCTACCACCGAGTGCTCGCGCAGGATGGTGTGCAGATCTGCGAGCTGTCTATCCTCAACATGATAAATCCGAGTCAAGTGAGACGAAGGACTTGCCTGCGTGCTGCTCAGCCTCGACAGAATCTCTCAGCTCGCGGACGCTGGTCAAATTGCACTTGGATGTTTTGATGGCGCTCTTGGCCCGAGCTGGTGGCTTGTGATGGGCGGGCGGAGCTGCAGAATCTTCCGCTTTGTGGTTGCTTGCTTCTCCAGAAGTGTATCCGAAGGCGTGCAAAGTCCTTGCAGCGGCGTCCGAGCGATTGAGCTTTTGCGGTGGAGCTCGCTGAGTTCCTTTGGCCAGCAAGTCCGCTATGCGAACCATTCTGAGCCAAGTAGAGTAACTGAATGGAGCAAAGACGCAACTGGACGGAGATATTGTCTGCACGGCCTGCAAGGTTTTGGTGGTGTTCAGTTTTCGGCTGCTCGCCTGGTCGGCCAGGCGCACGCCCAGTGCTTCGACGATGAGCTGTACGATGTCGTCCTCGTCCAAAAAAAAGACTTCAGATTTGGTTGGATGGACATTGACGTCGATCTTGTCCACGTCAATGTACAAGGCAAGGTAGGCGAAAGGATGGCCGCCCTTAGGCAAGAGGGTGGTGTAGAAGGCTTCTATCCCCTTCCGCAGTCGGCTGCAATCAACCAAGCGGTCTGCGTGATACTGTTCAGCTATCGGAGCACTCTGAGCTCAAGCGACGTACTATTGATGAAAAACAGGAAAGTGCTCTTCTTGCCGGAGTAATTGGGTCCAGTCACCCAGGCCTTTGCAGAGAACCCAAATTGATCATTTCTCGGGACGTCAAGCGAGACGAGCTCGCGCTTGACGGCGTCCGTGAAGACCAGCCCGATGTTGTCCGGCACGGAAGCTCCGACGCTGGTCGAGATGTCTGGCGAGGCGGAGGATGCCTACACTCGACTTTTAGAAAACACTTTCTTCTAGAAGTATGGAGACGCCGGGCGTGCCTTTCTGCAAGAGAATGCGACTCCCGCGTTGTGGACGGCATATCGACACACCACGTCTAAGATCCTTCTGTACTCTTCATTCGAAGATCCCATGCCTTTCTTTCTTGACGGCATGTTGAAGAAGAGGTCGTCAACGTGGATCAAAGTTCCATCGGTCGCAGCGGCAGCTTTGGGCACGGGCGCCTCCCCTGGCTTGATCGGCACAAGCTTGCCTTCGAAGTAGGCCGCCCTTTGTGACCAGAAGGCAGCTATTAGAGATAAATTCACGAGCATTTAGTGAATAGGACCCACTTCCAGCCATGAGAGTCGGCCTTCACCTTGGTGTACACCGTAAGGTGAGAGGTCATGGAAATCGAGGCCAGGGCTTCGCCGCGAAATCCGAAAGTGCTCAGATTGGTTTGAAGATCTTCGAATCTGGTGGTGCCAATGAGCCTTTCGACCGGCGGTGGTCCATCCGAGGAACCCACTTAGCGATCTTGCTGGTCGTGAAGCGCTCGCAAAGGACGGGCAAGTCGTCATAGCGAATACCAGACCCGTTGTCTTGAATCGTTAGTAGCTTGGTGCCGCCTTCCTTGGCCGAGACTTGGATTCGAGTGGACCCGGCATCAAGCGCGTTCTCGAGCAACTCTTTCAAAGCGTTCGAGGGCCGCTGAATGATTTCGCCGGCTGCGATGCGATTGACTGTTCATGGTATCTCCTCTGTAAGCAGAACGCGGCGTGGAATTGGGAGTTTGCAGGGGAACTTGCTCGTTTCCTCGCTGAGTTTCTAGAGAGCAAGCTTAAGTCCAATGCCAAGCTGCCTTATGAGCAGCTCTCAACTCACCTGGATTGGCCTTGGCTCTGAAGGTCCTGCCTTGGCTTCCATCAGCCCGGCATAGCCAGATCCGGCGTGGCCTCGGAAATCGAACTTTGGTCAAAGTCGGTGGTCTGTGGCAAAGAGCCAGAGCGCTGAGGTGGAATCGCAGATGCAGTGGGTTCAATTTCTTTCATCTCTATAGCAATTTGGATGGCATTGTATGTGAACTGGTAAGGAACAAGTCTCCACAAACCGCAAGAAACAAAATTTCATGCCGTTCCAACGAAGGGGCTCCAGCTGTGCACAAGTTCGCTCTTGCCTCATATAATAGAGCTCTGATGTGTTCGGAATATACACATAGAACTACAAGAATGATACGGGCGATACAATCGAGGAACAAGAGGCGAAGGAAGCGAGCAAATTGGTGAACTTCGAGTGGCGTGGATAGTGGTAGCCCGAAGAACCAGAAACGCGAAAGAAGTTGCGCAGCTCAGACTTACTAGAGCTTGTCACGGGAAGCGAGTCACCGCAGACCGCTCTGTCATCAGACCTTCAGACCAAGAGTTTCGCCACCCAGTCTCTCTTCCCCGGACCACCATTTGGCGAAGCCCCTCACTTCGCACACCGGCAAGAATGTCGATTCCTATTTCAGCTTTTACTGTGGCAGAGCTAGAACTCGCACCGGCGTAAGGAGCTCGACCCTCCGCTTTCTTTGAAAGTGCTAAAATGAGGCTCGTCCGCGCTGGCTCGCAACAGTCTCTGCTTCTCGCCGGAAGACAACCTTGCAAAAGCTCTCTCAGAGGCCTACATGCGGGACTTCACGATTCTGTACGACAGGCTCTTCTCCTTTCAGCTGGCCGTGCTTGAAATGGTGCGCGCGCAGACCCATCACCTCGACCAAGAAAAGAGAGCTTTTAGGGTACCTGGACGTCCCATCGACGAATGAAAAGCTACAGAAGGGTGTATTCACAGAAGAGTCGAAGCTGCAGGACTGTATGCGGAGGTTTGAAAGGAAGAAGCCGTATACTGGTGCGTGAATCTCTTGACATGAGCCGCTCGCTAAGAGTAGTCCCCTCATCGGTCGCGTGCAGTTGTCTCACCGAACACGGGCCTGCAAGAGCTGCAAGACTTCTTCGCCGCCTCCTCCTTTGCGATCGTGACAGACGAAGACCGCAAGTTTGTGCTGGCTGTTGCCACCCCAGAGGATCTCCAGAAGTTCGCTTCTCGCTTCGCCCCTCAGTCATCACAGCAAACCCAAGGGCCATAAACCATGGCAAATGGACCGGGACACTTGTACCATACCACTTTCTCATTTCTAATTCGATACCACTTTGGATCGGCACTTTAAGGCAGTGCCACTCGACGAGCATCGAGAAGCCAGAGTGAATTGAGAGCCAAAGAAAGGGCAGAGAGGGTATAGATAGTACACGGGCAAAATAGACTGCAAGGAGTCAACAATGCGCCCATTAGTCCTTGCGCAGATTGTCCAATCTTGCCTGCAGATCGTCCAAATCGCTCGAACCGCCCAGCGTCGCGGCACCAGACGTGGCCGCACCCCCGCCAGTGCTTTCGCCGACCGCCACAGCTCTTCGAGGCTCTGCGGTTCGCTCGCCGACGGACCCCAGCGCAGTCGGCGCATCCCCCAGCTGCGCCAGCCTCACTCTCGTCAGTGAAAACCACTTGCTCTGTATGAGAGTTCTCACCTGTTGGCCTACAGAGACCCCAATCTCGTCCAGTACCTCGCGCAGAATCTTATCGCCTTCCTCCTCTTCCGTTTCCTCCTCGTCCTATGGTGAACCGCACCAGGCCGCCCCGATCAGTTGGTGTTCGAAACATAAATATCAACCATACCTCCATGGCATCATCCACCGCATCGCTCATCATCTCCTCCTTCATGTCCATGGTGTCGCTCTCCTTTTCGAACTGCATTAGGATCCGCTGCATGGCAGGGATATTCATGTTCTTCGACATGCCGGCCATTGCCTATCGGTCCATGAGCTATTGGAACCTGCGAAAGCGACGGAGCTCAAAGGACACGTACACGGGTGGCGCCGCGCATTGCCTCTGCCATCTGTTGGTTGCTCCGGACCGACTGAAGGCGCAAAGAAACGCCTTGCAGCTGTGTTCGCATGCCGTAGAACTTTGCAATGTACCGCCGAGTGCGAACCAGGTCCTTGGCCATGACCTTGCAGGGGCCCTGAGCGTGCCGGCAAGATCAGCTTCAAGCGCACACGTCGCCTAGTGCCAAAGACGCACCATTTGCCCTGCTCTTGCGCTCTTCTTGATGTCGGCGACCAGCTTCTTCTCCTGTGCCTCCAGCTTGGTGCGCTCGCGATCCAGCTCCCGTTGCGCTTTGTTGAGCGAGCGCTGATGCTCCCGCATCCGCTCGGCCGGCCTGCTCGACGCTCTCAGCTGGGGGTTAGGACAACTGGAGCAGTATGCACACACGTTTTCCCTCGCCCAAACAGGCTGCCGACACTCTCAAGCAGGTTCATGGCGGATGAGCTTGGGAACTTCGACGGTGGCTCTTCGCCAAACTGTTGTAAACGAGCCGCCGACTTGGCACCCGGGCATGGGTTATGGAAGGTGTCTACGCCGCCCTGTCGCCAGAGTTTGCCGCCCTAGTGGAGACGAGGCGGCGCGCGGAAGAGTCGCTGGCCAGCTAGTAGGCCGCCCGCGACCTTCGAACGACAATGCCCTGCTCATCACAGCTGCTCTGCCCTCGTAGTATCGACCTGGCAGACCGGATTGAGGCCTTGATTGCATCCCTGGAGCAGGCTAGTCAAGTCGTACTCAACGTTGACCAAGACCTCGGCCTGGGGTTTTCGGTTCAAGCTCAAATGTTCGCCAGCGGTCTTTCTGTCTGCCTGCTGCGCCTGACCAGTTTTGACAGTCCTGATCCCACACAAATCACCATTGCCCTGGGAGTGGCTGATCTACATCTCAAAATGCCGCTGGCGGACGCGTTGATCTTTGCTCGCCGCAAAAGCGCTCTTCTGCAAAAGTATTCCCCCATATCTCACCGTGCCAACCAACTATGGAGCTCATTAGTCACCGCTGTCTAATTCACCAGAAGAGTGGAAGAGTCCAACAGCCGCGAATCGGCACTGTCGAGGGACTTGGACCTGGTCCGCCATTCTATCTTCCGCCTCGTTGCTTGCCCTTCGCTTATGGTGTTAATATAGATCACTCAGACTCTCCGGAACGCTTTGCGACAGCCAAATACTGCATGATCCTGGACAACAGAAAGCCGCTGCGCCTGCCTGACCAACGCGATCACACGTTTCTCGAAAGCTACGCGTACCACATCAAAATTTATTCGTGGAGCTCGCTCGCAGGGTACTCTCCGCTTCTCTGAACTCCATTCATCTTTAAGCTGAACGATTTCCGACGCAGCTTTTGGGCGACGTCCAGTTGAACTTAGGCCAACGCCTTCTGCTTCGCTGGAAGCGGCAATTCGTGCACCAAATCCTCGTTTGAGTCCTCTCTTGATGTGCAGCAGGCCTTCGTGCCAGCGAGGGGTGTCGTTCGAATGGCTGGAACTTGGACTCGTAGAATGGGCCGCGTACCAACGTCTCTCCCTCCATACAGCGGCTGTACACTACCAGTGGCTTACAGTAGACTGCACGGTTTACCACTTTCTTCACGGGCGCCGAAGTTGAAGCTGGTCAGCAGCTGCCGCCGCCGGTTTCCCTCCGTCTGCGACAAAAAGGGGCAGCCAAATGACGAGCAAACATCTGAACGTCAAGGAGGCCTCTTTCTCGCAAGAAGTCTATCAGAAGCCAGCTCCTGAGTTGAGCAGCGTGTCCAAGCTTCTAGTTGGCCGGTATGCGAGCGCTTCGGACGGGACGGACGCCAATCTCTTGATACTTTTCCATGGGCTTGGTGTGCTCTTATTCGGCCTTCGACTTGTCGTGTTCAAAATTTCATTCCAGAAGTACAGGAGACACTGCCGAGCCCTTCTTCAAGCTCGCAAAAGCACTGAATCTGCCGCAAACCGCCATCCTAGCTCTGCAAGCTCCGTGGCGAGTGCCGCTGCTGGAGGAGGACGCGTGGCAGTGGTACGAGTCTTTTGACGACTTGGGAGAAAGTAAGTCCGTGCAGAGAAAGACATATGGGACAGTGAACTGACGAGCCAACTCGGCCTGGCCAGTCATTCAATCACCGGCAAGCTGCTACCCAAATGCGAAGCCTCGCCCCGAACGCTGATTCGAAAAACAGAACCCGTCTCAGATACTGGAACTGCTGGGTCAACTGATCCAGCACCTTGCTGAGACCTGCCATTGGCCAACGGAGGCCATCCACATGCTGGGCTTTGGCCAAGGTGGCTCAGTCGCAGCCGAAACGACCCTAAAATTGTTCCATCAAGAGAAGTCAGTCAAGCTTGGCTCTGTGGTCAGCGTCGGCGGACCTTTGCTTTCTTTTCCAACTCGACCTGTGCGCTCGGAGTCGCCCGTATTGCTGTGGAGGCGACAGCCGGAATGCCCCGCAGCTGGGACAGCGTTCAAGAAGGGCTTTTCGAGTTATTCCGAGGAAGTGGTAACTGGATCACAGGGCATGCCCCGTTCCCAAGTCGAATGGCTACCGATTATGAAGTCAGCAACCTTCTAGAGCCTCGAATCGGTGCTTACCCTCCCAAGCAGATTCTGGAGCAAGAATCTCAGGCACCTGGCCGGCAAAAGCATGTACGAGGTTGTGAGCGGTGGTCGATGACTATTCCATCCTTGTACGCTTGGCCGGCCGACTGGGTGGCGGTTGAGTGTTGACGGAGTTGGATCTGGCACCACTGGCCAGCTTGGGGTCGCTTTCATCGTGCGACACTTTGCGCAGTGGATAAAAATCGGCCGGGAAAGCGCTGTCGTCCACATTCACGGCCAATGAGCGGACGAAACGGCAGAACGACGAGCGCAAAAGACGCGCACCTCTTGGCCACCTTGGGCTCTTCGTTCCACCAGCGGTGTGTCAAGGAGTCACGGGCAGTGATGCGGGTTGCGGGGTCATACGTGAGCAGGTTCGAGAGGAGGTCAAAGGCGGACTGCGAGAAGCTGCCCTGGGCGCGATGCGAATACCACTTGTAAAGTTCGTTGGAATAGCTGTTCCCCAGCATCAATGCTTTGCGCGATGGATGGATGGGCGGTCACTTACTTCGAGAATTCGCCCAGGCGTGAATACTCGGGCAATTGGGTGAGGCCTGGCCAACGCTGCTCTGGAACATCCAGGCTGAGCCAATGCGCGTTGGTACAAGACGCTAACTCACTGGATGGCGTTCCGAGCACTTCGAACACGCGAGTAAGCTGGTCGCGCTGGAACGGGACGCTGCTCTTCTTTTGGCCGCCTGTGTTGGAGGCGTTTGCAGCTTCCAGCTTGGCTTCCTCTCCTTTGAACATGGGCCGCAAAGCGAGTAGCTCTCCGAAAATGCACCCTGTGCTCCAGAGGTCCACACTGGGCGTGTAGTGCCGGGCGCCCAAGAGAAGGTCCGGCGACCGATACCAAATAGTGACCACCACCTTGTCAGAGCTGTACAGAGACTGGAGAGGGCCTGAATAGATTCTTGCAAGGCCGAGATCGCCAATCTTGACCACGCCACCCGCGGTCACCAGGATGTTGGCGGGCTTGAGATCCCGATGAACGACCCAGTTGTCGTGCAGATAAGTTATGCCATTGAGCAGCTGCCATAACAGGGTCTTCATGACGGGCATCGAGATGGTCGTCCGGCTGGTAGCGTGATGGTGGATGATTTGCTGATGGACAGAGAGGTGAGCCGCGAACGAGGTCGCCTATTTCAAAGGAAGAAAACCCACGAGAAAGTCGTGCTCAGCATACTCGAATACCATGTAGATCGACTTGTCTTCGAGCAGGACCTCGCTCAGAGCGGTCAGGTTGACGTGCTTCAGCTCGCGGTTGAGCTGAGCAAAGGGGGCCTTGAGCCGAAGCTCAGAATATGCCCAATCAAACGGCCTGCGCACCATGGTCTCTCGACAAGCACTCTGGCTTATTCCAGTGTAGGCTGGAGTAAGATGTTTGCTCAACGATTCGCGGGGCCAACAAGAGGAATTCGCCCCACTCTGGACTTCGCCTTCTTTGTCCGGTTTGAACTTCTTTATGGCGACTACTTCTCCTTCTTGCTTGTTCGGCAGTTTGACCTTTGCTTTGTAGACTCGTCCATAGGTGCCCGACGCCAAGAAACCCTGCCGCAGTCGACATCTGTGAGCTTCCTTTATCTGGAGCTGTAGGTTGCAGGGAGGAGCATACAAGGATGCCGTAAGATTGTGCGACGGTCTTTCTGCTGGAGTCTTTCTTGGCCCGAAAGGCCCTCATGGGGTCGTCGCGGACTGACATTGGTCGCTCATAGGCCACCTTCGCAGGGTGGCAGTTGCCAGCTCCGGTTTGCCACTGCTCTGACCTGTCTCTTGTGGGTAGCGGGCGTGATCCTCCAAGTCGAATCCCAAGAGGCAGAAAAGTCTAGATTACACCGTGGCCGACCCATAGAAGAGACTCAAGAATCAAAATCTATACACAAGCCACCACGAAATCCGAAGGAGAGGCCGGTGAAAGTGTCCGCGAAGAGAGAGTGAAGAGAAGCGTGGAGTGTGTGTTTCTATCGTACAAGGGCTGAGGTGAAGGGAAAAGGGCGTATCTTCTAGCAAAAAGTGGGTTGATATCAAGGATGCAGGCATCATTTAGTCGCAGCAGGGGGCGGTGTTTCGGAAGGCTTTGCTGACGGCGCAGTATTGGAGCTGACTGGCGACAGCGGCTGGGTTAGAGTAGGTCCATCCTCTGAGGATCAAAGCAATTCAGCTCAGGAGCCCCATTTTCATTTGAAGAGGGGATTCCTGACCTCGTCGAGTTGGCAACGTGCGGCTCCGTTTAACTGTCACGTTCTGGCCAGCTTTCTGGGCGGCCGACTCTTGCTTCTTACGCCTGAGCCGTCGCCGCTCTTCACTCTTGTCGCTGCCTCGGCGCATCAAGCCGGCGCCCTCGCGAGCCTTGACAGCCTCCAGAGTCGGCGACTTGGAACCTTCTGCCGGAGGAGCGGATGAAGACAGAGCCACGGCAGCCCGGCGCTCTGCTTTTTGTTGGAGGTGCGGCGGCAGCTCGAGCTCGAATGAGTTGCCGTGGGAAATCAGGAACTCGAGCACGGTCTGGCTCATCTTGTGCTCCCTGGCGTCAGCTTCGATCTGGGCCTTGGCGGAGTCTGCCGGAGGGCTGCCCTCTGACTGAGGCGAACCGGGCTGTGCAGACGGAGATGCAGCGGGCTGGGCAGGCGGTGGAGGACGGGACGCCGGGTCATGGCGGAGCAGGCCAGGCTGAAAAATGGTGGCCAGGTTGGAGGCGGACATGAGGTTGAGGTCAGACTTGCGAGCGAACACTCCCAACAGGTCGAGCACGTAGAAAAAGATGTGCTGTGATGCAGGCGGCAGAGTGTTGATCAGCTTCTTGTAGTTCGCAATGGCAGTGTCTACGGGTGTTGCGGGACTGGCTCAGCACACGGGTCGATCTGATAGCTTGTACGGGAGTACGCACCAGACTCTTGTTCACTGAGGGGCGACTCGTGCCGAGCTGTGGGCAGCCCAAGTCACACATCAGATTTGAAACACATTGGAAGGACATTAGCAAGCATACGTAAGCCATCTCTGAAAGATAGGTACAGTTCGAACGGGATGACGGGCTCCTGCAACAGCAAGGGCCCTGTCAGCTCTTGGCCGGCCCAAGCCAGGAGCATGCAAGACGCACCGGCAGCATGTTGAGATAGCGTCTGAAGACGGAGGCCGCATCGTGTACGCTGTACGAATCCCAAGTGAGGTCTTTGCCGTAGCTTTGGGAAAGGGGTTCAGTTCTAAGCTCAGCGATCCAAATGGAGGACACTGACTTGGGCGGGCTGTCAAAGACAGTCTCTAGCTCTTTGATGCGCTTGTTGGAGCCAGAGACGCGAAAGACGCCTTGGGTCGTGGTGCCTAACAGCAATGCGAGACCCTGTCAGACCCCCTCGCAGGCGGCACTCATCTGGGCGCTAAAGGAACGCACCGTTCTCCTTCAAGTACAGTCCCGTTTTAGCGACAACGACAGGGACGTGGCCGTAGATGCGGGCTGCGGGAGGCAAAGGGGCCATGCCATCAGCTCCAATCCGCCTGGCGCATTAATGACATGCGCGGGACGCGGCCGACTCGCCTTTGGAGTCGGGCCCAATCTGCGATATCGCAACAGAGGCGTACACCAAGCTTCGCTGGAGCGCGACGCCAAAGACGCCCGCCTTGCTGCTGGCCTGTCCCAATGCTTGCCCAGAAGACGACCCGCCCTTGGACTTGCTGCTGGACTGAAACACCTTCCACCACTTCAGCAGGCTGGCCTTGGTCTCCTGGCTGTGAGGCGTGCCGTCATCGCTAAAGCTCGCCATTCAAGGCTGAAGGGCCATGGGCTCGGTCGGTGCAGCGCAAAGGACAGAGAGAGGTAGATGGCCAGCTCAAGTCCAAATCATGAGCGCATGCGCTGTGGTAGGCTTGGGCTTGCACAGGAGAGCTGGTATGGCACTCTACTACTCGCGTTCGATGAGAAAGAGCCTTACCGTCCTCCCCGCCGTCGGGCTTGGCGACCTCATGCAATCTGGCTGCTTTCCTCTCTCTCTCGCTCTCCGACTACACGACTGCTCTTTAGTACCTCCCTCTTCCTGAATTACTACTGTACTGCGCGCCATAATCCATGGCCCGAGGACCGGGACGCTGCCCAAAATCTGCCATTTGCGGCAGGCAGAGATGGCGTCCAGGCGCCTGACTCCTTCCAGCCACGCCAAGCTACGACCGCTCAGTGGGTTGCATCTGCTGCATCTGCTCCTGCTACCACACAACATCGTTCCAGTCCAAGGACGTTGTGATTCGCAGCAAGCGGAGGCCAACATCTATCTCAAGGCGCCGCCGCCGATTATTTCAAGCTGCTGATCCTTCTCTGCTTTTGGACCGCCGTCACGCCTAGCCTAAAGAAGCTATCACATCCCGAACCTTGACTTCTCTTCAGTCCACGATCGTCGAAAGCCACCTCCTGCCCAGCGCACAGGTTGACCTCGCATGGCCTCCCTCGGTTCGAACAAGGGCAATTGGTTCAAGCTCAAGGCCAAGAAATCGTCCAAAGCGCTCTTGCAGGATGCCAACTTAGCAGACAGCGAAAGGGGGGACATTCAAATCAGCATCGACACGAACCGGGGCAAAAAGCGGCCAACGCTCGTCTACTTGGACCCGCTGTCCAGCTTTGAATCCAACAAGTCTTCTTCCAATTCCAGCTCCAAGCACAGCCGCAACCAGTCCAATGGATCTTCCATTGCCGACCCCGCGGACAAGACGCTGCCCACCACGCCAGCCGCCAACTCCACCTTTGTCCCGCCGCCCTCGTCGGTGTTCGACAAGCACGCCCCGGCTTCATTCTCTGCCAACGGGAACGGAAACGGGGAATCTGGCTACTATGGCCTGTTCAGCCGGCCATCCCTCCGCAAGGTGTTGGACGACCCGGTCGGGCTGCACAAGTTTGGCAAGTTCTTGGCCAAAGAGTTGGGCGCCGAACAGCTTGTCTTTTGGTGCGTTGCGTATTTCTGACGCCTGTAAAAGACGAGCATTGCTGATGTAGCGATGGTCAGGCTGAATGCCGAGCAACTCGGCAACGACTTTAGGCGCATCCAGTCCTTGGCGAGGCGAATCCACGACTTGCACATTCCTCACAACGCCGCCTTGGCACTTAACATCTCGTCCGCTGAGCGCACTACGCTGACCTACCAGTACAACGGCTTCATGCAAACCCAGGATCCCTACCATGCGGCCAGGGAGGCGGCGTTCGAAGCCATGTACGGCGACGCGTGGCCCCGATTCGTCAAGTTGCGACTGAATCTGGCCCAAAACGCGGCTCTGCGGCAGACGGACAAGAAACATGTGCGCTCCCCGCCTCCTCTCCTCGGTGGCGACCACACGGAAGCTGATTTGCCACCTGCAGTTTGTGGCTTCTTTTTGCTTGGTGGACGCCATGGCTGGAAGCAAACAAAGTATCGCGATGGCCAGGTGCGCATTGTTCATACCTCATATCCATGGAGCGTTTCTCATTGTTGAGGTTTGCCATTTTAGCCAAGGCTTCGAGAAGCTCACGGGCATGCCTCTGGATGAGGTCATCGGCAACAATTGTGTACGCTCCCTACCTTTTCCAGTCGGTTCTAGGCTGACGAGACTCTGTCCTGCGACAGCGCTTCTTGCAAGGCCCAGGGACTTCGAAAAGCGCTGTTAACCGCATTCGACACGCATGTGAAATTGTGCGCTCGTTGTGGTCTTGACCTTCATGCCCCGGTCTAACCCAGATTATCATGTAGGGAGCACCCTCGCAGGAATTGGTGGGCAATTTTGCTATCTTTCGGCGAGCAAGGAATGGCGCGCTCATGTCCCTTTGCCTTAGCTCTTGAACTACCGCAAGGATGGTACCCCGTTCTGGATTCTGCTTCGAATCGAGGTGGGCCGCAACTGTCAGCGTGGCGTAGCAGACTGAGTGCTCAAAATTCGCTGATTGCAGCCCCTGCGGGACTCCACCGGCCAGCTACGCTACTTTTTGGGCCATCAATTCAAATGTGCGTATTCTAAAAGCATTCTGTTCGCCTGACCCAATGCCTGAATTCCGGCGCAGTGCACTCGCAAGGCTCCGATCTGGCCTTCCTTCTCTCTGACGATCTGGACGAAGACCCTACGGATCGCGACGCCGGTGCTGGCGCCTTGGTCGAGCTTCAGCAAGCGTCTGCAAAGGAAGCAGCCATGTCGCACATCTCTAACAGCTTAGCGGTGGGCGAACGCAAGGGTATCACGCCACTACGCATGGGCTCTGTTTCGATCGACCGGGACCAAAGGATGAAGGATGCCTCGGCCTTGGCGTTCGATGCCACGGCGAGCCGACCTATGTCGTCTGCTGGCCGCACGTCGAGCTCTATCGCATCGACGCACTCTACGGTCTCCGGCAACTCCTCGCCTAGTACACCGCGGCCGCACACGCCGCTGCGCACTTCCAACGCCCGACCCACCTCGGCCGGCGGGCTGCCGCCACCGTTCGAGGCCAAGCAATCGCGAGAGGAGCGCCGCAACCTCAGCTCTCTGGCCCAGATCGGCGATGCGGTCGAAGACGAGGCCATCTGGCAGTCCAAAGTCGGTGCAACTGTTTTTCACACGCATGTGCCCATCGCCTGATTCATTGACTACAGGCCCTGGCCCGCTTCCTCTTCTCTGAGCCTTCGGGCAACATTCAATTCTCGTCGCCATCCTTGCCTGTCGACTGGGCTCAAGGGGCCAACTTTTTCGACATCATCGGCAAGGACAACCCCTCTAGCGCCATCAAGGCTATCGGCAAGGGCATTCGCTCGTCCACCCATCTCGAGATCCAGGTCAACCTTCGCCTCGAGACCGACAATGTGCCTCGGCCGGTCAACCTCACCATCACTCCTCTGCTAGAGAAGGCAGGCAAGTTCGCAGGAGTTGTCATCTTGTTTGGCGCTTGAACTGGTCCTTCATCTGTGTGGCGTGTTTGCTCTGCTCGTCTCCAGCCGGATGTTTAATGCATTGTCGGATCTTCTCGTATTCTTACACTCACCATTGTACATCTATATCTGCATGCGATAACAAGACTTTTAATTCGGATTGATTGTGTTTGTCACCTGGCGCAAGCAAGCGGCTTCACCCGTTTGAACTCTCTCTCTCTCCAGGTCGACGACAATGAGCTACACGATTTTGGGCAAGTCTGGGCCTCTCATGAGAGTCTTTGTACATGTTCTAACTGGGCTGCTTGTCATCGTGCAGGGCGCAAGGTGCTCAACGAGCATGTGCGTTCGAAGTCGACCTGGCGGAAACTCAAGCGCCCGCACTGACGCTGCCCGAGTAGATTGTCTTGATCACTCTAGGCACCATCGGCGGCCTTACCTATTTGGCCACTCCATCGGGCAAGAAGGCGGCCAAGGACGTTGTGGCCAAGACCAAAGAGGAGGAAGCTTTCAGTGCGTTTTTCTCAGACCTGGCCTCTTCGACTAGAGACACTGAGCCCCTCTGGCCATTGAAACAGTCCGCAAGTAGGCTAACGTGCTCAACTTAGCCGATGCTACTGGCCAGCTGACTCCTCCCCTCCAGCCGCTTGATCGAGAAGGAGCGGGAGCTCAAGGCAAAGCTCAAGTAGGGCGCGGCAGGAGCTAGCTGCCATGGCCTTGTTGCAAAGTAAATCTTAGATTGGGCAAGCGCCCCTTGAAAAATGCAGGTTGGCGTTCTACGCCTTTGAGAATTGTTGCCGGCAGACTCCTCTAATCACGACGTGTCCATCTTGGCCGTTTTCGGCTCTTCTTCGCTTGCAAACTGCGCAAGCACGGCGTCGCTTCAGCGACCGCGTCAACAGAGTTCAGTGGGGAGACTCACATCCTCCTTTTTCCGCAACAACACAAGCCCCTCGAGGACATGAGAGAATGGCCAGTATTCCTCGGTCGCCAGCTCGGCCCTTTCGACATGTGCCAGGCGAACAGGCGTCTGATGCGTCTGGATTCCGGCAATCGTGCGAGGTTTTCCGGCTTGGCCAACAACATCCACCGCAGTGCCCACTCTGACGGTGACGGGCAAGGGCTCGCCGTCCTCGCTGAAAGTGACCAAGAAGCGCTGCAGCAGCACATCAGGTCAATAGAGTAAATGCCTGGCCAAGAGACTTACAGGATACATCGCCATAGCCAAAAAGTAGAGCATCCAGTGTGACTTGTCCAAAATAACTAGGAGGGGGCGCCACTTTGAGTAAGAGTCCTGAAGTGCGCAGGAAAGCAGTGCTTACATCCTCGGGCATCGGTGAAGGCCAAGATGGTGCTGAGCAGGCCAGCGACGGCGTTTGGGTTCATGAGGAAGCGGTCGGTGTGGAATGGGTTGATGGTGATATTGCCCTTGCCCATATGCACCAGGCCTTGTGCGACTCGCACGGCAAAGAGGCAGTCGGGTTCTTTGTGGTAGTAGCCTGCAAGCTGTCGAAGCATTTGCGCCAGCTTGGCGTTGTTGGAGCCAGCCCCGACGAGACCCATGGCAAAGATGGCGTTGATGGCCACGTCAAGGTCATTGTCGTGAGAGTACCGCGAGAGAGTGTCAAGGATGGTGAGTTGCGGGTTTGAGGCGGACAAAAGGCCGAGGGCGAGAGGGACGGCTCTGCGAATGACAGGCTCGCCGTAGAACATCTGCCACCACCAGCTGCGTTAGTCTTATTAACAGGGAAAGTCAGGTCGGACGGACCAAATGATTAAGCTGTCGCAGAGCCATCTGGGCACCAACGTCTTCGCCCATCGCGATGAGAGCGAGGCCAAGCACGGCGAAAGCCTGGTGCGTGTCCGACACCTTGTCCTTCTCCGCGTCCGCAGCATCCGTCTCAGCTGCGCCGTTCGCCTGACTGGATCCATTTGGCGCTGCAGCTGCCGGATCACTGGCCGGAGCGCCATTGGGCGCCGCTGCAGGCGTTTCAGCGGCGGCTTCACCCTCTGGCGCCGAGGTGGCAGAAGGAACGTTGAGGTGCTCGTTGCATTGGTGAAGCATCGTCTGAATTTTGAGCACGTTACCGGTGCCAGCGTACGCCAGTGCGTCGACCAAGACGAGCGCTTGTTTGGCGACCGGATGCTCGATGGCCTTCAAAGTTTCGATCGTGATGTCGGCTTCATCTTGCTTGCCTGCTCTTGCAGCGTAAGAACCTGATCAGTGTTCAACAAGAAAGGACTCACCGAGGAACAGCAGCGCTAAAGCCAGTGCAAAGAACCGCCCCCAATTTTCGTCCAGCTCCTTGTCCTCTCGCTCCATCAGCGTCTGCAGGATGGTGCCCGCCACCTCTCCGTTGCCGCTTCCGACGAACACAAAGCCCAGTGCCAAGGAGGCCAAAGCAGAGATCTCCATCGTGACGCCCGTGTCCGCCGCAGAAGGGAGTAACAGGGCGGCAACATCTTCTCGAGCTGAGCCAGCATACGCAATGCCCAGGCTGCCAATTTGATTTAGTGAGCGTCCGGAACAAGTAGAAAGCTCAAGGCGAGACCGCACCCAATGGATGAACAGGTTCTTAGCGGGACGCTCTTGTCCTCGACATAGTCGCTCAGCAAGGCAATGGCGGCATCCATGTCGGTCTTGATGCCAGAGTGAATCAGGCCGTTTGCCAACAACGCGCCGGCCTTGATGTACTCTTCGGTCGCGTACGAATACTTGTCAATGTGCGAAAGGCCGACTTCGGGATCCCAGAGCAGTGATAGACCCAGAGATGCTGCAGCAGAAAGCATGCCTGGGTGCCGTGTTTTCCACGTTAGCATTGCCATGTAAAACGCCGTGAGAGGGATCGAAACCTACCGTGGTCCTTGTTCTTGTAAATCCAACTTTGCCCTTCCTCAGCGCCAACCATGAGCTTCTCGTTGCCACACGCCACATTGACAAACGCGTTGACAAAGGTACCAGCCAAGTTCTGGCGAGCGGAATCGATGGCGGCGTTGCCGCTGGTGGCCGCCCGCGTGGAGGCCGGGTTCTCGTCCAGATGGGACTTGTAGATGTCTTCCAGAGATTTTGGCTCTAACAAGTTGAGGGTGGTGCTGAAATCTTTGAAAGCCGCCGACAGGCCGGCATTGTTGAGGATGGGCAGGAGGGGAGATTCGTCATTTTCCAACTGAGACAGCAGCTCGGATGGCAAGGTGATCTGTTGGCGGGCTAGCAGATGGGCTAGCTGCTTTTTCATGGACCTGGATAACCCCAAGCAGCATCAGCATCTGTGGCGCCGCAAAATCTCCAGAGCGAGAGTTAAAGGCGCGTAACGCACGGGTTGCTCGGGCTGTTGAAGTCCTCGACAATGAGCTCCATGTCGTTGAGGCGCATGGCGATGGTGAGAGCCTCAGTCAGGCGGCCTTGCTTGCGATAGATCTGGCGAGCGGTCTGGAGGAAGCGGCGGTCGTCGGGTGGCACCAGTAGGTTGACGCAGGCGACCATGTAGGAGCACACCCTAGCGTAAGTGTTCTCGTCCACAAAAGGCACGATCGACTCGATGGACTCCAGCTCGAGCAGCAGGTCGACGGCATCGGGCTCGCCGTTGTGGCTTAAGAAAAAGGGGACCAGCCTCAACGCCAGATCGAGCAGTTCTTTTGGCACGGCCAAAGGCGCATCTGACTCTGCGTCCTCGGCGTACGCCTCTTGCCTCGCCGTCCACTCTTCACCCAACTCGGCCGCCAGGTGTCGCACATATTCGTGGCCCCAGGAGCCAGGGTCCTCGTCGTCGGCCACCCCAGCGGATCGCTCTGGCTCAAGCCGATATTTCAAGGTCTCGCGCTTGCCGGTGTCGGAGTAGGTCATGGCGAGGACCGAAAGAATGTCGGCGAACAGGTTGAGAGCAGCGGCGTCCTTGCTTCGACTTGGGAACTGGTCGTACAGCCCCTGCAGCTCCGGGTAGTGCGGCCTGAGGAACTTGAGAGGTTTGGGCACTGAAGTCATGGACGAGGTCGAGGTGCGAATGAGCGTGCGAAGGCTCTCCAACGCTGGCTTGTAAAGCTCCGGTTTGTCCTCCTAAAGGTCGCATTTAGAGGCCACCCTGCTTCTGGACAATATAGAAGGAGCCAGCTACTTGCCTTCAGGCGTTCCACGAGCATCTCGAGCTCCTCCTTTAGCTGCTTGTCCTCCTCTGAGAGATCCTCCTCCTCCTTGCCGTCCTTGGGCTTCGTCGCATCTTCGCCCTTGGCACCTTCCTCTGTTGGCTTCTTCTTCGGGTCTTCAGAAGGAACAGCGATGGCCACTGCGCCCGCTTCCTTGTCGTTCGACATGGCTGGTGTTCCAAGAGCGTCGTCAGCTTTGGAGCTTTTGGGCGCGCGTGCATGAATGCTGGTTCTCGCCTCTGGTCGATTGCTGCACGCTTTTGAGGGCTCGCATATTACTCTTCGTGATCCTCAAATTCAAATGCAGCGCGCAGGCATCTGGATCGCAAGCTGCTCCAGCACTTAAAGTCCTTCACGCGAGCTCATGCACTCTATGACACAAAAAATGCGTTTGCAGTACCCTTCCAGCTCCATGATTGATGAAGGTAGTAAGCCTATGAAACGCCCAATGGGTCATTGCCCCACGAAGGTATCGGTGAGGTTGCCGGAGGCGACTGCTCTTTGGGAGGAAATCGTATTGTGCTGGCGCTGCTGATTTCTTGAGCGTGCCCGCTTTCGCCACGTGCAGCTGCCGATGGACGAGTGCTAGAGGATGCGGGAGGGTGCACTGGCTGCTGCCAGGGATTCGTTTCCAATTCGGATAGGCTGCGGCGAGGGGCTGATGTGGAGGCAGCAGCCGGCAGTGGAGGAGGAATGGCTGCAGTGTCTTCGGTTGCAGCGGGCAAGTGGGTGGAAGATGGAGAGGGCGAAAGGGTTGGGCTCTGGAGGTCACGAACGGCGTTGGTGTAGCCCTGCTTCAAAGATGCCCACGACGAGCCTCCAAATTTCCACACGGACGTCACGGCGCTCTGCAGCTGGGCTTGAGCTTGTGGGTTCAACAAGCTCTGGGCGGTGGCCGGAGGGGTGCCTTTGGTTGGCGAGCTGGGCGCTGGCGAGCCTGTCCGGGAAGTGGCCTGGAGCGGTCTAAGGCTGGCCTGGCCGGCGAGATGGTCCACGCGGCCTTGCTCTGCCCCGTTTGCGTCTTCGACAGCATCTGAGGGCGAAGACCCGTCCCCCGCCTCGTCGTCCAGCTCCAAGCCGCCCACGGCTGCCGCTAACTCCACCTCCGAGTTCAGCTCGGCATCGTCCCTCCCAAAGAGCTGCCACCAATATGCCACATCCTTGGCGTTGGCCAGAAGGACACCTTGGTCGGCCTTGGGTGCCCGCGATTTGGGATCGTCGAGGGCGGGCTCGTATGTCGGATTGCGCCACTTTGCCCTGGCTTCGTCCGAGCCCAAGTAGAGCTGCCACACTGACGGCGTCCTTGACTTGCCGGCGCGCCGTTCTTGCTCGCAGTCATAAAGAAAGGTGCCATAGTGGCAGGAGTAGAGGTGGTAGAGGATGCTCTGCAGCATCTCTTCGCCAAACTCGAAGCGCTGCGGGAATTGGCGCAAGAGCTGGTAAATGCAATCGAGGAACTGCTGAAAGACAGGCGACGTTTCTTTGAATGAGGCCGAGGAGAGGGCCAGCCCTTTCTGAACGGTGGCGAGGAAGGCGGCTTGCGGTGAGACGTCGCTGCCTGGGATGGCTACAAAGGCCGTGCGATCGGCAACCGTATGGCCAGCGCGGTGGTTGAATTTGTGTCCAAACGAGGCAAAGTCCTTCTCGATAAGGACAATGAAGCCCTCAATGGTGCGGTAGTATGGGTCCAGGCAGACTTGGGCCAGTGCGGAGAGCTGGGCCGTGCGGTCCCACCCGTCCGAACAGTGAACCAGGACGTGCGAATTGGAGATGTGTATATTCTTGACGATGATCGCGGCGCCGTCAATAATGGTGGAGATGTGCTTGAGCCAGCCGCTCTTGCGCAAGGCCGTCTTGTCGACCACGCCCGTCGCTTCGGCCGCCACCAGCGCGTCGGAAAGATGCCGTAGTGAGTCGCGCATGATGTGGATGTTGTCGATGCCCAAGTACTCCTTTTTGCAGTCCCGATAGTAGTCCATGTTCTCCGACCCGGCACCCTTGACCGCATTGGCTCTGGCGTTTGTGGTTGGCCGAGCGTCGATGATGAGATTTGCTGCTTTGGCTCCATACACCAGCGGCTGAGTTGCGGAGGGCGAGGCTCCGGGGGTGGCGGCCAGGCCGGTGTGGAGGTTGTGGGAGTGAAAGATCGCCTCGATGAGTTTCTCATCTTGGATGGACCGCGAATTGTTGAGCAGGCCGGCCATGGGCTGGGAGGAGCGGGTTATGGAGCCAAAGTTGGCCCAGTGTAGGTACACCAGAGCGGGCACTCGGTGCTTGCTGCGATAGCCTTTCCCATACTTGAGCGTCACGTCGGAGATCTTGCTGGGCACTGCGAGCTTGGCCGGGTATGTGGAGCAGAACTCGTAGGAAGAGTTGACGTCGGACCAACGCCAAGCGGTCGAGCGCGCGGGCTGACCTGGTGCAGTGATGGCGCCCATTCGGGCGAATTCCTTCTCTGGCGAGTAGACGCTCCAGCCGTCAAATGTTGTCTTCGAGGTCGAAGGCTGGCAAAATGCATAGGTGGACTCGATGGCCGCTGCGCGATCTTGCTGGTTGAGACCTGGGGCAATGCCAGCAGACAGAGAGGAGGCCGCTCACTGTTGGCTACTATCGCCCTGCAAGACTCCCACAACTGGGTCGCTGCATCGTAGTCCTTGAAGAAGAGCGTGTAGACTTTGAACGTCCGGGTCCTGATGACGCAGGGCGCGAGGGCAGCGGCCGAAATGGGATGGAGGGTGCAGCTCTGGACGAGCGGGAGGGGCAGCCAGAACTCGTCGCTGCCGTCCTTGAAGGCAAAGATGAGGTGGTTCGGAGTCAGCAGAACTGTCCCAGGCTTGGCCTCGACGTCTTTGTGCGAAGCTGGCACGGGGAAGGAGCAGCCAAGAATGGACGCCTCCAGCTGCGCCCGACGTCGTCAGGCTCGCCTTGTCATTCCAAGCTCTGCACGCTCACCTTGGGCACCTTGATGTAATCCATCGTGACGAAGCACCAACGAGGAAGGGTGGGGGCAGGAAGGGAGGGGACAAGGCGTCGTCGCTGCGGTTGAAGGGCTCACACCCAGACGACGGCCAACAGAGAAACAAATGCAGGCCACCCTCAGGCAATGTGCCAAGGCCGTTTCCACGTCCAAGCGAGCCCTCTCAGATCGACCAGCAGCGGCCGTCAAAGCCGCTAAGCCCCGGGCCACCAAAGCCTCAAAACAAGCTGCAGCGACAGACGCCGGCTCTTCGTTCTTGGAAGTGCAACCCGTTGCCTCCACTTCTCGCCTGCCACCCTTTCAAACAGACGCACTCTTCGAAGACCCGCCCCTGCAGCCAGGAGCCACGGGCGACAGCGGCCAACAACAACAAACGTCCGCCACGTCGCCGGCGGCCGATGCCCTGCTGTCTTTGGCACCGTGGCAGCCGGTTGGGCAAGAGCACGGTCAACATGCTAGCAGCCAGCAGCGAGAGCACAGCCAGGGCTCAGGGGAGGACCACCCGGAACGGCTGACGGCAGGCGGCCTGCCTTTGCCTGCCTCGTCGCTTGCCATTCCACACATCCGGCACCCATTCAACACACACAAGTTTGTGTCCGAGCTCGAGCGGGCCTCGTTTGCTCGCCCCACCGCCGAATCCATCATGCGGGCCACTAAATCCTTGCTGGTCTTCGAAGAGAACCGGGCGGCGCACGAGCTGGTGGCGAAGAGCGACCTCGAGAACGAGGCGTACTTGTTCAGAGCCGCTCTAGGAGAGCTTCAAACGGAGGTCATGGTGCAGGCGCGCAACGACGGCATTGCGCTGAGGTCGGCCAATCAACAGTTGCAAAGGGAGATCGACATTTTCCAGCAGAAGCTCCGGGAGGACATCGCTGAGCTCAAGACCGAGTGCGTGCCCAGTCTTCATCACTCCGTCTTTGGAGGTAGTCCCGGAGCTCACATGCCTCACGTAGAATCCAGTTGGAGTTCAACCAGCGCAAAGAGGACTCTTCCACGGACCAGAAGGCCCTGGAACTCCGGATCATCGACCTCTCCAACAAGTTCACTGTGTCTCTGGGCGACGTGCGCACCGAGCTGGAGGCCAAGAAGTGGATCCAAACGCGGCGAGCGTTGCGTGCGTCCGGCCTTCTTTCTTCGTTCTGCATGTTCTAAATCCAGGATGATGCCTGAACAGTAATGATATCTGGACTGGCCATTCTGGTCATTGCCTCCACCTCTTTGGAAAACCAAGCAGACGAAGCTGCTGCGTTGCCACCCGTCCCGACAGCCGACGACCTGCTCAAACAGACGCAGGGCGACTCGACCACTCCGGCATGGCCCACGACTATTCGACGAGTAGGCGAAGATGAGGACTGAATTGCCCGCGTTGTTATTATGGAAAGGGCTGCTTTGACTACATATTAGATGAGACCGGAGTCGCGTCCATCACTCCCTGTACTTTGTCATTCGCCTGCTGGCTAACAGCACTCCTCCCTCGTCAATCTCCACGGGCACTTTACCCGCGGTTCGCCACCACACGTCCACAACAGCCGTCGCATCGTCATTTTGCGCAGGAATTTCCGCTTGTTCGCTCTCCGTTCCTTCTTCTTCCCACCTTTTTGAAATGTCGCTGGCGAAATCCTTCTTGAAAGGCAAGCGAAAGCGCCACAATGACGATAGCGACGACTCTTCGTCGGATTCAGGGAGCGAGGCCGGCCGGGCCAATTTTTCGCATTCAGATGCGGCCGACTCAGACGAGGATGATCTGGGCGCAGGCGAGTCTGGTAGCGAGCTTTCATTAAGTGGCGAAGACGAAGAGGAAGACGAAGAGGAGCCGGAGGACTTGCCAACTTGCGAGGAAGCCGCTGTGAACCCAAAATGGCGGCAGGGCTGCTTGGTCTGCCCGCAGAAGAAAATTGTGCATGGAAGCGGGGATCATTGGCAATTGCATATTGAGAGCAAGGTAGGCGCAACTGCTTCGTTGCAAGCCGCTGAGCCTCTTCTAACAGAGCCGCATTTCGGTTCCCCTTTTTCCCCCCACAGGCCCATCTTCGACGTCTCAAGAGATACACTGCAGCTGTAGAGGCAGTCAAACAACCCGACGTACTGCCTCGAGATCCCCGGGACCTTGTCCGACTACTTGACGCCACCGTCAAGACGCCGACCGAGATGGCAGCTCCCTCTTCCACAACTGCTACGAGCAAAGCCAACAGCCGGGCAGCCAAGTCTCGAAGAAAGAAAAGTCGAAAGGCAAAGGTGAAGCCGGCTGATGAAGGCAAGAGTCAACAAGGCAGTGGACCAGACAGCCGTCCCCTTGATCCCTCGGCCAAAGCTCGACCTGGAAAGGTCGCAAGAGGGCATGTTCCAAAGGATTCCGCTCAGGCAGATAATGTGCCGGCGGAAGGTGGCAATCGTGCGCAACGGCGGACAGAAGCGCGCAAAAGAGCAGCAGAAGAGGCGGAGAAGGCGGCCACCTCGGATTTGGCTTCGACTGAGGCACCAAAGGGACTCGGAAAGAAGTCCACATCCTCTCGGAGCAAGAAGCCGAAGAGCGGGTAATTGGAGCGTTAGTGTATACTTTCCCCGATGTTCAGCTGCAGCCAGTGACCCTTCGAGACAACAGAACATGGCGAGCGCTGCATCTCCACGACCCACAAAATAGCGGTGCCGACTTCACGGCTCGTTGTGTTGGGCCAAAGGCAGTTTCATGTGATTGTTGGCATTAAAAACTCAGCGCTGAAGAGACATGGGGAGTGGGCAAAGTGAGGCGGCACTGTTCTGGCTGCCAAGAATGCAAGGCGAAAATTACGTGGACGACGATGCCGTAAGAGAGAGATAAAATTTCTAAGTGGGAAGAGAACTGGCTCTTCAGTCTTCGAGAACGCCCTGAACACCGCTTGCAACGACTTCCTCTAGCGAGTAGTGCTTGCGGTTGGCGAGCTTGAGGCCAAGTATAGACCCAATGTCGTCTGCTGCCCGCAGCAGTCGGTCCAAGTCCTGCACTCGAATCGTGAGCCGTCGAAAAATCTAAACAGACGCAGCCGCTGTACCTCTTTCGTGTGTGCGGCGCTCACGCAGAACCGCGCTCGACCAGAAATGAGTGGGGTGGCAGGGTATGAAACGACGACGATGGCGATATTGTAGCGCTCCAACATCATTCGGGAGAAGAGGGATAGTTTGCCTGCAGCGCAAACACTTTCAGGTCGCTATTAGCGAGCGGCTTGGATAAAGAAGCTTACCCGGATTGAAGATTAAGACGGGAACGATAGGCGAGTCACGATGGCCGTACACGACGAAGCCGAGCTTCCTGAGGCCGCCGGAGAGGTATCGCGCATTGAAGGCCAAGCGACGAAGGCGCTCCAGGCCCTCTGATCCGTCGCTCAGCCGAGGCGGCAGCGACTGGGCAATCTGTGGCAAAACGTCCAGCGATTCGGGGCCCATGATGCTCGCCATGCTGGAGATGATCTGCTGGACGACAGGTGGCGACATCGCTTCGGCGTAGACGGTTGCGTGGCAGAGCTTGCGAAGTGGCGCAATCAGGGCCCGCTTTCCAGCAATGTAGCCACCCGCGCTGCCGAATCTGGATAAAGAAGCTTGTTTACGACCTGTGGCAAAGAGAGCAAAACAAAACAAAGTCCGACGAACGACTTGGTGAATGTGCCCATGAGGATGTCCACTGATCGCGGGTCCACATTAAAGTAGTCACACACGCCCCTTCCGCGAGGACCAAGAGCGCCGATGGAGTGGGCTTCGTCGACCCAAAGCGCAAACTTCAGAGCCCAGATTTAGCATTTGCCACCTGCTTTCTGACAGCCACTTGTGAGAGACAGACCTTGTATTTCTTTTTGAGCGCCATGACCGCTGGCAGATTGACCAGCGTGCCCTCCATGCTGTATAGCCCTTCCACCACCAACAAGATCTTCTTCCAAGGCCGATGGGTCCGCGGTTGGCCTTGACTAATACACTCGCGCAGGAGGCTCTCGAGGTCCTTCATGTCGTTGTGCTTGAACTGGCGGACCATGGCGCCACTCATGCGGGCACCGAAGCGGATGGAAGAGTGGTTGAGCTCATCAGAGATGATGAGGCAGCCTTTGGACACCAGGGCCGGCAGGGCGGTCGAATTGGTCGCGAAGCCCATGGAGATGACCATGCTGTCCTCAACACCCAGAAAGCGCGCCACCATGCGCTCCACCTGGTGGTGGATGTCCATCGTCCCCGCGAGGCAGCGAGTGCTGCCGGACGTGAGGCCGTGCGACTGCAGCACCTGCTCGACGGTGTCGGCGCAGCCACCGCGCGACTGAGCAAAGCCCAGGTAGTTGTAGGACGATATGTTGAAGGCTTGGGTGGTGGTCCCGAGGAGCGAAAAATTGTGGCCGAAGTCTGGCGTTTCGCGGTCCATCAAGGTAATCGTGCGCCCGGCGACGCCCGTGACTGGGCGATTGAAAAGGTCGTCTATCCGGGTTTTGAGGCGCCGGGTGTAGAAAGAGTCAAAGTCCGAGTTGAGCGGCGCGTAGCCCTGTTTTTATTAGGCGGTTTGGGAAAGGAGGTCCGAGCGCATCAGCTTTTGCGACTAGCTGCAGAGGCAAAGCCAAAAGGACGCTATAACGTACATTCTGCTGTGTGAGGCTCTTGTAGTACTGGCGGTGCGTGCGCTTCCCGACGAAGTCGCGGACGTGCCCGACAATGATGAGGATGAGGTATGAGATGTAGGTGGTGAGATAGGTCATCAACGACGGCTCCTCTTCGCAGTGCGTCAGGCTGTCGAGGTCGGCGCCGCGCCATTGGGAGGTGTACCGGTGCTCGGCCTCGTCGTCGAACCCAAACTCGGAGTGCCGAAGCGAGTGCGGGTCACTCGGATTGGGAATCCAGTGTGGGTCGGCGTCAAAGCAGCGGCCTGGCTCGGTGTGCAGGGCATCGAAGGGCGGCGGAGAGGCCAGAAAGGCGCGGGAGGAGAACGAGGCCTCGGACGCCGGACTTCGTCCGCCCAGCACCCGGCTTGTTGGGACGGAGTCGCTGGAGGTGGACCCAGATGCGCTGAGTCGCCGTCTATTGCGAGAGGGAGAGGACGAGGATGCGCTGGACAGGATCGCCGCGAAGTAGGCCTTGGGGTTTGATGCTTTGGGAAATCTTTTGCTCGACATCGAGTCCGGCATGGCGCTGGCGCCAATGGCGGATAGCTGGCAGTCAGAGAGACGCGAGCAAGGCGTCTACTCAGCGACTAAGTGGACCAACGATCGTTGTTCGAGGGTTTGTTATGTGCGAGGTTTGTTTGTGCGCTGCCCGAGGCGCCTCGTGACCCACCAACTTCTGGCGTCGCCAACAAAACGGCAGTAGATGAAGGCCTCAAAGAATACAGGGTTTGGAAATTCATATGCTAACAACAAGGTCGAAGAAGGGAAGCAGTCATTGGGAGTCATGCGAGAAAGTTATCGAGTCTAGTGTGGCCGTCGCCATTGCTGTGGCTGTGGCGAGGCTTCTCTGGCAAAGGAGTCGCGATTGCGGTTGGTAGAGGATGAGAGCTGTCGCAAGGAGCCCCCGAGCTGAGAAGTGGATCGGCCGAGCTCGATTCGCTTGCGGAGGTTGTCGAGCTCCGTCTTGAGCCTGTGCGGTGGCCTGGGGTCAGCACACACATTGGGTAGCCAACGAGCAAGGAGCTTACATGCTATTCTGGTGCGCAATAGTCTCGTATTCGCGCTGTGATCTGGAGGCGGATAGTTGAGCTTCAGACTCTGAATTTCGCTGTGGGTCACGGCAGGTGTCCGAGGGTTAGCGCGCGCGGAAGACATCAAACGAGGACAACGCACGAGGCCGGTGACCTCTTGTCTCAGCCGCAGCACCTGGTTGGTGACGCCGGTTGCGTCGCCTTCAAGCCGCTGCTTGGCCTTTTCCGCCTCTTCTAAGCGCGCCAGTAGGTCTTGCAGCTGGTATTCCTTGGTCCGGGCCTGCTCTGTTGCCTGAGTGCGCAGATTGCGTTCCTCGCGCAGCTCCTCCGTGAGCTCATCGACCCTGGCGTCGTTGTACCGCGACGAATGGGGGCGGGGCGACGAGGCGAATGTCCGGCCATCGAAGTCAGCCAAACGGACCTTGAGGTCCTTGATTTGTCTTTGGAGCTCGTCCTGTGTGGAAGCACTATAAGCAGGGTGGGCGCCGACTAGCAAACCGGACATACATTCTGAATCGCAATCTTTTCAGCGACATCGCGCTCTCGAGCGGCGTTACGCTGCTGTTCGTTGGCCGCCTTCTCGGCAGAAGCCTGCTTGTTCTGCGCCAGCGACAGCCTGGTCAATGTCGCCTCGAGCTCTTTGCGAACATCGTCGCGTTCCAGTTCAACGTGCCGAAGGGCCACATCGTTCGTGGGCACTGACAGGCAGCTTGTCAACAGAAGGCTGGGGCAGTGAAAGAAAGCGCCGGAGCTCACTTTGGCTAGAACCGAATTCATGGAGCCTCTCCTCCAGAGTTCGCTTGGCTTGCTGGAGCGCCACAACCTCGGCTTCCATCTCGTCTGCCTTGAGCCGCAAGTCGCGATTCTTCTGGACCAAGTCGACATTCTGGGCTTGGAACTCGCCTGTGGCAGCAAACAGCGTAAGTAGAGGGATCATGTTAGGCCGAGATCGAGATCGAAAGCCTGACCTTGTCGCAAAACAGCTTCGTCAAAGGCACGCTTGGCTCTGGTCCAGTTGTCAGTAAGGCTGGCCTTTTCGTGTCTAATGACAGCAAAAGCGTCAGTGCCAGGACTTTTCGGGGGCAAACAGAACCGGCGCAACGCACTTCCAGGCGGCCATCTGGTGTGCTTCGTCTTCGTAGCGCATCTGAAGCTCGTCGTTGGCCTGCATGTGGCACGCTCAGAAAGCACCCCTCTGCAAAACAAACAACCTACAGTCTTGAGCTCAGCGAAATCCGCCCGGGCCTTGGCCAGTTGGTCGTGCTGAGCCTTGAACTCGGCATTGAGCTGTTCGAGCTGGCCTTGGTAGGTCTGTAGGATTGATTGAACGGGTCGATTAGCACAATTCGAGTCAAGACGAGTGTCAAGACTGACCTTCTGGAGCTGGTCAACACGGGCATCATTCTCGTTCTCCGAGCGCATGTGCTGATCTCGCTCGGCTTTAAGATCATCTTGAAGGCGCTGGCAATCGCGTTCGAGACTCTTGACTTGGTAGCGGAGCGTGTCCGAGCCGTAGGCGGCCTCCAGCTCTCGCACGCGGGATTCAGCAGCGCGAGCACGGGCCTCGGCAGCTTCGCGGTCGGCAATGACCTCGTTCTTGATTCGCTCCAGCTCAGCTTGCGCCATGCGGGCCGAGGTCTCCGAGCGGATGGCGTCCCTTTCGCGAATCTTGGCGGCCTCCACTTGGTCGCGATACTTGTCGGATTCCGCTTGAACAGCAGCCAAGCGGCTTTCCAGCGTTGATGCGGCAGACGTGTCCATTTCGACGGCCTGGATGTGCTCGCGCAGCTCGTCGTTTTCGTTCACTGCGGCTTCATAGTCTCGGCGTAAGGCCAGCAAGGCGTTCTCCATCTGGGCGGTGGAACACGTTCAGGTCCACAGCCTGTGCCGAGCCTGCGCATAGGGACTCACGCTTCGCTTTTCGTCGGACAACGAGCGGTGGATGTGGCCCGCGCCCTCCGTTTGTCGCCTCAAATCGTCGTTTTCGTTCTGGAGCTGTCGTTGGACGGCTTGCAGAGCCTTGCGGCTTTCTTCGAGTTTGGCGAAGCGGTCGTCCATTGAAGACTTGACTTTCAGGCTGCCCAGACCATTACAGATGTCAGCCGACCATATCCACCTGGACTCATAGAAACGCACTGGTACGCGTGGAGGGCATCGGAGCCTTGAAGGCGCGCAGCCTCAGCCTCTGACCTGGCCGCTGCCTCTTGACGGAGAAGCTCTTGAAGGTTGGCGTTCTCGCGATCAAGCCGGCGCTGGGCTTCCTGACTCGAAAAGCCAGGAGTGTTCGCTTGACGGATGATGGCGGCCATCTCCTTGACTTGCTGCTCTAGGTGCTTGCGTACCCTCTCACCGGACAGGCGCTCAATACTGATTTCGCAACGCAAATCAATCACCAAATCCCACGCCTGGCAACAGAGAACCCACTCGAGCATTTGGAGCGCAGCCACACTGGCTCCTTTGGGACCCATATCCACAGAAAGACCTCTAGACGCCGTGCTGTGCCCTTTAGACCAGCCGTTTGCCTTGGCAGGGGCATTGTTCAGCGATTGCAAACGAGCGTCCATCTGGTCGGCCATCTCGGCGGCGTTCCGGTCCAACTCGTCGAGCAGGTGCTTCTTGCCGCTTGCTTGCTGGCCAACGTTGGCGAAGGTTTGGTAGGTGGGCGATGGCGAACCTCGCGCCAAGTTGGCAAGCTCGGCCTCTAGCCCCTTCTTTGTTTTGGTCAGGCCATCGACGGTGCTCTGAGCTGACCGGAGTTGGGCTTGCAGCGCGCCGAGGTCCTGCCGCAGTTTCTGGGCGGTCGCGTCAACTGCTTCTCGGGCTTTGCGCTCGCGCTCGGCGCTATCGGTCGCCTTCTTGGTCTGCGCTTCCAGGGTCGCTATCTTCTTGTCGATGTTGTGCTGAGTGGCGGCATCGCGCTGAGTGCTCCAGGAGGCGTCTTGCAGTTCGGCGGTGAGGCGAGTCCGGGTCTTTTCGAGCGTGCGGATGAGCTGCTGCGCTTGTTCCAGCTTGGCCTGCGCGTCGGCCAGTTGCCGGTCCTGGACCTTCATCGCTTTTTCCAGAGTGTGCACATGCTCGATTGTGGTCTTGTTCTCCATCGCCTTGGACTGGGCCAACTGCGCAGTAAGCGCCTCGATTTCGGTTTGCAAGTCGACGCAGATGCGCTCTTGCCGAGTGAGGCGCGGCTGGAAGGTTTGAAGCTCGCGCTCGAGCTGACGGCGGCGCTCTTCGACGCGCAGCTTCTCGGTGCCTTCGTGTTGAGCCAAAGCCTTCAACTTCATGACCTGATCCATCATGATCGCCTTGTCCTCGTCGGCTTGGGCGGCTTCCTCCTCGAGCGCTTCGAATTTGGAGGACAGCTGGCCCAGCTTGCGGTCGAGCTCGTCGCGCTCAGCCGCAAGGCTGGTCCGGATCTCGTCAGCTTGGAGCTGCTTAGAGCGCAAAGCCTGGAGGTCGGCTTCGGCGGTGGCAGCACGACGGTCAGAGGTGGCGATCGCCCGTTCAAGATCGCCGATGCGGGTCTTCTGGTCAAGGAGCTTCTGCTGAGCCTGCAAAAGCACAGACTTCGCGGCGTCAAAATCGGACTGGAGCGTTTCGATCTTGGCTTGGTGTTGAGCCACGGTGGAGGACGCCGCCAGCTCGGCTTCTTGAAGCTTGCTCTGGGCGTCTTTCTGCTGGGCCCGGAGCTGCTCAAGTTGACTGGACATTTGCTGCACGGCGGAGGCCCTCTTCTCATCTTCACTGACCTTGGTGGCCACCATCGATTGAAGTTCTGCCAGCTCCTTCTCGGCTTTGCTGCGTGCGCTGGAGGCGGAACTTGTCTCTAGCCGCATCGAGTCGCACTCTTTCGTTTTGGTCGTCAGTTGGGTGCGAAGAGCGGCCAGTTCGCCGGCATGCTTGCTGGCCTGCTCATTCGCAGCAACGAGCTGGCTGTTGAGGGAGGCCAGGTCCGCCTCTTTGGCCTTAACAATCGATTCGTAGTCCACCGAGGCTTTAGACAGGTGAGCAAACTGCTGTTCGACAGAGCGGGCCTTGGCTTCGGTCGTCTCGTGCAGGCGACGCGCAGCGGTGGCATCAGAGACGGCGGTTTGCAGCTTCTTCTCCATGTCGCTCGTGGCCGATAGAAAGCGAGCTTCGGCGCGCTTCAGCTCTTGCTGGGCAGAAACAACGGCTCTGTCGAGCTGTCCAATGCGTGCCTGCAGTTCGTCTCGCTCGGCAGCAAAGACCTTGCGTTCTTCGGCGGCCTGGCTGGCGGTGGTGGCAACTTCCGCCTGCTGCTTCTGCCATGCGCCTTGGTCCCGTTCGAGCTGTTCTAGCATCTGAGTCGCATTGGTGAAGTTGTCCGACAGGTTGTCGTAACGGGTTTGCAAGGCAGCGTATTCGGCTTGGGCGACTTGCTGCGCGTCCAAGAGCTTGTCGATGTCGCTTTCCGCCGATTCGATGTTCTGTCCGAGAGGAGTATGAGATTGATCAGAGGCAGTATCTCGATGAGCGAAAATCAGAACAGACCTCTTGAAGAATGCGCTCTCGTTCGACGGCCCGCAGGAGCTGCTCTGCTTGCGCCTCGCCATTCAGCCGCTCGTGCTCAACGGCATCCTGCAAAGCCTTCTTCTCTTGGTCGGCCTGGCGTTGCAGCTTGGCCAGGCGTTCCTTCTCCTCCTTGTCCCGGACTTCGCGCTCCTTCGCCAACAGCAATTCTGCGTCCTTGCGCCGAAGCTCTTCGTCCGCTCGAGTCGCGGCCAACAGGGGCCGCACCCTGGTGTAGAGTCCCCACATCGGCCACTGCTTGAGGGCGAGATACAGGCGAGCGTTGCGCTGGATGGTGCGAGCCGCCATCGCTCGGTTGAGCACTTTGAGCAGGCTCCGGCGGGCAGTGAAGCGGCGACAGGCGGCTTGGATCCGGCTGAAAATGCCATAGAGGAGCTCGTCTCGGCGCTCCTCTAAGTCGGCCAGAACGCCAGCCTTGAAAAAGGCCTTTGTGCGGCCAACCTTGTACTCGGAGGTGTCCAGCTGTAAGGCGCCAAGCATACTCTGGCAAGCCTTGCGTCCGTCCACATAGCCTTTGGGCACGACGCCGGGGGTCAGGACTTCGTAGCGGTGGCGGAATTCAATGAACGGCAGCCTATTGGGGTATCCAAGACGGGCGATTCGAATGCCTTCGAGCACACCGTTGCAACGGAGCTGGTCCAAGACAAGAGGGATGTTGACTTGAGCCGGCCTCTTGAAAGTGTTGGGGACAATGCAGCGGACGAAGTGCGGTGACGTGGACTGGAGCTGGGTCATGAGGGAGTGAAGCTGCTCCTTGTGGCGTTGGCCGACCGTCCGAAAGGCGCCACGCTTGACGACAGCTCGACGAGCACCATTGGAGGATTCGGCGTGATCCGCAAACAGACCTGCGACGTAAGCGTCGGAAGAGGCGCCTAGAACGGCGGCCAAGTTGTCGTTGAGAGGGTCCTTGTTCTTGGCAAGCCAGTCTTCGGCGGAGTAGTCGACGCGCCCAGCGTAGTGCTGCACGGTGAAGCCGAGACGCTCGTTGCGGTTGACGCTGAATTTGGAGGCCGGAGTGCCAGGGTCGGTGATGGCAATAGAGCGGTTGGTGAAGAAGGACTTGAGCTTCTCGACAAAGCTCTCGTCCGAGGCCTTTGGCATGATGCACTCCTCGTCGAGGCAAGCCAGGATGCCGATGGGCTGAGCCGATTCGATGAGGTCGATCGTGGGCTGCAGGTCGAGGCCGAAGTTCTCAAACTGCCACCCAATCTCTTCCCGCTCGTACTCTTCTTGCTCAAGGACAAACATGTGGTGGTTGAAAAACTGCTGGAGCTTCTCGTTGGTGTAGTTGATGCAGAGCTGCTCGAAGCTATTGCGCTGGAAGATCTCAAAACCGGCGATATCCAGCACGCCGATGAAG
The DNA here is from genome assembly GCA_001599975.1 of Cystobasidiopsis lactophilus. Classification (NCBI taxonomy): domain Eukaryota; kingdom Fungi; phylum Basidiomycota; class Agaricostilbomycetes; order Agaricostilbales; family Chionosphaeraceae; genus Cystobasidiopsis; species Cystobasidiopsis lactophilus. Next base: position 3,016,453 of record BCIO01000005.1, read on the forward strand.
GTCGACTTGGCGGTCGCCGGCCGCTCCAGAGCACGGTTGATCCGGTCGACGATGGCGCCAAAGTTCTTTTCGTACAGCGTCTTGCAGACGGCGCCGATCTCATCCACAACCTGCTGCCGGCTGCGAGATTGGGTGACCCACTCGCGGCCGGCGCGCGTCTTGGGGGTCAAAAGGGCTGAGGTGAGCTCCTTGAGGGGCAAGCCAAGGAGGTGGGCGACCTTTTCGAGCTCGGTCGGGTTGTCGATGTGCGCGCGGTCCGTGCCCGCAATCTCGAGGTTGGAGAGGTGGAGGATGGCGGCCACGATCTTGAGGATGTCGCGCTGCTCTTGCGGACTGAAGCCAACGATGGTCAGGGCCCGCTCGAGCGTCTTCCACTCCTCGACGTCGTCCATCCCGTCGACATGCGTGCTGGACGAAGCCAGGTAGCCGTACTGCTCTGGCGGCCGGTCGAGCAGCAGGTCACGCTTCAACTGGTCGGACGCGCCGCGGAGCAGCTCGTAGAAGATGTGAAAAGAGCGCTCGTGCTCGCTGCGGCCCGTGACCCGGCTCTTTTCGAGGAGGTACCAGTCGATGAAAGCGCCGGCGATGGCCCCATTGGCGGTGAATTCGATGCGCACAAACTTGCCAAAGCGGGACGAGTTGTTGTTGCGGACGGTCTGGGCGTTGCCGAAGGCTTCGAGGATCGGGTTGGCCTGCAGGATCTGGCGCTCGAGCTGGCCAAGCTTCTTGTCCACCGAAGGCGCGGCTGATTTCGACCCAGTGGCTTTGGAGAGGGATGGAGCGTCGCCAACAGAGTCAGCCGAGCCCGATGAGGGGAGAATACTGGAGGCGTCCGCCGCGATTGCTGTGAGGAACTGGATGACCTTCTTGGTGTTCTCCGTCTTGCCGGCACCAGACTCGCCGCTGTGACAATGACAACCGTCAAATCAAAATGGACTCTCAAGGCGATGGGGGGCAGGAGGCCACTGACGTGACCAAGATGCTCTGACTTTCGCGCTCCGAAATCATTTGGGCCCACGCCTGCTGAGCCACTGCAAAGATGTGCGGCGGGTTCTCTTCTCGCCTTCGGTTCATGTACTCTGCGATGTTCCCTCAGTTCAATAAGCCGGCACTCGTTATAAGAGACCGAGACAAACGATTGACGGCGCTCTTGCTGTAGTAGGCGTCGAGGTTCCGGTAAGGGTTGACGGCCACCAAAAACGGACCAGAATAGGTCTAGGGAGCGAAGGTCAGGCTGCCGCTCAGGTTAGGAAAAAGAGGGTGCCTCGTCGTACATAGATCCGGTCGTGCTTGAAGCGAGTCTCCAGATTGTGCACCACCGAGGCTTCGTTCAGATGTGTCAGTTCCGCCATGTCTTCAGCTTGAGCAAACTGTGTCCATCCAGGCCAAGCGGCGGGTCAGCCGCGGTTCGACGGGAGAGGAGGCCGAGAGCAGTCAATGAGGACAGACCTTGGGCGGGTTCTGCTTGCTGTAGTCGTCCTTAGCTACGACCCGGACCTTGTCGTCGATGCCCATGCACTCGGCCACGTCGCCGTCCTCCTTCATCACCCAGGAGCTCACGTAGCCCTTTTCGGCGTCCGGCACCCAGACCCAAGCCCGCTCATGGAATCTGCTCGTGCCAGCCGTGTTAGTGCTCGAGACCTGTGTTCAGAGCTAAGAAATGACGGCGAGACTGACGCTTGCTGGGCAGCGGCATCCGCGGTGGCATCTCCAGAGTGCTTCTTGTTGAGGGGCAGCAACGGGGCGAAGGACAGGTCTGGCTGAGAGGCGGCATCGGTGGAGTAGAGCCTGCGGTGGGAGTGCTTCCTCGCCAGATCCTCTAAGTCCGCCGAGAACGCAGGGGGTGACATGGTGTCCAAAAAACAACAAGCCGTCAACGCGACTGGCACCCTTCTCGAGAGCACACCAGCGCTGCGGAGCAAGCCTGAGCAAGCCCGCAGATGGGCTCTAGTGGTCACAGAGGAGCTGCGCAAAGCCCGCCTTCGTCGTTGGTTCAGACGACAGGAGGCCGAACTCCTCTCCCAGGAAAGGAGTTTGCCTGCTCGCTGCTGGTAGCTTGCTATGACGATGGGGCACTTGTACTCATTTGCAACTACTGCAACACTGTCCCACCATAGCGTGCTCGCGTCTTATACGGATACTTGATGGGTGGCCCTACGGTCTGCATGACGGCTCTTGATCGAGCTGGGAGTCCAGGCCAGGTCCCATTGCCAATGCAATCAGTGCCCCAATGGCCTGTACTCTGTTCACCAGAGCTCAAGAGCAACGTCTTAGTCCTAGCAGGGTGCACCATTGCCTGCAAGCAGCAGAGGCAACGCGGAGCAGGACCAAGTGGCCGGTCTTGGCAAGAAGTTTTCTTCGTCCCGCACCGCCGAATCCGCATCAACGCACCTCTGGTCCCTCTCAGAATCGCAACAGAAGCCAATGCACTAGAAGCAGACAGCTGCCACCTTCCCCTCGCATCACTCGAACTCACATTGCGGACTGGTCCCTTGTTTTGAACTTTATTCCCGCTGCCTTTCCTCGCCGATTAGGGACTGCCTCTGCCCGTTTTTGACATGTCCCAGTACCAGCAACAGCAGCAGTACCCTTACCCTCCTCCCAACCAGGCGCAATGGCAACAGCAGCCACAGCAGCCTGCATATGGCATGCAAGCGCCGCAGTACGGAGGGGGAGGATTCCAGCAGCCTCAGCCCCAGCAATTCCAGAACACGGAGAAGCCAGGTGGCGCGTTTGGACGGCCGCTCGAAGTGCCCAAGCCCAAGTGGAATGACCTGTTCTTCTTGCTGTGCGTTTCGATCCCTTCCTGCAAGCTTTGCGGATCTGAAAGAATGTACAGGTTCTTCTGGGCCCAATTTGGCGCTTTCGTGGCCATCGCCGTCATCTCCCTCAGGACCATCTCCCTCACGGGCAGCGACGGCGTGCTGGGCGGCAGTGACAATGGGATCACCCTGGACAAGTCGACCGCCTACCTGTTCATTTTGATAGCGGCGGCCGGCTTGCTGTTCTCGTGTGTTTTTTTTTTGTTCTCTCCGGTTTCTTTAGCTGAAGAAGAAAGGGGAGGGCAGAATCCTGTTCCTTGGCCTCACTCGGATGTTCACTCGTGCAATCTTCGAAATCACGCTGGCTTTGTCGGTGCTCATGTCTGTTGGGTGAGTCTGCCAGTAGACGTGTATGATTCCGCCGCTGATCTGATTCAGATACGCCGTGTACCTTTGGGTCGAGAAATACTACTCCGGCGCCATCATCTTTGTGCGCTTTCTCCCTTCACGCTCTTCAAGCCAAATGAACAAGCCCGCTAAATGCATCTGACAGACGATCTTTGCGGTTCTCACAGGTGTGTGATGCCCCTTGCATGATTTCGGGCGCATGTTGAGAATGGCTCGCCTCCTTCCTCCCTTTTTTCCTCTCTTGCTTTCTTTCTCCAGTCATTGCCTACCCCTTCATGCGCCGCAGGATTCCCTTCAGCAAGGCGGTCTTGCAGTGCGTCATGGATGTCGCCAACCACTTCAAGTCGGTCTATGTGATCGCGATTTTGGGCGGCGTCTTCAACGCGGCCTATGCGGTCTTCTGGAGCTTCGTGCTGGCGGCATCCTATCAGAAGTGGCAGCCTAACACAGCTGGCGCCGACGTCTCTGGTGGCAGCGCCGGCTCGGGCGCCTTGATCTGCGTCTGTATCTTCCTCGTCTTCAACCTCTACTACACCAGCCAGGTCATCACCAACGTGGTCCTCTGCACCATTGCCGGCATTTTTGGCGCCTGGTACTTCACGGTAGAATCGCTGCCCAGCCATCCTTCATTGGGCGCCTTCAAGAGGGCAATGACCACCAGCTTTGGATCTATCGCCTTTGGCTCGCTCATTGTCGCTCGTGGGTGATATTTTTTCTTGCTCTCTGTGTGCTGGAAGGCTCAGAGTTCGGTTTCTTGCTTGCCGTCTTTTCAGTCCTCGACATGCTCCGTGCAGCCCTCAACTTGCTCAAGAATGAAGCGCGCGCGGATGGCGACACCATGGCTTACATCTTCTCCTGCATCGCAGAGTGCTGTCTGGGCTGCATCCAATGGGCCGTCGAGTAGGTCTTTGGCCTAGAAGCGAAGCTCCTCTCTTTCTAATGTCTCTCCTTCTCTTTTCTTCTCTGCCTCGTCCGCAGGTACTTTAACCGATATGCCTACATAGAGATCGCTTTGGTGCGTTTCCAGCTCTGCGGCGTCCTCAGGCCTTTGCTGAGGGCACCCTCCCATCCAGTTCGGCAAGAGTTACATCGCAGCGGCCAAAGACACGTGGCGCCTGCTCAAAGACCGTGGCTTGACGGCTCTGGTGAACGACTGCTTGGTGTCCAACATCTGGACCATCGGCAGCTACGTGGTGGGAGGACTGTGCTCGCTGTTCGCCTATCTTTACGTCCACCTGGCCAAGCCGGGCTTCGCTCAAGACGGATCGTCCATCACGGCTGTCATCATGCTCTACGCTTTCCTCATTGGCTTCTGTGAGCGTTCATCTCAAGTAAGACAGCGTGACTGGTGTCCCTGAACTCGGATTGCTCTAGTCATTTGCCACTCTCTTGGCTACGGCGCCCTCTCCGCTGGTGTCTCGACCGTCTTTGTGGGTCTTGCCGAGGAGCCCATGGCTTTGCAGCAAAAGTCGCCAGAGCTGTTCGAAGTTATCAGGCGTTGGTCTCTCGCTTCGTTCAACGCCACGAATGAAAGCTGATCTCGATCTGTCTCTCCAGGAACCTACCCGCAAGTTGTCCACTCTGTGTGAGAGCACGCCTCCGCATTGCAACACTCCACAAATGTCACACTGCGTCGCAATCTGTGTGAAGTGGACTTTGGGTGGCAACTCAAGATTTGTGGCGCAATCTTTCTCTCTCGGGATCGGGCAGCTGTGACCAGTAATACTGCAGTAATAGAGCTGTTGTACACTTGAATACAAATTTGGCATTGGGCACCGGTTGCAGCAGACACCCAAATCCATGCAGCAGCGCGAGCTCCGACAGCGTTGCGCGCGAACGACGAGCCGTCACCGCTGAGAAGGTCGGCTCCCCGTTGGTCCGGCTCTTTCTTGCTTCAAGCATTAACCATAAGCAAGACAGATGGCTTCAGCTGGCCCGTCGAACGCCCCCAAGATCCCATCGTTGGAAACCCTCGAGGACGTTGTCAGCCTGGTCATCAGCACTTATGGCCAAGACGCTCGCCCAATCTTGGCTCCCGCCCTTGCTAAGCTTCAAAGCAAGGGTACGAGCGCTGGCGTCCCTGCCAGTCAGCTCCTGTCGACCAAACTCCAGGACGGATCCGACCCCCTCGACGTGCTGTCAAAAAGCGCCGGCAACAGCGTGCTGGGCTTAGGCTACATGGTCATCCTCGTTGCCCGACTGCAGGACAAGACGGCCGACCGGGCGCCACTGTTCGAAAAGCTGGTGTACTTCGCTTCGCACCACAACAACGCCGAATGCTTCTGCGACCTCAATTCAGGTCTGTGCACTCCAATCACTGAAGAAGGCCTGCCATTGACGTGGATAGGACAACAGTGACCATGGTTGGCGAGTGGCTGTGGTATCTGGGCAACACTTTGGGCCAGCTCCACCACAGCGTTCGGGCCTTGAAGCAGATGGTCATTCTCTACGGCAAACGCAACACCGGCGCCGAGCCGCACTACCTGACGCCCATGCACTCCCTCTTTGCTCGAGCCGTCTTGTCCACTGGCAGCTATCCAGAAGCCCTCGACGTCCTTGCGGACCCAATCACGGAGGTCGAGGTGCGCGGATTTCTTACTTTCAACTTGCCACTGCATGCCGAGACTGCAAACCAGGGCTTTGCTGGCCTGACCTACAAACATCACCTCGAGTACCACTACTATGGTGGCTGCATCCTTACCGCGGTCGGTTACTACCAGGAAGCCGCCATCCTCTTCGAAACGGTGCGTTGGCGCCTTTCTAGCTCATGGCTCTGCTGAAATTCAAACTGTTTACAAAGGCCGTCACTGCCCCTGGTAATGTGGCCTCAGCCATTGCTTTGGACGCCTACAAAAAGTACATCCTGGTATCTCTGGTCGGTCGCGGCAAGGTGAGTCCTGTCGCAACCAGCACTCGTCCGAACCCTCGCCTCATTTCGACCTGTGCATAGGTGCCTCCTCTTCCCAAGTACACCTCTCCTGTGGTGACCTCTGCCTTCAAAAACGTCTGGGCCGTATACCTCGACTTTGCTGCCTTGTTCCAGTCCTTCGACCGAACCCGCCTGCGAGAACTCTCCCGCAAGAACCAGGAGGCCTTCATCAAGGTGCACAGCGTTCCTTGCTTTGGCCTCTTGCGGTACCTGACCCGCATTGCACTACAGGATGGCAACATCGGACTGGTGTACGCCTGCCATGACCGCCTGCGCCGCGAAGCTATACTCCGCTTCAGGCGAACTTTCATCACCGCCACGATGGAAGACATTGCCAGGTTCATCGATGAAGCCGACCCAACCCCAGAGAGCCTGGCGGCAGCCGAGCGCGATGTGATGAACCTCGTGAGTTCATGCGCATGAATCTCCCTGTCCGAGCTGACGGCCAGCCGCAGATCAAAAACAGAGAGATCCACGCTGAGATTGGACGCTCTGGCGACGGTGGCTCCGCGTCTGTCACGTTCCTGGAGGACCCCGAAACTTACAACAATCCCGCCACCCTCGAGTACTTGCAAAACAGAATGACGTGGTCCCAGCAAACGGGCAGAGTCATTGATTTCACGGACAACATGATGGCTCAGAACCCGGAATACCTCAAAAAGGTGCGCTTTGAGAGATGACAACGCGTGTCAACAACTACTCATTTCGCGAGACGCAGGCCATGCAAGCGAACGCCGGAGGTGCCTCTGGGGCAGGGATGATGCTGGACGAGAGCTTGCTGGATCTCGTCGACGACAACAGCTGAATTGCACAAGTCGCTGCACGAGGGTCACGGGAAGGGAGAGGGGGCACGAGACCTGGTTCTCCGCATTTTCGCAATGGCCCTTGACCTGCATCAACGAGCGCTTCCAACTGCATCTTAGCATACTCTAGACCCCTCAATAGATCATGGCCGCCCCCGAGCTCTCGACCTCGCCTTCGCTCTCTGACTCGTCGTCGGGCTCCGTTGAGATCAAGTCGGTCGCGCCTTCTTGAATGACCAGAAAGCGGGGTGCTAACGAACCTTCCTATAACACAGTGACCTTCTGTTCTGCACCCATGGCAAGGAGTACTGCGACCCCTGCAACGCCGACTTCCGGTCAGTTCTGAGAGTGCCATCGATCCCGGACCGGTGTGCCTGACGTTGCGCTTGCGCTGCAGAGAGGACAACTGCTTGACTTTGGGTCTGGACCCTCCTAACTTGAACCGAGTGGTGCGTTCCTGGCGCGGGTAGCATGAGAGGCCGGTGGTGCTGAGCGGCGGCGCCAATTTTGGAACAGGCTCTGGAAGTCGAGTACACCATCAACGCCAAGGACAACGAGCCTCAGTGCAAGGCCCATAAGGCCCACAAGTAGGTCATACACTGGTGCCTGGGTCGAACAAAGCTGACTTCAGCAGGTGCACCAAATGCTGGGGTTTCAAGAAGCAAAGTGAGCTCACTGCGTTCTCGCATCAGGTCTGAGGGCTCATATGACATTCCACACAGTCGTGAAGCTTAACAAGGACGTGGGGCGGTTTCCTCCTCGTCGGTCATAGCCAAAGCATTGCTGACGGTCATACACTTTTGCCAGGCCGCCAAGGATGCTTCGAAGAATAAGAAGCCCACCTTCCTGGGCCAGTGATCCACCCACCCAGCATTCAAGTGTGGCCACACAAACGAAACCACAAGAATTGTACTCCATAGCCAACTGGCCTTTCCAAATGACATTGAAATCGATTTCCGAATTTGACCATCTTTTCCTTGGATCGTCTGGCGACTGCCCTTTCCGCGACGAATTGTGAGGCTGAAGAGAAATCGATGACGGGTGTGGCAAGGTTGGGCAGGGCTTGCAGGCTTGTCCATGGGCTCGAGCGGAAATTTTGGGCCGCAGAAAGCAGCATCAAACGAGCAGCGCAGCAGTGACCTCCTGACACCGTGAATGCATATGGCATCCAATTTCAGGGAGATGAAATGGCGTCCAAAGAGAGTTGAGCAAAAGGCAAATGGCCGCTTCGGTGGAAGCAAATTTATGCCGGAGAAAAGAGTGTTGCTCCCGACGACGACAATCCCGCAATAATCAGAATTGGCCACTTGTATATGCCAGAGGAGAAGCAGTGCCGCCTGATCACAATCAAACAGTTCCAATGCAAGCCAAAGGCGCATAGCATCGTGTGCCAGCCCCAGAATCGATATCTCCTGGAGTGAGACTCTGGCGCATCGAGCAACAGAGCCGGCAACTTGCTAAAGGGATCTGGAGCTGCTCAGATGCGCTGGCGAGGCCAGAGAAGTTACCCAATTCGTACAACTCGTGGACGGACAGCCACAGATCACCAAGCACAAGTGAGCAGAGGTTGTTCAAGAGCTAGTGCTCTCGTTGTTTAAAGGGCCAACCAGAATTCCAAAAGCCTACTCCTGGAGAGACGTCAAGGATGACGAGATTGGCGGCATGCAGGAAGCAGATTAGGGTCCGGGCGAGCAGCTCGAAGCCGGAGCGGGCAATGGCAATGCGTGGAGGTCAAGACGCGGCCATCTTACCTGCTACAAGTTCTTGATGTACACATGTAACACTTCGCGATTAAGGAGCAACCAGTTGCCGTACAACAAAAGACGCCAGGCATGCCCTTTGAGCCCAACTCGCCTCTTGGACCAGGTTGACGACCCCCTTGCTAGCTATGGACCCACTCGAAGAGTTTGAGCTGCTGTCGCTCACCTCGGCTGTTCAGCGCGAGCTGCTCAACTTTGTGGGCATGGACGACAAGGTGCTCGCCGAGTTCCTCATCTCACTGCACGATGAGTCGCAAAACCTGGCCGACTTTCGCTCCAAGCTGGCCGAGAGCGGGTCCGAGTTCCCAGACTCATTTGTCACCTCCATCGACCGCTTGATCCTCACGCTGCATCCCAAGTACAAGAAGGCGGGCGGCAAAAACGCAAAAGGAGCGGTTTCGGCCAACGGGGGCGCACCGGCCCAAGAGCTGTCGCTGGAGGCCAAGCTGTTCCCTGGCCTCGCCATGAAGGACACCGAGTGGCGGCCTTCCTTCGAGGCCGACGCCACGGCTGGCAAGATCGCCGTCGAAAACGTTGTGGGCGACCTAATGGCCGAGCTGGAGGGCGCCGAGTCTCGCATCAAATCCACCGCCGGCGGCTCATACGATGACGCCAGGAAGCGCAAGCGCAGCCGCAGTCCCTCTTCGTCCAAGCACCGCCGGCGAAGCCCCGACTACGAATCAAGGGGCGGCGGCAGCAGCCACTACGAGCAGCGGGGCCGGCCCCGGCCACCCCCAGACGCCACGCCCGTCGTTTACAAGATCTATCCGGGCAAGGTGACAGGCATCAAGGATTTTGGCGCGTTCGTTTCTCTCGAAGGGATCCAGGGCCGAGCGGAGGGTGCGTTGCCGCTTCTCTCATCAGCTTGTTCAAAATCAGGCAAAGTGCTCACTATAACTCTTACAGGGATGGTCCATATCAGCTCCATGTCTGCCACAGGCAGAGTCAACCACCCTTCCGATCTGCTCAGTCGTGGCCAAGAGGTCAAGGTCAAGGTCATGTCCATCGCCGGCTCGCGCATCTCGCTTTCCATGAAGGACGTCGATCAAGCAACCGGGCGAGACCTCACACCTGATCTTCGCATAAAATCAGAAGCCGAGATGGCCCAAGAGGCTTCTGACCGCTTCGCCACCGGCGCCAATGGCGGCTTCCTCGGATCAAGAGGCGACACCGCAATCGGTGGCTACAAAAAGCCGCCCAAGACTTTTGCAGACGACTTCAAGAGCTCCGCGCGGCGCCTAACGTCACCCGAGCGGTGGGAGATTAAGCAGCTCATTGCCTCAGGCGCTGCTTCCGCATCCGACTACCCCAACTTGGACGCCGACGACTTTTCGATCCCAGGTGAAAACGGTGGAGGAGGCGCTGATGAAGAGGTGGATATCGAGGTCAAGGAAGAGGAGGCGCCCTTCTTATCCGGGCAGGCGAAACGCGCCATGGACATGTCCCCAGTGCGCATCATCAAAGCGCCGGACGGCACCCTCAACCGAGCTGCAATGGCTGGTGCAACTTTGGCGAAGGACCGCCGAGAAATGCGCCAACAGCAAGCCAACGACGAGGCGGATGCCGCCACTCAAGACCTCACTCAAGCCTGGCAAGATCCGATGGTCGCCCCGGGCGAGCGCCAGTTCGCAGCCGACGCTCGCAACTATGCCATGAGCCAGAAGAAGGACGAGGCGCCGGCTTGGAAGGGCAACTCGAATCGGCCCGTCACGTTTGGCAAGATCACCGAACTGAACATCCAAGATCAGCGCAAGAGCTTGCCCATCTACCAGTACCGCGAAGAGCTCGTCAAGGCCGTCCGCGACAACCAAATCTTGGTCGTGGTCGGAGAGACGGGCTCGGGCAAGACGACCCAGATGACCCAGTACTTGGCGGAAGAGGGGTTTGCAGACCGCGGCAAGATTGGCTGCACCCAGCCGCGAAGAGTGGCGGCCATGTCTGTGGCCAAGCGTGTGGCCGAAGAGGTCGGCTGCCGGCTGGGCCAAGAGGTCGGCTACACCATCCGGTTCGAGGACTGCACCAGCCCAGAGACCAAGATCAAGTACATGACCGACGGCATGCTCCAGCGAGAGGCCTTGATAGATCCCGACATGTCAAACTACTCTGTCATCATGATGGACGAGGCCCACGAGCGCTCCATCCCCACCGACGTCCTCTTTGGATTGATGAAAAGTGAGTGACTTTTACCTTACTCCTTTTGATGCGCTGATACTGAACGACCCGAATGCAGAGGCCCTCAAACGGCGACCGGACCTCAAGCTCATCGTCACCTCGGCCACCCTGGATGCCGAAAAGTTCGCCACCTACTTTTGGGACTGCCCCATTTTCACCATTCCTGGCCGCACTTTCCCGGTCGAGATTCTGTACACCAAAGAGCCGGAGAGCGACTACCTCGACGCCGCGCTCATCACCATCATGCAGATCCACTTATCTGAGCCGCCAGGCGACATCTTGCTCTTTTTGACCGGTGCTGAAGAAATTGACACGAGCTGCGAAATCCTGTACGAGCGTATGAAGGCGCTTGGGCCACAGGTGCCAGAGCTCATCGTTCTGCCGGTCTACTCCTCCCTCCCGTCCGAGATGCAGTCGCGCATCTTCGACCCGGCCCCTCCAGGCGCCCGCAAGTGTGTCATTGCCACCAACATTGCCGAAACCAGCATCACCATCGACGGCATCTTCTACGTGGTCGACCCCGGCTTCGTCAAGCAGAACGCTTACGACCCGCGTCTCGGAATGGACTCCCTGGTGGTCACGCCCATCTCCCAAGCGCAAGCCCGGCAGCGAGCGGGCAGAGCAGGGCGCACGGGCCCTGGCAAATGTTACCGGCTGTACACCGAAGCTGCCTACCGCAACGAGATGCTACCCAACCCGATCCCGGACATCCAACGCCAGAATCTGTCGCACACAATCCTTATGCTGAAGGCCATGGGCATCAACGACCTCCTCAACTTCGGCTTCATGGACCCGCCGCCACAGCAGACCATGATCACCGCTTTAGAGGGCCTCTACGCGCTCTCTGCTCTGGACGACGAAGGACTGCTGACGCGCTTGGGACGCAAGATGGCCGACTGTACGCTTGTTTGCTTTTAATCTTGAAGTATACAGAGTTGACGTTCCTTTTTTTCAGTCCCCATGGAGCCGCCATTGGCTAAGATGCTCATCGTCTCGGTGGAGCTCGGCTGCTCCGACGAAATCCTCAGCATTGTCGCCATGCTGACGGCTGGTTCGATCTTCTACCGACCCAAAGACAAGCAAGCGCAGGCAGACGCTAAGAAGGCCAAGTTTCACGCTCCGGAAGGCGACCACTTGACGCTGCTTAACGTTTACAATGCCTGGAAGAACAGCAAGTTCAGCAACCCAGTGCGTTGCCTATTTGTCTCTTTGCGCTCGACAACTGATCACTTATTGCTCTGTCCTTTACAGTGGTGCTCGGAAAACTACATTCAAGCCAGAAGCTTGCGCCGGGCGCAAGACGTGCGCAAGCAGCTGCTGGGCATCATGGAGCGCTACAAGCACGAGATTGTGTCGTGCGGCCGCAACTATAACCGAGTTCGACGGGCCATCACCTCTGGCTTCTTCCGCCATGCTGCCAAAAAGGACCCGCAAGAAGGCTACAAGACATTGGTGGAGGGAACGCCAGTCTTCATCCACCCTTCGTCGTCGCTCTTCAATCGACAGCCGTGCGTGCTCACTCTTTACTGCCGGCTTACATTAGACTCAACCTTACCTACAGAGAGTGGCTCATCTACCACGAACTGGTCTTGACGACCAAGGAATATTGTCGCGAGGTGACGGCGATCGAACCCAAGTGGCTAGCCGAGGTCGCTCCCAACTTCTTCAAAGTCACAGACTCGGCAAAGATGTCCAAGCGCAAGAGGGAAGAGAAGATTGCGCCGCTCTACGACAGGTTCGCCCAAAACCAGGACGACTGGCGAATCTCGAAACAGAAGCGTTCAGTGAGTGGCTTTCTTGTGTGGCTGATGACCTCGTTTAATAAGATTTGCGTTACAGTCACGTACGTCCCAAACGTTTGGTTAGACAAGCGGGGGACTGTGGGTGTGAGTGGGCGGAGTGGCAAAGAGTCCGAGGGGCAATCATCCTGCATTGTCATCCCTGTGGGCAGGGCTTGCAGCGACATCAATTTACAATCTTCTTGAGATTCTCTACATCCAATCAAGCCACTTTGCTGGTGTCCACGTCGACGCCGTAGCCAGCCAGGTCGGCCGCCGTGATCTGCTCGGCGCGGATTGCCACCTATCGAACGAACTACGTGAGCGACATGGCCGCAACGTCATGAAAAGCCCTCACCTCGTCCTCGGCGTTGAAAATCCTGGACATCTCTGTAGTCATAGGGCCGAGATCAGCGTTGTGACCGTCGGTCAGTCTGGAGGAGAAGACGCTACCTTCGAGTGGCAAACCCTTGGACTCCTTGACAATAACGAATTGAACAGCTGCGCCCACAGCCCTGCAATGTGAGGAGGATCTTTAGCAAAGGGAACGACACTGCCTGCATCAAGAAAACGCGCATGATAATGACGAAGAGGAGCAAGAATCTGATCCAAGGAAAAAGAACGTCAGTTTGCGGCCTTGGAGCAGTGTAGTTTGCAGCGTACCTCCAGCCTTGAGTGGCCAAGCCGACCGGGAAAGCAAAGGTAATCTGTGGGACGGGCAAGAGCATCAGTGACCCAGTTTGGCTTTGTCCTGAGGAGTGCCTACCCAGAATGATGTCCCCGTCATAGCAACAAGTGCCATTGCAATTCCCTTAGTTCTCACGTGAGTTCCAAAGATCTGGAGAGGCAGAGAAGACCGGAAAGTGAGTGTGAAGTTTAGACCCGGCGCCTCGAGCGCGTGGTCTCTCACCTCTCCCATGTACAAGAACACCATCGGCTCGCTCATCTGATAGGCGATATTCCAGAGCTGTTACAAGAGCAAGGGTCAGGCGGAAGCGGGCCCGGATGGCGCGCCGCTTACGAAAAACATGCTGACGCAGGCCTTTAAGAGCAAACTAGGTCAGAACCCTTCGAATCGTATAATCAAGAAAAGGGCCTCTTACTGACTGGCCAGCGTGGTCGCCGATCTTGTCTGCACCTGCGGATCCACCGATGTAGACGGCAAAAAGCGCCGTGATTCTGTGGACATCCTCGTTGGTCAGTCTCGTCTATAGCTTCTCACTCTAGACGCTCACAGGATAAATGCAACGTCGGTTGCCAGGACTCCATAGCACAGCAGCGGGCGACGTCCTGGATCCCAGCGAGGTGAGAGACTTCCTATGCGCAAGGAAAGCGAAAGTGACTGACCCCACTTTTCGCACAACGACAGCCAAAAGAACGCCATTATGGTTGATTGAGCGTAGAAACCAGCGCTAATTCCGATAGAATCGAGGTCGGTGAAGCCCAACGTTTTGTAGATGGTTGGCCCGTCTGAGCAAGAGGGGGAAACGTCAGCTCAGCCAAACTCTCGATTGATCCAAAAAAACGAAAGGGGACCTGCAATTTGTAATGACCTGAGGCCCGGCACACTGATTCACGAAGGTCAACCACATGATGATCCCCGTTCGCCGGCCGTAGTGGGTGAACATGTGAATCCAGCCTGATGGGAGCCTTTTGTCGACGATGACTTGCTTCACAACCTGTCATCTTCAGGTGTCAGTGCGAGTCCTGTTCAGCAGCAGCCGCATACGAACCTGGAAATGTTCTTCGCGAGCCAAAACGAAGTCGGGGTCGTCCGGAGTGCCGTGTAGCTTCTTAAAAACCCGCAGAGCCTCGTCTCCTTTGCCATTGTAGGCGAGCCATCTGGGAGACTACGTCGACAGCCTCCCTCCTCAGCATGCGAACTGGGTTTCACCAAAGTGGACGCGCACCTCTTCAATGAACGGCCACATGCAGAGGGCCACCAAGGGGAGAAATAGCTGCAGCAGGAAAATGCCTCTCCAGTTGAAGGTCGAGTTGGTCGAGTGGAAACCCAGCTGGATCAAGGCGCACACCAAGTAGCCGCCGTTCGAGATTGGGCCAATTGGACCGGCCAGATCTCCACGACGGAGGGCAGGCGACAGCTCCTGAGCAAAGGTGATGGATGTAGCCATGCCGGGCCAAGCTCCAAAACCAAGGAACTGTGGCAGGCAAGTTAGCCTTGCAGGGGAAAGAAAACCAGCGATGGGATGCATCGAGATCCTAACTCACAAAGCGGCCCAGGATCAACATGGTGATATTCTGCGCACCCGCCAGCAGAGCTGATCCCAGTATCGTGAAGAAAATGACAAAGAGAAACGCAGGTTTTCTTCCCAAGCGATCCGAGAATTCTGAGATGGCGACGACACCAAAAGTTCCACCAAGGTTGAAGAAGGAGACAATCGCTCCCTGCAAAGAGGTGGCATTGCTGGCATTGGCTACGTTGGGAAAGCGCTCGAAGAACTGAGGTTGAGCCTGCGTGTGGCAAACAGAGGGTGTCCGTCAACAGAAGCTCAGAGCGGACACATAACGGCCTTCAGACGCTCACAAAGGTGGAGCCAATAACACCAGCTGTGATACCAAAAGAGAGGGCAAGGACCCAGCCGATAGAGCAGTTCAGCCAGAGGCGGATTGGCACCTTTTGCGCAGCGCGTTCGATGATCTCGTGGTGCTCATTGTGAGTAGCAGGAAGAGAGGTCAGCTCCTTGGAAGGCTTTTCTTTGAACGACATGGCGAGCGGTCTGTGGCCAAGAAGCAAGCATCTCCTTTCCTTCCTCCTCTCGACCTCTGTGGAGACGACGCGGGGCCCCAAACATGCATGGTCCTTGTTCCAATTTACCCCAGGGCGCACTCCGTAACGCGCCGACCACACAAAGGAGGGCACACGAGGCAATCATGATGATGGCACTAAACTTTCCAAGTGGGGTGGCCATGCCGATTTCTGTGCCTCGTCGTGCCGTGCCGCCAGACTGATCTGATCCCTCCAGGATGATCTCGGGTTGATTTTGGGCAGCTGGCGGGGCGCCTCGCAGCTCGCAGACTGGCACGCTACATTATTATTACTGCCGAGAGCGAACCGAAACGAGCGAGATGGCCGACGAAAAGGGGGCTAGACAGGGTCAAGCTTAGAGAGCCGTCGAGATCACCCGGTCATTAGGCAGCGTGAACCGCCAAGACAGCGCCGAGGCCGACGGCATGGGCTGTAACAACAAACGAGAAACAAGGCGGACGAAAGCCAAGAGGGCGCGATGATGACGGAGCTCAAGAGTGGCGACGGCGCCGCAGTTGTGGGCAGACAGCTATGAAGACCTCGGCCATAGTGGAACCGGCAAGCATTCCAGAGGGCGACTGAAGGCGCCGAAAGTTATAAACGGTCCCCCAATCAACGCCACCATCGAAGGCGGCAGACAGTTCAGTCGCTGCGCGACATATCGCTTCGAGAATCAACGCTGCTGCTGCGGCGACGGCGGGCAGGTGGAGGAGAATGGTCAGCTCGTCGCGACCTCGACTGCTCGTCGTCATATCTCCTCGACCGCTCTGGCTCGGGCGAGTAGGACGGCCGTCGACGGCGAGGTGGCGGAGAGCGCGAGCGTGAGTCTTCATATCGTCGGCGGCGAGGAGGAGGGCTGGGCGACCTTGAGTCTGCGTGGCGACGTCGGGGTGAGGGCGAGCGCCGGCTGCGAGGAGAGGGCGAACGGCGCCTTGGTGAGGGCGAGCGGCGCCTTGGAGATGGTGAGCGGCGCCTAGGCGAGAGAGACAATTGGCGCCTTCGTGGTGGAGGAGAAGGCGACCGAGATGCTGGACGAGCCTTCCCCCGGAGAGCTTCGATTTCCGCCTGCATTTTGGCCCGCTCTGGGAAAGGTGCAGACAGTCAGCGTGGAAAAGGGCAAGCAAGCACAAAATGACGGACCTGCATCAGCTTCGGCTTTCTCCTTGGCTGCCCGCTCTTCCTGCTCTCTCAGGCGCTCCATGCCTGCCCGTCGAACCACCTCAATCTGCGCCTGCAGTTGCGCCCGCCTTTCCTTTTCCTCCTTTCGCTTTTCTGCCATCTCCGCTTGAGCTTCTTTGTCGAAAGCGAGACCTGGTACAACGGTCAGTGCCATCATATGCAAGTCGACATGTCGCCACAACACACCTTCTTTGTACGTGGAGGAATCGATGCCAAAGGCCTTTTGCAAGCGTTCGTTCTCGACTTGTTTAGCGGCTGCCAGTTCATGCGTAGCTTCCCTATTGAGCGAGGCCCACGGCTGTTGTGAGATCTTGCCTTCCAGGTAGACAGAAATGAGTGAACGCACGGCCTGATGGCACTCCGCACGTTCGCCGACGCGGCGCTCGACTGGGCGGTCAGTTTGCTCCGTAAAGCCCCAACGCGAGCTTCAATGTCGTCCTCGGGCACATCTTCGTCCTCCAGCTGCACTTGAAGCTCCAAACACTTGACTTCGATTGCGCGCTTGCGTTCATGGTCCAAGATGCCAGCGTCTGGTTGCCGGTGCCTGATCTCTGGTCTGTAGTCCTCCTTGCTGCGCAGGTCCTCCCGGGGCCGCAGATGGCTCAGCTGCTTTGCCTTCAGCTTTGGCGTCCTCCAACGGCAAAGCCAGCGCCACTCACGTTTCGTTGGACGTAACCGTTCGTTCCCTGCATATCCTCATAAGCTCTTGGTCACATAGAAGACGCAGAGACCCGCTCACCGAGCCTCGCGGCGTCTGTAAACTTTTCGCGAGCAAAAAGGTCGATTCAGCTTCGTTCCTCTGCACCATCTGGACTGGCTCCTACCCGATCCTATGTGGCGCGCACGTCAGCTTTATTATCTAGAATCAATGTAAAGCGTGGCCACTCACCCGTTGTACGACATGTTGGTGGATTGGGGACCAGAAATGTTTCGGCTACGTCGAGCTCCGGCTCCTGCGTGCCTCTCCAAGACTTGGGGTATCCCGCACACCACCAACTGCTGGCGCACTCGGTGCATGCACGATATAGGCTACCATTTGCCTAAGCGACAAGCGCTGACTATCCTGCTGCCTGCTGCCGTTCTGCCCGCACGAGACTGTTTGATGATGAGCCCAATGTCTTCCTCACCCGCTGCTGCATCCCCTGCTTATCGTGGAGTACTTGAAGCTTTGTATGATCATGCCTATGTGTGCTTTAGAAGTTTTGTGCTTCCACATGCCCTTTGCGACGGAGATGCGATAGAGGCAGCGCTCAGCCCATCAACTCTTTTGCTCCCCAATCTGGAACCCTCACGCTGCTTCTTGAAATAAACTTTTGCTGTGTGACGCACATCCTGTGAGCTCTTATCCATGTGTGCTGTTGAATGCGACCAATACACCAAGCTCCAATGAGTGAATGTACGGTCAGCTTCGACTCGGCTGGCTTTCGGAGAGCGGTCCTCTTTAGCAGCAGAGCTGAGGAGTCCGAGTTTGCTGTTGCTTTGTCTGCTTAGAAATGTGCCACATTCCCTGCTTGGAAGTGCCAAGTTCTCAGCTTCCGGTTCGACTTGTTCGCCCTCGCTGAGACTTATGCGATTAGACATCACTGGCGCTCTATGACCTTCGAAGATCTGCTCTGCAATACAACTCCTTATCACCTATTGTTTAACCACCTATTGCCCAATTGGGGCAAGTTGATTTTGCGGACGCCTGCAGTCAAACCCTCCAAGCTTTCCAGAGCTATTTTGTCAGTGCCAGACCATCAGACGGTCTCTCCTTCTTCATACGCCCTGCCTTGCAAATGGCTCAGCGCATTGTCACGACCAGCGCTTGTGTGTGTCGGTCAAGCTACACCAGTCGACTGTTCTTTGTGGACTTTGTTCGCCCCTCTGTGATTGATTCAACAGCTTCATTCACTCGCTCAAAAGCGTTCGTTGTTCGAAGCGCCATTGCTGTGCCAATCTCTAGTCGGTGGCAAGGCGGACCACACGCCGCTCATTCGGTCTAAACTTGCTCGGGTGGGGTTAGCGTTTTGAGCCTTTAGAAAGCCATAGTGCGGGCTCAATGGTTAGCTAACCCCCCTTCCTAATTTCCTTCTTTTTGGATCCTAATCGGTTTTCTACAGGTCTAGGTATGTCGAAACCCCAACCACTCGCGGAACAAAGCTCACCCAACCTTGAAGTCGCATGATTCTTGCTTTGGGTCTTACCAAAAATCTGCAAGAGGTCACGGGTTCAATTCCCGTTTGAGCCCTTTTTTTTGCGCCGAACTTCCCTTGGTTGGTGGCAAAACCGTGTCTCGCTTGCTGTCTGTCCGACATAAACTGTTCTTTGGCATGTCCTTACCGTTGTCTCTTTGGTAGCAGTTGGGACCGAGTGGCGAAGCAGGAGAGGAAGCTTTACGAACACGAGCTCCCAACTGCTACATATTCGCCTTTTCGCTCTTTCTCAGGCTCTCCTTTGGATGTCTTCTATTCTACTTGGTAGGAGTGGAGCAACTTAGCTGTGTGTCCCGAACTATCGCCCATTTCACCTACTCTCTCCCTCCAAGTCTGTTTCCTCCTCTACTTCGACTTTCTAAAAGCAACTTGGTTCCTTCTTCCCTGCCTCCACAGTCCGCGAGTGCCTCTCCCACCCGCCCGTCTGGGGAATGCTTTGACACACACAAAGTGGGGTGGCGAACCCTTTGCGCCGAGTTCTGCCTGGACTGACTGGTTTGCATGGGACTTTGCGCGGACAAAGTCTCCGCACCCCTTTTTTGGCTTTCGAAAAGGTCCTGCCAGTGAGCTGGAAACGTTCCACCAAAAGTGGCCCATGGAAGTCCCAGCCAAAGTGTGGTTCTCAGAAGGGGTGCCGCTGGCGGGTTTGGAATTTGGCTGTGCTGCACTTGGTGGCGGGGCGTCCTTACAATCTGTCTAAGGGGCGAGGGACTTGAGTTTTAAGTCAGAGGCGAGAAATGTGAAAGGGGAAGTTTGACACGCACGCTGGACTTTTTCGGCGTGTGTCCTCCAAAAGTGGTCGGTCCGGAGAGACGTTTCGCGCGGTCTGCTTTGAGAGAGAGGCAAGAGAGTGTGGATTGGCTGTTGATATTCGAAGCCAAGCTTAGCGCTCCTCGGTCGCTCGCTCTGTTCGGGATCGGGCCCATCAAGGACTGTGGCATCCTTTCAACTTTCAACCCGTCGGAACAGCCAAAAACAGAGGAGCGCACCTTCTGATGGTGGCTGGTAGCCTTGCTTGTCCCTCCCAAAAAAGGAAAGCAAACAGGTAAAAGGGCGGAAAGCGCCAAAGGGGGCGCCGTGCTTTTCCTTTGGCTTGCCAAGTTCATCGTTTCGTTCGTTCCGTGTTAGGGGCCGCCCCACGGGAAGTGTGTGTGTTCAAAGTCCCAAAGCGGCCTCCACCTCCTCCTCGCTGTCGTCGTCCGAGCCGTACTGCCCTAAAAACCCCAAACCGCCCTCTTTCTCCTTGGCGGTGACCTCGGCGGTGGAGGGGGTAGGAAGCCGTCGGACCTCCCACCCTTGCAGTTCCAGTTCGTCCTTCAGCACCACCCGGACCAAGGGCCATTCGATCAGCGTTGACCCGGCCAGTTGGGCGCCAAAAGGCGAGTGAGGGTCGAGCTGGATGAACTTTGGGCGTCGGCGTTCTTCTTTCGTCGGTGCTGGAGGCGGTGCTGCTGTTGATGGAGGTGGTGCTGGTGCTGGAGGTGGTAAGGTGGAAGGGAGAGGTCGATTGATCAAGGTCGACTTTGAAGGTTTAGTTGGGAGGCTTGGGGCGTTTAAGAAGGCGGGTTTCGGGGGTAAGGAAGGATGAGGTGGGGCTAGTGGCCTATCCTCTTCTTCCACTTGAGGTTGAGGTTGAGGAGGAGGGGGAGGAGGGATGAAGTCAGGGGCCAGTCTTGGATCTTGGAGGACGGGCAAGAGGTAGACCAACTGGCCTTGCCTGTGCGCGTCGATGTACGCTTTGGCGTGCAATCTCGAATCTGGGAGGAGAGCGTGGTTGAGCCGGCCATCTTTCATCGGTTTGGCGAGGACGTCGGCCAAGTTGGAATTGGAGGGGATGTTGGACAGCGTCAAGAGGCCGGAGTCGAATTGAAAGGAGAGGGTCCATTGAATAGTTTGTGATCTTGTTGAAACCACTCAGCCCAGATGTTAATTAGAAGGAGTAGGGAGAGGGAGACGAACGACTTGTGCCATTTGGTAGCGTTGCCCTTCCTCCTCTCCATCCCTTCGTCCAGCAAGACGACTTGGACCCCGAATTGCTCTTTGGCCATCCTGACCCACACCAACTCTTGCCTCCCTTTGCCCTTCGAGCCCGGGCCAGTCCTCAAGCTGTCGACTTTGCGGCGGGCTTCTTCCAAGAACTTGAAGTCGTCCATCAGCGCCCCATAGCCGTACTCGTTGGGCGCAACGTAGGCGGCTTTGTTGCGTTGGCCAGAGCAGGAGGATTCGGCTTTGTGGGTGGAGACGCAGGTGGCAGAGCAGGTCCGAGTAGAGCAGCCCGGGCAGGTGTATTGCGCTGGCTTGCAAAGGCACACTTGGCATTGAGCCA
The DNA here is from genome assembly GCA_001599975.1 of Cystobasidiopsis lactophilus. Classification (NCBI taxonomy): domain Eukaryota; kingdom Fungi; phylum Basidiomycota; class Agaricostilbomycetes; order Agaricostilbales; family Chionosphaeraceae; genus Cystobasidiopsis; species Cystobasidiopsis lactophilus. The sequence goes on from BCIO01000005.1 coordinate 3,037,532, forward strand.
TCGTCAGAGGGTGATGAGATGGTCGCCCCCTCTTCTCTTCAAAAGGTCAAGGATGGATTGGTGGGAGAGGTGAGCAAGAGCAGAGGAGTGAAACCCCAGTGGCAATTACAGCAGCAATCTGCAATCATTGGTGCGGCGTGCTCTCTACGCTGAATGCAAGTACCCCAACAGGGCTTACTACTGAACAAGCTTGTTCCACTTAAAAACGGCTCTGAACCCCACAAGGCCCAGAGGATCTACATTACCAAAACGCTTTGGGTTAAAAAAATCAACAGGAACACGTTCTGGTCCTGCACCACGATGAAGCCATGAAATACGGTGCGCGACCCTCCTTCATTTAAGCATCAAGAGTCATACTGAATAGGGAACGAGCAGGCAAGGAGTACGAGGACCTGCTGAGCGGCCACAAGTTTGACCAGTGGCGCGAGTCGAGCGTGCGCTACAAAGCCGTTCGTCCTCTCGCTTCCACATTTGACACACGACACAAGAATGCTCATTTATGTATGTAAAACGAATTAGTTAAAGAAGATCATCGGCCGCCTGTCCAGCGAGTTGTCCTCTGTGGGCTTGGACGCGGCTGTATTGAGGGAGCTGTTGGAGGAGCACAAGAAGGACAACTCGGCCTCTTTGGCAGCGGGCAAGGATGCTTTGGCTGTGGGCTCGACCTCGGACGCGGAGAGGGTGGGCGGCAACAGGTCGATCCAGTTGAACGGCTCCAAAGTCAAGGCTAGGGCCGAGTACCAATTCCAAGGTGTGACGCTCTCCTTTACTCTCGCGGTGTGAACGGCTGATTTGAGGTGGGACGATAAAAGGCACGGCGGAATCGCCCCAACCTCGGATCAAGATCACCTTCTCCTCCGCCTCGTCAGAGTCCGAGTCCGAGACCGACGCCCAGCTCTTGTCCAAGCTCAAAGACACCGTCCTCTCCTCCTCGAACCCTTTGAAGTTACCCCACCACCAACACTCGGAGTCGTCGACGAACGCCATCTCCTCCGACGGCGACCGCTTTGAAGAGCTCTCCGACTCCGCTTTGGAAGATGCTAACTTAACCTCCCACAAGACCAAGTCGTCCCCTTTGACGAACAGCCCTTTCATGGCTCGCATGTACGGCCACGGCGTCTCCGACGACCCCGTCACCAACTCGGCCCCCGGCTCGCCCGTCTCGTCCAGCTCCTCCCCTCGAACCCTGACCACCAAACGCGCCCAAGATGACCACCTGTTGGACGAGTTGGAACTGCCCTTGTCTTCCCTGCCTGTTCCACCACCCCCAGCGAACGCGGAGGAAGACCCACCCTCAGACGACGGCGGTTTGGCAGACGACGAGAACCCGAACCGGGCGTCGTCGTCCAGCCCCAACTCCTTCAAGCGTGCTGGAAGCGCCGGTGGGCCCAACCACCGCAAAAAGTCCAAGAGGCACCGGCGGGAGGTGTTCATCCCTTTACAGTCCGACGAGGAGTTCTACGAGCTGCTCGCCAAAGCCCTGCAGTCCTTGCAGCAGCTGGAGACGCAGCAAAAGCAGCTGTTTGCCGCCCAAGTCTCCGCTTTAGCCACCACCGTCGCCCAAGTGGCGTCGCCGGCCAAGTCCAAGGCCGACATGTACGCCTGGCGCGAGATCTTTGGGCTTTGGGTCGAGGCCCAGATCTTCGAGTCCACGAGGGAGAAGGACCGGGGGGAGAGGGACTTTGAGCAGGCCGAGGCGCGCCTGCACTGGTTCGTCGACCAGGTGGGGCGGCGCAAGCTGGCGGCCAAGATGAAGAGCAAGGAGTCCAGGTTGGCGCTCGAGCAGTTCGTCGACCTCAACGTCACTTTACTCGACTTGAAAAAGTTCATCGTGGCCAACGAAGAGGCGGCGCGCAAGATCTTGAAGAAGCACGACAAGCGGACCGCCCTGACCGCGTCCGAGGACTACCCCCAGTTCCTCGCCAGCCTCAGCAACTCCAAAGGCAGCGGAACAAGCTTGCTGCTCCAGCCCAGCTTGCTCTTGCCCGGCGGCCTGCCGACTTTGCCGCATGTGTTGTTGGCCACGCTGACCGACACCCTCTTGCCCATCGTGCCCCAGCTGGACGACTACACCTGCCTCATCTGCGGCGACGTCGAGTACCAGCCGGTCCGCCTCGACTGCGGCCACCACTTTTGCCTGCGCTGCCTGGCCAAGATGCAAGCCAGGCGCCAGGACGCCTGCCCGCACTGCCGCAGCCCCGTCGTCCTGAAAGCCGATGCCCGTGCGTCTTCTTTTCTCCCAAGAAGAAATCCCGAGAAACTGATGTGTATGGGACCATAGATAACCTGGACAAGGCGCTCGAAGTCTTCCTGGAGCGCAACTTCCCAAAGGAGGTCAAGGCCAAGGCCAAGGCGAACGACATCGAGTCCAGCCGGGAGCGCTTCGAGGCCATGCACCAGGTCGTCGCCGGTCGGGAGGCCAGTGGCAAGTGTACAATCGTATGAGCAGATGCGAGGGAGATCTTACAGGGAAAGGAGGGTTTGGGGCATACAAATAATCTTATACATTTACACAGCACTCACACAAAGCATTGTTTCTTGCCTTTTTGTTCTAATATAAACCAAAGCGGGCACTGGTGGTCCTTAAAGAGAGCCTTGCCTTTGGGGCGCCGTTGAAAATCAAAATGCAAGGGTATTGGGAGGAAAATTGTCCGTTTCGTGTTAAAAGAGAGCGTTAAATGAACGACAGAACTGCGAAGATGGGCGAGAAGGCCCTGCGGTTTTAAACCAGCTTGGCCAGCTTAGCAAAGTCGGGGCTGCCCAAGCCCGTCACGGGCGACCAGGCGGTGGTGGCGGCGAAGCCGGTGGTGGGCTTGCCGTTGACTTTGCAATAGGTCGGCTTGCACGTCTGCGTATAGCCGCAGCCCTGATGCAACAGCGTTAGTTGAGAGGTCAGAAAGGGAAGGAGTCGGACGCACGGGGTTCGAGCCTGACACGATGCTGGTGAACGCCGACTTGGCGGTCGTGTAGAGCCAGGGGTTCAAGTAGCCGAGCGGCGCTTTGCCTTTGGCGATCCGCTTGTCGTTTAAGAGCGCGATCATCGAGGCAAAGACAGGGGCGCTCGAGCTGGTGCCGTAGCACTCGGTGTTCACGCCGCCCTGGACGATCGAGTAGATGTCGCCAAGGAGGGCGACGTCCGGATAGCCGCGGCCTTTGGCGTTGAAGAGCCCAGAGTAGGTGGTGCTCGCCTTCGACTTGCTGAGGTAGGTGGCAACCAGCGAATTCTGCCAGCTTGGCTGGGCAAAGTATTCCGAAAAGCCGCCAGACCTGCAGTTTGGCAAAGATCAGTCTCAATCTTGTCGTCACCCCGAAATAGTAAAGACATACGAGTAGGCAGCAGCGACCTCTTGGGCGAACCCTAGCTTAGACGAGACGCTGGTCGAGCCGACGGTGGTCACCTGCATGAATCGTTAGGCGCGATAGCAACAAGTCACTTCAAAGAGGCTTACATAGGGGCAAGACGCAGGGAAAGTCGCAAGGAAGCGCGTCTTCTTATTGGTATTGGAAGTGCAGTGGCCATCGCCGATGCCGCCCGTGACCCCACCGTCGCCTCTGTTGTCAATTAGATTCAGAGAGCTGACATGCTAAGTGAGAACGAAAGCCACGCACGAGGAATGAACAATCGAAACACCGCRAGCGCCTAGCTGGGCGTAGAGATTGCAGACCTTGRCCGCAAAGCTTTTCGGCACCGTTTGCTCGTCGTCGCCATCTATATCACGCAAAGGAACATCAGGAAAAAGGAACTTGACTGTATCTACGGCCGCTTACAAGAGGTGGTGAGCACYGTGGGAGGGGTCGCGAGCTTGGAGATGGCGGAAAGCAGGGCAACGTACGGCTCGTTGCCGTTGGTCGGTTCGTTTAGATCAGGTGTGAACGAGGCTGCAAGACCCTTGGTCGTATAGAAGGTGGACGGGATGGGCCACGTCAGGGCAGTAGAGAGCTCGACGTCGAGGTCAGCTTCGAGGCCGGCCTGCGCGCTGCTCTGTGGGTTCACGCCCTTGTTCACGCTGACGACGCTGAAAGTTGCCCCCTTGGACTTCGGGTCGACACGCTGCTGGAAGAGCGACAAGTCCTTGTAGTTGGCGTACTGTTCGACTGCGTTTGACGCGTTAGGCGCTAGTGGATCACCACGCAAGACCCAAACAGCAACGCACGATAGCCAGCGATCCCGAAAAGCTGCTTTTTGGGCTTTGACACCGATTGTGTAACGTTGTAGTGCGCCCGTATACAGGCGGGCGTGATCGCCTCGGCGTTGCACGAAGACTGCACGGCAGCGGAGCAGCCACCTTTGGGGCAGGCCTTCGAGGCCGACTTGGCCGACTTAGCGAGGTGCGCAAGATGAACGGCCTTGGCGTGGAAAGCTTCTGCATGCATTTGGGAGAAGTATGTCGTGGGCTCGATGAAGTCGACATGAGGATGAACGGCCTATCAAAACCGGTGGTGAGCATTGTCGTCCCTCTGGATGAGAAAAGGCAAGGCTTACCTCCGGGAGATGCGTTTCTAGCGTACGAACGATGGTGTCGCCCGRGTGAATGTGCTCAAAGAGCGCGAAGCGAGTGTTAAGCAACCGCTCTGCATCGGCGACGGTGATTTTTACGGTGGCAAACGTTCGGCTATCGTCAAGAGTGTAGGCCGCCCGAGAAGTATTGAGCCAGCTTTCAACAGCGTGCACAGAAGACGGGTTTGGCGTTGTGTATCGAGCCAAGTCTTCCGAGCTGAGGTGCTGCCCATATTCGGCATGGGCGGRATCCGAAATACGCCCTAGGAGCGCCTCGAGCTCGCCCTGCTTGGGGCCATTGGTGATACCGATGGAGAAGACGACAGTTTGGTTAAGAATGATCGAGCGAGCGCCCCCCAGCTCTTGGAAACTGCGGTTCGGAGGGACGCGCTCARAGAGCTTGAAATCCTGCGCGTACAAGGCTGGGACGGTACAAAAGAGCGTGAATAGTAGTGCTGAAAAGAGTGTGGGCATTTTGGAGAGACAGAAAGGAATGTGGTGGACCGTGGAAGAAGACTTCAATTTCAGGGGTGTGCTCRTCGAGCAACGCGCYAAGCGGCCGCTCGGGCTCGGCAGCGATGTTGGTCTTCAGACAAAGTTTTGGAGGGCGTCTTTCGATTTGTACAAGCCTTGCTTCAAGCAAGGAAGGTATACAAGATGAATTGGTGCTATTTACGGATTAAGACTGGAGAAACTTCGAACGCTAAACAGGAGAGGAAGGTGATGTGCATACTGGCGGCCAATGCCGGGGCCCGGTGGTCATCGAGAGCGCAAAGGGGAGGCTCTACCGCGGATTGATCTTGTCCATGCACAAATTTTTGATGATGATGATGATGATGATGATGATGATGATGAAATCCCATTTCAAGTCTTTTTGCGGACAATGTACCCCGCATGTAGACCTCCGCATGTTGTAAAATTCCAAATTTTTGAGCATCGCCAAAAGTTCGGGTTTGCGCAGTGGCTTGACGAGGTATTCTGTTGGAGATCAGATATCAGTCTCTGGCCTCGTCAAGAATGTTATTCAGACACAAGCCAGCTCACCCGTCATGCCAGCTTCCAAGCACTGTTTGGGAGCACTGTGAGTTTCAGACGGACGAACACAAAGAAAGGAAGCGGCCTCACCCGCTCCCGGTCGCCAAGCATGGCGTGTGCCGTCAGGGCGATAATGACAGTGGGCTCTGAAAAGGTGCAAATTCAGAATCACCAGCCGAACGTCGAAGGCAGCAAGAGGCTCACCGAGACCCTCTGCTTTCTCGTACTTCCGGATCAGCTCGGTGGATTCGATGCCGCCCATAAACGGCATGGACACATCCATCAAGATGCTAGAAGGCGGCACGATCAGAAGACACAAGCCAAGAGCGAGGACGAGAACATACACGTCGTATGACTTTCGCTGGTAAGCTGGAGGTTCGATCGACGATTAGTACCCTCGCACAACATGCGGAACAGCACCAACCTTCGACAGCCAGAGCACCATTCTCGACGACATCGACTGAGAAGACAGATGTCAGACGGTAATGAAAGCAGAGCAAACGATCGGTTCACCCTTGTGCCCGCTGGTCTCCAAGAACTTGAGCGCGACCTTCTGATTGACGACGTCTAAAGCATGCTATTAGACCCAGATCAACCCCTTCAGAGGCAGCCAACACTCACTGTCTTCCGCCAACAAAATCCGTAATGAAATTTCGCCGTGCAAGTCCGCCGCATTGCGGTTGCTCGTCTCCAGCGCGGGCATCAAGGCGTTGCTGATATCCTGCGCATTCGACGGCGGCTCGACAAAGTTGGCAATGCCGTGGTCCAAGCAGTATTTGAGGTCCAGTTCGGGAATGTCGGCTGCAACCAGCACCAGCGGAATGTAGCGAAGGTGCTCGATGTTCCGCAGCTGTTCGACCAGAGGTAGTTGGTCGACGATCACAGTGTCGAAGGCGGGCCCAGCGCTTTGGAGCTCGCTGGCCTGGTTGAGAGTGTGAACAACGCTCATTTCCAGGCCCGTGTCCAAAATGGCCCGCTGAGCAGCGACCGACGAGGGGGCGGTCTCGATGAAGAGGATTCTGCGCCCAGGGTGTGCAGTTGTCATTCGGCCGTGGACGGTTTCGACCGACCATTGCGCCCGCTTGACCTTGATGGTGAAGTAGAACTGGCTGCCTTCGCCGTACTCTGAGGTGACCCACATGTCGCCGCCCATCAAGTTGACCAGGCGCTTGGAGATGGTCAGGCCGAGGCCTGTGCCACCGTACTTGCGAGTCGTCGAGCCATCGGCCTGGGCAAATGTGTCCCAGATGACGGACAACTTGTCGGCTTTGATGCCAATGCCAGTGTCCGCAACACAGAACTTCAGCTCGAGGAAATCGTCTTCGTAGCCCTCTAGCTCGCAGGAGAGAGCTGTCCAAGAGTCCTTGTCAGCGCGGATGCGGCAACGGGAAGCGGAGGAACACTGACCGACGTAGCCAGCCTGCGAGAACTTGACGGCGTTGCCAACCAAATTGGTGATGATTTGCTTCAAGCGGAAAGGGTCGCCCATCAGATAGTCGTCGATGGCCGGATCGATCTTGTATAGGAGATCCAGCTTGCTCTGGGCGGCCCGGACAGCGAGAGTCTTGAGCACGCCGAAGACTGTGGTGCGCAGGGAGAACGGGATGTCCTCCATTCGCATCCGTCCGGCTTCAATCTTGGAGATGTCCAAAATGTCGTCGATGATGAGCAAGAGGGAGTTGGCCAGGTTGGAGACGATCATCAAGTTTTCGCGTTGAGCTCGGGTCAGGTCGGTGTCCAATGTAACGCCAGTCATGCCGATGATCCCGTTCATGGGCGTCCGTATTTCGTGACTCATGTTGGCCAGGAACTCGCTCTTGCTCCGGTTGGCCAGCTCGGCCTGCTCCCTGGCCTGCGAGTTGCGCTGGAGGGAATCGCGCAAGTCCTCGACCATGCGGTTGATTTGGCCCTTCAGGGAGTCCATCTCGCCGCTGGCTTCGACCGTGACGAAGGAGCTGAAGTCGCCGGCAGTCGCAGCCGCCGAGATCTGGGCAAAGGCGCGCACCTGGGAAGTCAGGTTGGTGGCCATAGTGTTGACGCTGGATGTGATGTCTTGCCACACGCCCTCGATGTTCTCCACTCTGGCGATGACGCCCAAGTTGCCCTTGGTGCCCACCTCTCGAGCCACTGGAAGCAGAAAAACGAATGAGAATCCTTGTAGTAACTGCGAAGGGCGGTCGGCGTACCTCTGGTGACTTCAGCAGCGACTGATGACCGCCTGTGAGCTTGCTGTCCAGAGAAGGGCGCGCCAAATTTACTCACATATGGAAAGCTGTGTCGGATTCGGATTCTCGGTCAGCGATGGGCACGGGCAGCCTAAATTCAAAGACGCACTCGGTCAATCATGTCGTTGATGGTGTCGCTAAGCGCTGCGATCTCTCCGGAAGCCTCGATGTCGACTTTTCGGGTCAAGTCGCCTTGGGCGACGCCGGTTGTGACCTCGGCAATGGAGCGAACTTGGTCAGTGATTCGCATGGACATGGTGTTCACGCTTTGCCCAAACGGTGAGATTTAGCTCGAAAGGCAAAAGGGAGATGCGCACGAGTTTGTGAGGTTGCGCCATTCGCCCGAAACGCCTTCCACATCTGCGACTTGGCCCAACACGCCATAGGTGCCCCTGCGCGACGATTGATGAAGGATTTTTGAGTGTCTAAGTCAAAGGAATACCTACGTGATGAGAGCCACTCGGGTCACCTCTCCTGAGAATTGACGAAGGAAATCGACCATTCCTGGGAGGAGAGACGAAATCCAGATCAGTACAAAGGACAGCCGTGCTACTGAGGCAGATACTCACCATTCACTGTCGTCTTCAGCTGTGCAATCTCGCCCTTGACTTCAACTTCGATCTTTTGTGACAAGTCTCCCAAAGCGACTGCGAAGACATTCAGATATTAAAGGTGTCTCGATGCCATCAAGCGTACCGGCTCTGAAGGGGCATATTCAGTATCATTCTGGAGATACAGGCTAGCGCTAATAGACTCACGTAACAACTCGAGTGATTGATCGCACTTGGTTCGTCAAATTGTCGGCCATGCGGTTGACATTGTCTGCGATATGGACTCAGAGACCGAGACAATGTGCTAATTGGCCAAGCTCACCTGTCAAGACTGCCCAAGTTCCTTGGACCTGGGGCACGTTCGCTTGGCCTCCAAGTTTGCTACATTAGCACCAAAGTCAGGAGCCCTTCACGAATCAGACACTCAGAGAGGTTGTCTCACCCCTCCGTCCCGACCTCATTGGCGACCCTGGCATGGACTGTTAGCACTGACCCGACCCAGTGAGTGCGATCAAAGTTACCTCGTGACTTCCGCGGCGAAGACTCGTAGCTGCTCCACCATCTTGTTGACCGTGTTCTTCAAGACCAAGATCTCGCCCTTGGCGTCGACGCCGATAGTGTGCGTGAGGTCGCCAACGGCCACCGCGCTCTACAAAGCAACCTTTTTCAGTCGCATCCAAAAGCAGCGCTTTCATTCATCTTACGGTCTGCGCGCTCTATTTCAGCACTACACCACGGGAGGAAATAGAAGGACATACCACTTTGGCAATCGCCCGCACTTGATCAGTCAAGTTCTTGGCCATGAGGTTGACGTTTGTGGTGAGCCCTGTTCACAAAAGGCCCACATCTGAGCCAGCTGGATTGTAACGCCTTCAAGAACATTCTCACCTAGCCAGGTGCCTTCAACTCCCTCGACAACAGCCTGCCCACCAAGCTGGCCTTCGATGCCCACCATGAGGGCCACTCGCGTGACCTCGCTCGCGAACACGTTGAGCTTGGTCACCATCTCATTGACCGTCGTCTTCAGTTGGCTCATCTCGCCTCGCACTTCTACGTCAATTTGCTTGGTCAAGTCACCTTTGGCGATAGCTTCCGTGACGGTGGCGATGGATCGGACTTGGGTCGTGAGATTGGACGCCATCTGTTTGAGCAGATTAGCGAGACAACTTCATCCTCTAAGACATGGCGCGCACTTGATTGACAGTATCTTAAACCGAGCGAAGGCGCCTTTGAGATCGAAGTACGAGAGCAGGACGAAATGCACTCACCCGTCAGTGTTTTCCAAGTGCCGGAGACACCTGGGACATGTGCTTGACCGCCTAGGATGCCTTCAGTACCGACAGCCAATGCCACTCTGTTTGTGGGCGCAATGTTCAATTTGGTCCGACGGACGTCTCTAAAAAAAATCTGAACAAACGTACCGCGTGACTTCTTCTGCAAAGGTGCGGAGTTGATCAACCATAGCTGTGGACAAGCGACCTCTGTCACCTTTCAATAGCAAGACGTGGAGAGGACTTCAAGACGTACCATTGACCGTGACAGCCAGCTCCAACACTTCGCCCTTCGCTTCAACCTCGATTTTCCTGGACAGATCGCCCGCTGCAACACTTTTGACGACCTCTGCAATGTTGCGAACTTGAGTGGTGAGGTTGCCTGCCAGCTTATTGACATCTGGACAAACGTGCGAAGCAATGAGCGGGGCTTCCATAATTGAACCCAAGAGCCAGTAGGGCGCTCTGGGCACGACCGAAACGTACCAGCTGTCAGGTCCTTCCAAGAGCCTTCGACGCCTGTTGGTATAATTGTGAGGTGAGAATGGTCCGAGCCTGCTGCAGCGCTAAGTCAGGAGCGTACCTTCAACAACAGCCTGTCCGCCTAATTGGCCCTCTGTTCCGACCTGGACAAGATTATACGCGTGAGATCGGGCCACCCTTGTAACCATGAAATGCTGGTACCTCTCTGGACAGCTTGGACAGTTCAAAGACAAAAACCGAGAGCCGCCCGACCATGCCGTTAATCACGTCTTTCAGTTCAATGAGATCTGGAGAGGTGACTGGCACTTCGACCCGCTGGGTGAGGTCGCCGGCGGCGACAGCTTTGCAGACCCTTGCAAAATCTTGGACCTGCGAGCGCAGCTGGCCCAACTCGGCCTCGACCGACATGGGCTGCGTTGAACCATGATGGTAGGCTAGCTGTGTTGGTGGTGACGACGCCGGTCGGGCGGGTGCGTCGTCCGACAGCATCGGCTTCGTCAAATGACTGGGCGTGGTGGGCGACAGTCCGACGGCCAGAAGGGCGGTATCATCGAGATGAGCAGGTTTAATGAGCTGTCCAGGGACCGAGTGTGGCAGTCCGGCTGCCAGAGGGGCCGCTTCAGACTTGGCGAGTCGCTGAGCGATGCGGGTGATGGAGAGGTGAATGCCTTCTGTTTCTACGGGTCTATCGGCTGCACTGTAAGGTCTAAAGGACTCTGGTGGAGGCACTTGAGTGAGGAGAGTGGCAGTTTGGCTAGGGTCGGTCTCCAGGGCCGTCAGCAGTTGGACTAGATCATGCACATGAATCAGGCGTCTGCCACTCGATTGCGGCAGACAGATGAGAGCTCATCTGTACGTACGGATATAGGTAGGGAAGCTGCTGGTATGGCTGAGCGGCCGAGGGCAGATCAGTCCTGTCTCTTACTCCACAGAATGAGGCAATGAAACGCACTCGTCCAAGCGTGGCTTGCTGCCGGCAAGCTGTCCTGGTTCGGCCGGTATTGCCCCCATTGCAGCTGGACTCGATACGGAGCTGGCCGGGGTGAGGATGCTGCCCAATGAGGACCAGAGGGACCCAGCTGAGGTGGCGAGGGAGGAGGAATTGGACAAAGACGGGCGCCGGCGTGAATCCATTCAGGTGTGGTGCCTGTTCGTTGAGGCCAAGAGCAGAGCTCCTTCCAGATTGAACAGGAGGCGGCGACGAGGGGAATGCGTGCTAAAAACCCAAAGGCCTTCAAGCGGTACTACTTGCTGCACTAGGGGCCGCAGGGCTTGAATGACCTTGCGAAGGCGGCCAAGGACGCCCGAGTCAGTAGATCGAGGTGACAGTCTATGTTGAACAAAGCCGGAGCAGCCAACAAGGTCGCCTACCGAGGGCAAGAGACTCGGCGTGTGCACGACCCTCTAGTCGCTCGCATGGCACTGGGCAGAGCCCTCTTTCTAACGGTCCGGCTCAACTTTCGCACTTCGCTTTGCACAACTACTACGCATCTCAATAAGGCCGTACAAGAACTTCTTGTCAATTCCCAGCTTGTCCAGAAGGAAGCGCGCCACCGTCAACACCGCCCTCTTCGCACTTTACGCCTCATTTACGACCTCAGCATGCATTGAAGTCGAGGGGAGCGCCATGATCTTCACAATCCTGGTGTGGTGTAGCAACGAACGCCCACAACGTCATTGAGCGATACTCTTGCCAAAAAGCTTAAAACAGTGCCTGATGAAGAGTCCTGCATGTGCTTCAGCTGGTGGAGGACCAAAGCAACTCGCAGGAGGCCGTGCCGATTGACTGGATGTAGATGACATGGGCTGCCGTGTCTCACCGAGTGAGCAGGTCCAACTGGACCTACCGCGGTCTTTGGAAGGGCATTGTTCGAGGACCGCGCCGAGTCGCCACCAAGGCCAACGCGCGATCAGCTGGGTAGTCCATTGACTCTTATAAATCTGCGTGCAACATGTAGAATAAGGCGGCCAAAGGATGGCCCCGCGTGGACCGACTGCAGTTGTCGGATGTTGGGAAGGCAATGAACAAAGGCCATTGCTGAAGCCGTCGCGCCACCGGACCACCCAGTTCGAAGCACCAAGCATTCAAGTCATCATGAAGAGTGTATGACACCAACGAGCAACAGGCACAGATAGAAAGACCGAACGAGCTGAAATGTAAACAGCCAAGGTCGAAGCGTTTCCGGCGCCTCCAGCTTGTGTTCGAGACTGCTTGCGATCGGCACAGCAACTATAGGTGACAAAGCTGATGAACCAAGAGAGCTTCGCACAAAGGTATTGATAAAGTTTTGGAGCGCCGTTTGGTTGATCCGGACGAAGCTCGAAGTTGTTTTTTTGACCCCTCACCACCGCAGAGAAGTGGCTAGAAGTGGGCGATGGCGCTCCGATCCTAAGCAAGCTCTGTCCGAATCTCAGAAACCGCCATGGGATCCCACGGCCGCATTCGCCCTGCCTACTCGCTCGCTGATTTGGCTTCAGCAAATGCCAGCTGGGCTCAAGGGTTGGGCCTTGGAATCGTGCTGTACCCTGGCCGGCCCAACCAGCTCTTCACCGAGTCCTACCAGGCTTACAAAGATGGCAGCAGCCGCATTGCGAAAGAGCCTCGCCAGCGCCATTTAAAACAGAGGCGCAGCGTTCACAACATTCAGATGGCCAGCTACCAGTCCTCGTCGTCCAACTCAACGCCAGATTCGCTCTTCGAAGGGGATTACACCAGTTCATCATCCCCGGACACTACCCTGACTGAAGTGTCGCCGAAGGCTCGCAAAAGACGAGGAGGGATGGCCGAGGACACGCCGCCGTCAGTCGCTTCCTGTGCGTCTGCTTCCTTCCAGGTCCAAAATAACGATCAGTGTGCTGACATTTCAAGCGTCCTGCTTGCAGCGCCGGTCAGCGGCGAGTATGCTTCGCTATCCGAGATGCTTGCCGATGCGAGCTTTCAGCAAGGCCGGGTGACGCCAACGTCCACCATTCAGGCGCCTCCCAGCTTAGCCCCCACCCCAACAAAGCACGATGGTCACCAAACCGCGGCCTTGAAGCCGAAAAGCTCGCTGGCCAACTTAAAAAATCGATTGTTTTCATTTTGGTCCGCAACTCCATGTCCACCGGCCATCAAAACGGACTCGCAAGTCGTCGTCGACCCAGCTATGAGGTCACCCAGGTCGTGCTCTTCGCACGCATCGTCGGAAGAGGAGGACGAGCCTGGCAGGAAGGAGTCGGAGCACGGGAGTGTGTTGAACGAGGAAGGCGAAGAGTGGCCGCTGGAAGAAGATCCCGACGATACTATCACTGTGGCACAGTACGTTTTACAATCACATATCCACGTCATTTTTCCTCTGACCTAAAGCCAACCGTTAGATCGCGGGCTTTGGAGTGGGTGAAGTCGACCAGCTCCATCCTCTCGCCGCCAGCCGCGTCGTCGTCAAATGGCCATGCCGACCCAGCGGTCTCGCAATCGTCACCCCCGGCATGTTGCATTACTGTCCAGCCGCCCACCCCAGCTTTAGCCGTGGAATCGACTTCTGCTTCTCTATGTAGCTCTACCGCCGCCGAGACCGACCATCAACCGCCGTCGCCGACGGAGTCAGCCGCATCGAGCACTTTGCGCCGCACTCTGAGGGGCGCCCAGTCCGTTCCGGCCTTTGCGCTGCAGCAGAGCACGTCTTCGCTCTCCTCCTCTTCCGATGGCGAGCGCGTAGGGACGCCGCGCTTACTCCGCAAGACCTCCAGCCAAGCCTCTTTGCGACACGCAGCCCCGCCGCTGCTCACCATGCTATCCGATTCTAAGCTGCCGCCGCTCGTCGCTTCTCGAGTCAGCGCCTCCACCTCAGCTTCGAGTGAAGAAGAGCGACACCAGGTCATCAAACTCCCGTCTCCGGAACGGCCACGTACTGCCCAACCTCTTGGACAGCGGCAGGACGTGCGCTCCATCTTCTCCAGCATGCCGCCTCCCATGCAGCGGCACGCCTCGTCGGTTGCCAGCTTCGCATCCGACCTCATCTCGTCCGCCACCGGCACCAAGCGCAAGACGGTGACCGCCAAGCAGTCTCTGCAAGATCTCCTCATCTCCAGCCCCAAGGAGCGCAGCCTGCCCTTCTCAGTGGGCATGGTCCCGCCGCAAGGGGTGAAGCGGGTCAACTTGGCCGGTCAGCCCAAGGGCGCCTTCTCTGGGAAACCTTCCAGCACGAACATGACGAAAAACGGCAAACGACCGCTGCAAGTTCCCGTCATCACCATCGACCTTGTTACTTGAACGAAACGCCGTTTTACGCCCCTCATCGGACCTCGGTCTCTGCAGACGCCCACGCCACGCGCCCCGAACTTTCTCGCTCTATCCATCGCTCCAACAGGGCTCTCTTTAGTCCCGCCCTTGTACTTGTTCTCGTCCCTTGTTACCCCAAACTCAACTTTTCGCGTTTCGCTTGTAATGCCAACTTTGCAGCAATTAATGCCTGGACGATCGTGACATTTCGAACTCAAGATGTTTGAGTGCGCTGAGGCCGCAATGCATGAGATGTTACAAGTACAATTTGCGTGAGAGACAAGAAAGTCGGGCTCGCCGTCGTCTGAGAAGAAATGGCCTTTCGCCGGTCGGGTTACACGGCTCGCCACCCAGGAGGCACTATCTCGGGGTCTGAAGATGAGGGGTGGAAGATCTGGAGAGAACAATGAGCCCTGGACGACCTTGGTGGCAAACGGCAAACGAAGCAGGCAACGCACCCGGGTGGTCCTTCTAGGCCTTGGTCGACGCGGAATCGGCACCAGGGCCTTTGCAAGCCACCACCTTGACCTTGTCCACCGGGCCCAGGTTGTCCCCGTCGAGCTTGAAAACGGCGTTTTGGAGGACGAAGGTCCAGACCTGGGTAGGGTCGCCGTCAGAGGTCAGCTCCTGAGGCCAAGCAGGGGATAGAGAGTTCACTTCATCACAAAGCCTGTACACCTTCAAATGACCCTTGGTCTGACACTTGCTTTTGAGCTGAGAAGCGAAGGTGGTCGAGGCCGACTTGTCGAACTGCAAGCCCATCTCGCGGCATGAGAGCGTTTCCGGGCCCTCGTCAAGAGCAAGCCCTTGCCTGGACAAGGACCTTAACCGCCAATTGGGGCGTGATGTGCCCGTTTTGAATCAATTCGTCGAGGGTGTCCAGCAGCGCTAGCCCAACGCTGCTCAACGCTGCCTGCTTAGGCCCATCACGACGCCCTCTGGTAGGTGGACACTCACCTGGACTTTCGATAGAGCTCATAATAAGGCGGGTTGGCGCTCATGGTCTCAGTCAGGCGTGGACGACGGGGGGCAAGGCCTCTTTGCTCTCTCTCTCTCTCTCTCCTTCGCTCGTCCATCGTCCTCGCACTTTTGGGTAGCCTTAAACGCAATCTTTGAAGCTTCTCGCCATGCCAAAGGACAAAGGAAAGGGCAAGGCCGAACCTTCAGCCTCTGCCGCGCCGCCAGCAGAGGTCCCAAGGCGGGTGCCAGCATCTTCTGGGCCTGAACCTCTCGTCATTCGTGCGTTCCGTTCTAGTTGGTTTCACCAGGTTCACCTCAAGTGTGACCGCAGACTACTTCTCGGAACCCAATGGAGCGCCTCAGCGGGGCTACCGCCAGGCTCTTTTCGAAGAAGCCTACAAGGCTCTGGCCGTCGAAGGCGCCGAGACTGAATCGGTGCGCGAGCTCTAGCTTCCTCGTCGTCAACATATCGTCTGACTCAAAGATGCTTCAGGGTTGGCGGGCGGACAGAAAAGTGGCCGCCGACGAACTGGCAGCCAAAGCGGCGGGCTACTCGGAAAGCTTGGAGTACATTGTGCGTGGTCAATCCTTCATGCACAGGGCTGAAGGCTAACAGTACGTGTCAATCCAAAGAGGTCGCATTTGAGGGTCACGACCAAAGAGGCGCAAGAGGCGTTGATCAAGCACGAGGGCAACTTGGATTTGGCTTTGTTAGACCTCACGGCGCCGCCGGAAGCAACATAACAGGTCATTGCGGTAGCTCCATGCACAGGGGTCCGATCCAATCTAGTAGCCAAAACTCCCGCCGGGCCTGAGACTTCGCGAAAGTTTGGCGATGTGCGACGATCGCTTCCCCTTGGACGCAGGGACGTGCTTGGCTGCCCCTCCGGTCTGCCTTGTCGAAGTCCCGGCCTCTTCCTTTGATGGATCAGGGGAGATCCACGTTTTGCTGCCCGGCCTCCTGGTCGAATCCAGGAAGTTTTCTGTCGACTCGATGGCTTTGAAGGACAGCCGGAGGTCGGGCACAAGGGCGAGGCCGTCGTTTCGAACGCCGCGTGCCAGCGTGCTCTCGAACGCCCAAGTAGGCTGTCGGCCCGGGTTGGTCGAGTCGGACGGCGTGGTGGTTACGCTCGTCAGCTGAATGGTGCGAGCTTCAACCCGAGCCTCGCCGAAACCTTCTGATTGGATAGGCCTCATGTTGAGTCGGGTGGTAGACGACACGGAAGCTGCCAGCCTCTGCCGGAAGGGCGTGATGTTCCCAGCGTAGTCGGTGCGCCACAGCTTGCCGGTGACGCCCAAGGCGGACACGACTAGCGGGTCCGTCTCCTCCACTTGTGTCTGCCTTTTCTGGGTGTCGGTACTTCCTCCAGACCCGATCTTGGCTGCGGTTTTGTCGGCTTGGAGGACGCGTACAGGCACTTTCCGGGCCATGTGCAAGTCTTCGAACGGCGTCTCCTCTGAGTATCTGAGGCCTTGGTTGAGGTGAGCAAACCCTTCCATGCTGGTGTGCTCTTGCGCAGCTGGGGTCCGCTTTGCGAGGATCGCTTCGAAGGCCGCCATAACGGGCTCGGTGGACAGGAAGTCCACGACAAGCTGAGGAAACTCGGTGCCCCTCTCCACGGCATGGCGAAAGAGGTCCGGTTCGAACACTGGCTCGGCCTCTAGCTCGGCCTCTCGCTTGAGGCGATCTGTTGGCGGGAGCTTCTTGGTAATACGCTTTCGCGCTATCACATCGTGCTTGTGAATGAGAAACTGCTTGAAGGCGGGTTGGAGGTCGCGAAGCTGGTCGAGGAGCTCGGCGAATTCGGTCTGGGAGAGGTCGAAAAAGTCGGGCAGGCTGCTGATGGGATATTTTTCTGCTTTGGGTTCGGCTGCTTTCGCTGGGGCCTTCTCGAGCAGAAGCGACGACGTAGATGCAGTGGGTGTTTGTCCTGCTGCAGGCTCCGGCTCCGGCTCTGGCTCTGGTCGGCGGGCGACGGCGGGAAGGAGCTGTTGAAATTCGGCGTCCGAGACCAAATGCGACAGCGGCAGCAGAGGCTCGCCAGTCTCGCCAACCCTTCGCTGCACCGACAAGCCTGACTCGTCCCATCGCTTGATGAACAGCGCTTCCTTGCCCGCCGACACAAAATCCGTCTGGCCCTGTCCATCTCTGGAAACCGAAGAGTCCAGCGAGTGGACCTTGTAGTAGGGCGTGCGCGAAGCTGGCAGCGGCCGCTTCAGCCCAAAATCTCCACGATGAAGGTAGCCGCCATGTGCTGTGATGGCAACCGGCTGCTGGGGGTTGAGCTTGAGCACCCTGCTCTGCCGCAAAAGCTGCCCAAATTCGACGGTCGACCCAGACATGCTTGCTGTCTTATAATGGTGACGCCTGGACTTCTCTGTTAGACTGTGGTGTGTTCGTAGGGTCATAAAAAGACCCACAATGCCTTGATACCGACTTCGCCCCGACCCGTCTTGTTGGTTCGCCGGGTGCAAGGAGCGTTTCGCCAGCCCAGGGTCTGCGCTTTGTGTGGCATCCGTCAAATGCATCTCAATTGATAACACGGTTCGTGTGTGCTAAAAACAAGTGCGTGTCTCCAGCGCGGTCAAATCATATGGGAGGCCGCGCCGGGGTCGAAGTCGGCGATGGCCTTGCGCATTTCGGACCACACCTGCTTCTGAATCGAGGCACTCTCCTCTCCAACAACCAATTCACTAGGCTCTTGCTCAACCTGGTTGCAGATGTAGGCTCCTTGCGAGGTCGGTGTGGTGGCGGCGGTCAAGAGACACCAGGCGCCCTTTTCTGTCGTCCGACTGCACCTTAACTTAGTTTCTCGCGACTGGATAGACTGAAACAGGACAGTACACACCTGAGCAAAAGGCGGAATACGTGAATGCAGTAGGCGAGGATGAAACTTCGATCAGCAATCTCGTGCATCAAATTGGACGACGCAAAGCCAGGCCTACCATCAATGGTTAGGATACAAAACGATCCAGTCGAGCTCTAAAAAACTCACGCGGTCGCATTGACCACAACCTCAGGGCCGGCCCTTACCGCCAATTCCCTCACAATGTAAACGTTCAAGAGCTTCGATATATAATATCGGTCGGGCCCGTCGAATTGTGCAGGGTCGTTGAGTGCTTCGATGATGTTTGAATTGGTGCGCTGCGGAAATGAGGCCCAATAACTGGAATGGCTCGGCGTCAGTAAAAAAGCTGACAGTTGAGAGCTGCAACCGAGAGTCACCCACTGTGCGTCACTTGATGTCACAGTTATGTGCGGAAGGAAGTCGCTCGCTGGATTCTCGGGCGGAGCTTTGGTGCTTGCCTTGACTAGCGGAAGTAGAGAAGCAGCCAGGTAGACCAAAGACAGGTCGTTGATTTGCAAGCTGCAAGTTGAGACGTAGTCAGCAGGAACAATTCGTTATATAGGGAAGCATAAGCAGGCCTACCTCCTCTCGTGCCCGTCCTCAGTCAACCTGAACTGCTGCGTTGCAATGCCGGCGTTCAGCAGCAGGATGTCAAGCCGACCCAGCTCTTTCTGAGCGCGAGCGGCGAATGCCTGAACCGATGCGAACGACTCCATATCCAATGCCCATGTCTCGACATGGAGCGACGGGAGCTGTTGCTTCAAGAGCTCCAGCGTCTTTTGGCCGGCAGACGGAGACCGTGCCGTCACGATCAGCTTGGCTGGCCCCAGACGTCCCAATCTTCAGGCACAGGTGAGTCTTCTGGCACAATAACTCCACATGCAAACAGCTCACTGTAGGCT
This sequence comes from Cystobasidiopsis lactophilus, assembly GCA_001599975.1. Classification (NCBI taxonomy): domain Eukaryota; kingdom Fungi; phylum Basidiomycota; class Agaricostilbomycetes; order Agaricostilbales; family Chionosphaeraceae; genus Cystobasidiopsis; species Cystobasidiopsis lactophilus. Next base: position 3,056,567 of record BCIO01000005.1, read on the forward strand.
CGCCTCGTAGCCTAGAGAGCCAACAGTCGTCCCAGTCACAATGACCACTCTTCCTTTCAGGTCTACAGCCGGAGGTTCCGACAGCGGCTTCCATTGGTCCCGCACGAAGTCCAAAACTGTCCACCGCATATTGAATGAGAGGCGGTGGATGAAGAAAAGATGATGAGATTGGCGCGAGGACTGCGAGGACCGCAAGGTACCGGCGACCAATCCAGTGGTCTCAGACAATAAGTACTTAGAGACGTATATCGAGTCCAGGTTGCGATAACAAGCAATAGTGGTCGTTTACAGGGCGCCGATGTGACTAACCCAGCTCAAAGGCTGGACGATGCAGAGGGAGCCTTGTCGCCGCCACCCGGATTCCATGTTGAGTATACATTCGCCTCTTCCGGTAACAACTTGGAACCAGTCGATCAATGCTGGAACCTAGTGCACCTAGCAATACAGTCAAGGGGGTAGCAGCCGGGTGGCAAATCTTGCGGTGCAAACAGCTACAGATTGCAGCTCCACGTTACGCCTTGACTCTCATGATACACTGCTGGCTCATCTCCGCCACCAGCCTGCGATCCTCTGTGTAGAGCTTGCCCGTGGAGTAGGTCCGACCATCTCCAGCGGCTTCCGTTTGCTGCTCTTGCAGTAGCCACTGCATGAAGCACATCTTCGACGGGACCTAAAAGGTTGAACGATGGGTTGTCGTACCTTGTTGAAATCCAGTGTGGCTGAGAAGACACGAAAGGCAAAATCTAAAGAGCTGACTGGTCCAGCGTCCTCGATTGAACGCTGCGTATAAGTCAACGGCGAGAATGCCAGGGCTCCATCAGCGATGAACCTGTACGGATACTTTGTCAGAAAACTAGCAATGGATTGATGAGAGAATGCCACCAACGCTACGGCTGCAGCGCTTTCAGCATGAGAGGAGAGCGGGGCTTTGCTTTTGAACCACATGGCATTAGTGCGGCGTGCTATCAAAATGCTGCTGAGTAAGAGCCTCAGATTGCCAATCGAAGGCGGACTCACTGATGTGCAGGTCGTCTTGAGATGTTGGCCGCCCTTTGTCCATCCCATAAAGCGTTTGATAACCAACACCTTGCGGGCAGCCCTTAGTGTCTAAATAGCGTCTGTATAGCGGATAGGTCGTGAAATATCTGAACTAGTCAGATGAGCTGCAAGACGCCGGCCCCTTTCGAAGAAAACGCGCCTGTTGACTTGCTCCTGTGTCAAGTCCTTCTTCGCCACACGTTCTTGAAGAGCATCTTCTAGCATCAACAGGTCTCCAGGGTTTGGGTAGTCTTCTTTCAGCGTTGGCGAGGAGTATTCCACCAGCGCTTTCTCTTGCACTTGAAAGTCCATAAGCGCGATCATGGTCCGTCGGGGTTTCCCTTTGACGGTCTGCCAGCTACAGAGAGATTATCATCAGGACTCAGGCCGCCAAACAGGTCAGTACGGAAAGGCTCACGCAGAGACGCTCCGTGTACAAAAGGTCTTGGTGGTCCTCAAATCGTCCACCGTGTACTGCACGGGATCCAGTATTGACGTAGGCCCAAGATAGGTTCCCAAACAGCTGAACAGATGGTGGGACGACGGAACCGTCGAGGCAGCTGACGAAATCGCTTGAGAAAGGGCGCAGCCTCTGCCAGCCGGTGGTCATGTAGGGCCAGCTCAAGCACAAGGAGAAGGAGGCCGACTTGCCCGTATGCAATCGCTTGAGTGCTTCCGTGTCGCTGTGGATTAAAGACGGACTGAAACCGGTTTGCTTCCTCAGTGGGTTTGACGGCAATAAGTTCTGCGAAGGTTGATGGGGTGGGAGCTGCTGGTGTGGCCACTGCAGATCCGACACGAGCAGAGACCGAAAACCCTCGACACCACGTTCGTGCCGCCATGCAGCAAAGAGAAAGTTGCAGAGCGCAACGAGATGGCGATGGCAGCACAGAGAGATTTAGACAGCCGCATGGCAGGCATGATTGAAGCTAAGGGAGCCGTGGTGGTCGCAAACTTGTCCGTTCTCGGTATTGGTGTACATTTCAGACCACGGGCTCTAAGGCAAAGAGATCTGGGATTGGGAGGAAGGGGCATAACAAACGGCGAGCTCAGATAGAATACGCCTGGATCTGTTCCACGAGCTGACGGCCCGCCTCTGCAAAGTTGACCGACTTGGCTTGGAGGATCTGGTACTTGATCTTGGTCTGGTCGTTGTAAGTGTCCGATTTGGCGCGGCAGTTGAAGTTCCACATCTGAGAAGTGGCATTCTGCATGATGCGGCGAAAGTTCTCCTCGTCGTCGTTCCGCATGCGCTCAATCTCGCCTGCGTCGTGGCCCAAGATAAGCTGGCCGACGTCGTTGAAGCCAGACAGCCAGCACTGGCCGGTGTGGTCGCCGACTGACAAGGACAACACATATCTGCAACACCGCACAACTATCGATCAGTTGTCCATCTCATCAAGGTACTAGAAGGCACGTACCGGTACTCTGGCTCCGGGTACGTCTTGTCACACTTTTCGCACCGCCATTGTTCATTGCCCTCTTGCACCAACTTTTTGTTACAGCGATCCGCCGGGCACGCTGGGTATGACAGGTTCTCCGACTTGATGAAGATGACGGTGGCACGGGTGTTGAAGTAGGCGGGGACATCAGACTGGCCCAAGCCTTCGGTCTTGACTTGTTCGATGGTGCGCATCTCGGAAGGCTTGAAGGAGCCAGCCGACAAGGACGAGTTGGCGCCGGTGTTCGAGTAGGCATTGAAGCTTGCCGAAGTGCCCGCCGTGTCAAACCTACGGGCAATACTGTTATTCGTCCGTCGCCAAAGATAATCAGAGCAGGGCTCACCAGCCTCGCAGAGTGTGCGCCTCCTCGATGTCAGGCTCAGTCAGCATCGACGAACTGGACACCATGCTCAAGCTCCTTCCGCCAAAGTCGCCCACTTTAACGCCCTTGAAAGCGATAACCGGGTTCTCGCCCAAGGCCGGCGACTCGCCAAACGACTCGGCCTGCTTGCCCCACAGCGTCATTCGGATGGACGCTTGCGAGCTATCCACGAGAGTGAGCTCGCGCTTCTTGATCTCGCGCTGGGTGGCCTTGGACACGATCGTGCCAATCTCGCCAACCTCCTTGACCACGGCCAACACGTCGACGATGCCGTCCTTTTCAATCTCTGCGATGTTGGCCAGCTCGGTGAAAGCAAACTTGGGAGCGGGGACACTGTCCGTGTCGGTGCACTGCAAAAACACCGCCGAATTTGTGAGCAAACCGCGAACGGTGGCGATCGGAACGAAGGGCAAGGGCTCACAAGCTCGATCTCGGTGTCATTGCCGAAAGTGATCTCGTAGTCGTTTTTGACATTGTTGAACTGCTTTTTGGCGATAGAGATGCGGGCCTTGGACACAAAGTAGACCTTGTTCTCCTCGAGCGTCTCGTAGAACTTGTCGACCTCTTTGTTGAAGCCGGTCGCTCGGATCTCGCCGGTGTGGTCCATGAAGGTGGCACTGAACAGCTTGCCGTCGCCGCGGGCGTTGGACCAGGTTCGGATGTCAGACTTGTTGGTGAGTCGCGCCTTGATGGTCCACCTAATTTAAGGCGCCGCTTGCTCGTCAGCAAGCCGCCTCTCTTAGTGAGGGCGAGGGTCACATCAACGCACTTGTTTTGGTAAGGGCTCAAGCTTTCGATGGGGTAGAGGGGGTATGCGGCGTTGTTGGCGCCCGACCTGGACGTGGAAGCGGCGGCCTTGGGTTTGGCAGCAGGCGCGGCCCTTGGGGGCGGCGCGGGCGCTTCGGCCATCTCCACATCAGCTCCGGGTGCGGGTAGAGTGTCCACCGAGACCGGCTCGCCCAGTTTGCCGGTGGGCACCGGTCCGTCAAGGACGGTCAGGCCAAGCACGACCACAATCCTGTGGTGGCCATAGTCAGCCTCCCGCGCTGGTGTGAAGTCAGAGTGTAGGTGTCAAGAACGCACTTTTTGTTCTGGACGTTGTTGCAGGCGTAGTGATCCAAGCGGAAAAGCATGTTCTTGTCCAGCGTGCCATCCTCCGCCAAATGGTTCAGCGTCGTGGACAGCATGCCCTGCGTGTAGGCCTCGCCATCCGAGCAGATGAGCCTGTCCGTCGCCCTGAGTGAGCCTCTGGACACCAGTGACCTTGGGGAGTGGCCAAAAGGCGCACCTGTATCGGTCAGCGCCGCCACCGCTGGATTGCAGTTTCTTGATGGACAAGAGCTGGAGCGTCGGGTCTCCGCCCAAGTCCTGGCCGTGGTGGATCTTGAGAATGGCTCCTTTGGTGAGGGATTGCATGGCGTTCGTCTCGGAGGCTTGGAGGAGCTCAGGCAACGAAAAACAACCCGACCGACGCGCCTTAGTTATATGTGTCGCGTCGCTACTTCTGGGTCAACTCGCTTTCGGCCAGCCGAGCTCATAGGGTGCTCAGTGACATTGTGAAAAAGTACTGACGACGCGTTGAAAGTGGCGAGCTCAAAATTTCATGCGAACAAACGTTGCAGCAGGAGTACCACTACAACATCTGCCAACAGAGCCTACCATCTCGAGAGCTGTGGTGCCCGAGAGGCGTCTTCAAAGGCCCTCGGCTTGCCTTTAACTGATGGGCGCCGCTACCACACATCCCCCCAAGCTGGTGCTAGTCGTTCTTGATCTGCGATTGCTCGCAGCGCTCGGTTGAGTTTGTCGCGAGGGACAGAGGTGGGATGTGGGAGCGAAAGGAACGCCTGGAAGGGAACCAGCACGTCCTCGCAAGCCACCCAGGCTGACAAGGCGCAACATTCATGCGGTATATATCAAGCAAGCGGCGAATGGAAGATCGTGGGCGGGATCATTGGCATCTTCAACCACTCGTGTTTGTCGCCTCTGGAGATCAACGCCGGACCTGATGGCACCGCTGGGGTGCTTTGGGGTGGACGACCGAGCCAAAATCGGAGTTGGCTTGTGGATCGCGAGGTGAAAGGCAAATTGGAAGCTGAAGTTCTGGTGAACTACGCCCCAGGAGGAAAGCCGGTGTGGTTCGCTTGTAGATGCCCTGCAAGGCACATTGCGGTTTAAACAGAAATCCAAACCCGTCGATGCCTGGTGGGCCTTGATGGTCCCCAACTCCACAAACGGCATTTCAGTCACAGGGCACCAGCTGATGCATCGCAATAAATCGTGTCCACAATGTGATGATTAGTCTACCTACCGAATGAGTGTGGCCACGGCAGAGCCAAGGAGGCTTAATGCGTCTTTCCTCCCAATCTTCATTGTTGCCAGTCGCCCGAACCGACGAGAAAGATGGCACAGCAGCGATGGAACAGACGAATCACTGAGAGGCCCCAATTGCAAACAGCGACACCGGAGGGCGGCGGAGGCTGAGGCCCCAAAGCAAGACCAGAACGAAGCGGGAGGAAGCCTGGCGTGTTGATGTGCCCACAGTCGCACTGAAAGCTCTAAAGAAGTGACCGCAGACGTAGAACGCCACAACAGCCAACCGGCGTTGGCCAACTCGGGGCAAGCTCCGAACGCGCTGGCAAGCGAGGATCTCTCTTCTACCCCGCCCACCACGACTCTGTACGAGTCTTGGCGATATGGTCGTTGTCAGTCTTAAAAAGAATGCCTACCTCATCGGGGTGGCCTGCTTTGCCCTGCTGCTGCTGGTATTCAACCGGGACCGAGTGCACCAAGTTACCAGCATGAAGTTCACCAAGGGCCTGACCGTGCCGGCGACCAAGGAGCGCGTCCAGGCGTTGACGGCAGTGACAGCAGAGGGAGAGCGCGCCAAGGCGGCCTTTGTCATTCTCACTCGCAACTCAGACCTGTGAGCGAGCTGGGCCCTCCTCTTCTCGTGGCTTCGGGACTGCGCAGCTGAGCGTGAGGGAATGGCTCCCAGTGCGTCCATCATGTCCTCCATGATTCAAATAGAGGACCGCTTTAACAAGAGATACAACTGTAAGCCGAGAGCTACGTCGAGTTCGCCCCGAGTTGTGCTCATTCGGGATGGCCTGCTTTCCTCCTTTCTTCCAGATCCCTATGTCTTCCTGAACGACGAGCCTTTTGATGGAGACTTTATAGCGTCGACGTCGGCCATGACCTCGTCGAATTGCTCGTATGGGATCGTCCCACGCGAGCACTGGGAGGAGCCGGATTGGATTGACGAGGACAAGGCGTCAAAAGCGAGGCAGGACATGGGCAGTGCGTATCAGTCTTTCCTCTCTGTCATCGAGTCAGTTTTGTAACACGAAGAGATCGCAGACGCGGGGGTTATTTACGGCGACAGCAAATCCTACCGGCGCATGTGCCGTTTCTATGTTGGTCTCGCCCTGCGTCTTCCATGTGAAGGGCAACTCATTGAAGTCTGTTTTAACAGAGTGGCTTTTTCTAGTGCGTCGATGCTTCGTCGCTGCTACAAAGCCTTGATTTTCGTTTCCCAGTCGCCACCCGCTCCTAGAACAATACGATGTCAGCCCTCGCAATGCCTGCTACTATGCCTAATACTGATGTTGCCATTTTTAAAGTACTACTGGCGAAGTACGGGTTTTGTTGGCCTCGTCAGATATTACTAATTGGGTGGCCGCAGTTGATCCGAACATCAAGTTCTTCTGTGATGTGCGCTCTCGTCATGTTTCTTCCTTCTCTACCTGACCTAGCGTCTGCCAGGTCAACTATGATCCCTTCATGTTCATGCAAAACAACAACAAGAAATACGGGTTCACCGTGAGCATCAAAGAAGTAAGGTCGCCCTTGATACTCCTCGATGAGAGCAGGTAATAATTGTTTCTGGCTTCCAGTACAAGGAGACGTGCGTAGTATCGAGCTTTCTTTCTTAAAGTCGTTGATTGAATATGTGCCGCCCTAAAGGATTCCAAGTGCGCCGTAAACCTTGATCTGACATGGCTGGAGCTGACCCGTAGTGAACAGCCCTGTGGCAAACTACCAAGGACTTCATCGAGAAGCACCCACAATACGTTGCAAAGTACGTTAGCCTTGACCTATAGTCGCTTTCGTTTCGCTGAATTCGGCGCCAGCGACAACTCCATGTACTGGGTCAGCGAAGACAATGGCGACTCATATAACCTGTGCCATGTAGGTTCCTGTGCTCTTTCATCTCGCTGTATGTCCCTTTAAACTTGGCCCTTGCGCAGTTCTGGTCCAAGTGAGCATTGTGCCCGGCCTGACTCACCGCGAAACTCAATCTGGAACCAGTTTCGAGATTGGCTCCCTGAAATTCCTCAGGTCGCCTGCCTACATGGACTATTTCAACTATTTGGATCACGCAGGAGGGTGAGCGAACCCAGCTAGGCACCGAGGCTCTTGTCTCAAAGCAAGTCCGCGCCACAGATTCAGTTATGAACGATGGGTATGACAATCTTCCCTGCTGTATGCGCGGATGAGTCTCAATTTTCTGCTACTACGACATAGGGCGATGCGTGAGTGACCTTCTGACATGCCTCCGCGCTGCCACTGACGTTCACTCAGGCCGGTCCACTCCATCGCTGCCGCCCTCTTTCTACGGACAGACGAGAGTACGCCCCCTTCTCTCCCTTATCATGAATTTGGTTCACAGTGCGCGCCACAGTCCATTTCTTCAGCGACATGGGCTACCGGCATGAGCCTTTCCAGGTTCGGGCCGTGTCCCCTGTGCGAGCAGATGTAGATGCTGACCTGGATAGCAGCATTGTCCAAAAGACGCCTTGCAACGCCACTGCTGGTGCGATCCGCGAGACTCTTTCGAAGACCACTGGTAAGTCTGTGGCCCTCAGAAGCTGATGCGATGCTGATTTTCGACGATATGGTCAGGTACTCTTGTGAGCTTCCTGTGACAAGCGCTCATTCAACACCAAATCCTTATGTTCGGTCTGGCCTCCAAGGTACCTCGCGCTGGCACGACATCTTACGCAGCAAAAAGTTGGAGTGAGGGCACTCCCGAACTTGATATCCGCATTGGCATATCCCCTTGTCTCTCGCTGTGTCGAGAGCTTGTATCATTGCCCGTATCTGCTTTGTGAGCGCGAGAATAGGTGTACATAGGGTGCAAGCACCACTGGCGTGGGTGAATGGACACTTGGAGTGCTTCGGACCTTTGGAGAGCTACCCTTCCAGGCGCCGCTAACCCACTTACTGGTTGCCTTTCGGCTGGTGATGCCACTGGCCCTCGCGGGATAAATCGCGACGTCGTTACAAGCTCGTCGCCACCGAATTCGTCTGCCTGAGCCTGACAGCGGAGTCTCCCCCTCGCCCTCAGTCCTGGCCACAGCAGCCAAGCGGCACTGCAAGTTCCATTCTCAGAGATTCCCAAAATGGTGTTGAATCCAGAGCAGTGGTGCCAGCCATGAGCTGGGCGCGAGCGTTGGTCCAATACGCCACCAATCCCAATCCCGCTTCTCTGCCCGACGATGTCTACATAGCGTGAGTTCTGTCTTCGACATGCAATCACCTATGCTTGATTGACTGCCTTCACCTCCAGCCACGACGACTACACATTGACCATCAGAGATAAATTTCCCAAGGCTCACTTTCACCTCCTCATATTGCCCCGTCTTTTCAAGATCCCTGCCGCAGAGTCGGCTACTGGGAAAGAGGTCAAGCTGAGCGAGTCCACGCTTGATTCGCTGGCGGCGTTGGCCCGAAGCAAGCACTGCCTCTATGTGCTCAAGAAACTCAAGGAGGCTGCACAGAAGGCAGAGAGGATGATCGAGATCGAGCAGATGGAGTTGAAACAGAGCACTTGGGGCATCAACAAGGGTTTCCACGCTCAAGGTTGGTCCACTCTCTGTAAGCACCCTGACCTTCTCATCCGGGCAAGTCCACAGAGTCTATGAAACATGTCCACGTCCATGTCATATCCTCTGAATTGGTCAGCGATAGTCTCAAGAACAAGAGTAAGCGCGCTGTCCGTCGCCGACTGCTGCAAGAAGTGAGCCCCTTGGCAGAGCATTACAACTCCTTCCGCCCAGACTTGGGCTTCTTCCTTCACCTGGACGACGTGATCGCTCAGAAAGAAGCTGGAACCTTGCAGTCTCGAATCCCCCCACCAGTGACGGCCGAAACCCTCTTGAAGAAAGAGCTCGTCTCATACTACGACCTGTCGAAGAGTTTCACCACAATCCCCAAGCTGAAGGAGCATCTTTTCTACGAGTTCGAGCAACTAGTCAACAAAGGCGCAAGCGAGGAGCGGCTCAAACGAAAAAGGAGAGACGAGGAGCACCCAGCGAAGAAGGCTCGAACAGGAGCTGCTCAAGAGGAGCACGAGCGCGAGGGCGAGCGCCAGGCCGTTTTGTACACTACTTGAAGGGGAAAAGGAGCTTGAAACTTTGATGTGCATGCCTTCTATGTATGTCAGCTAACGGCCTTTGCCCGTTCAGAGCCTCGCCCGGCTTAGGTAGTACGACATCAAGCCGGCCGTCGAGCTGTCGTGCTGCTTGCCGGCTTCGCCTGTATCAGAGAAGGTCTCTGAGTCGATCCCATCTGCGGGAGCCGTTCCGCTCGCACCTGCTTTCAGTTCGGCCAAGATAGACTTGGCCAACACTTTGCCAAGCTCTACGCCATATTGGTCTGCCAGGCGACACCATTAGCTTCGTCTACTCTGGGCCCATTCAAAGCCGACTCACCAAAGCTGAAGGATTCCCGAAAGCGAGGGTCAGTTGCGAAGAAGCGCAAATGATCGGCTTACCTGTTGATGCCCCAGATGGCGCCCTGGGTCTGCGAGCAAGCAATGTGCCTCAGTGACGGAGCGCTGTATGTACACAGCGGGGCCTGTGGCTTACGAAAATCTTGTGCTCGTACATGGCGACCAAAGCGCCGAGGGTGGCGGGCGTCAACTTGTCAAACATGATGGAGTTGGTTGGGCGGTTGCCCTCAAAGACCTTGCTCTTGACGAGCACGGCGTCCGAGGCTTGAGCGCCAAGTTCTTGCTTGACCTGCTCTTCAGTCTTGCCAAATGCCAAGGCCTCTGTCTGGGCGAAAAAGTTGCTGAGCAGAATCGGGTGGTGCTTGCCATTGCCGATGGGGTTCAGCGTGTGAATTGGCGCCAGAAAATCAGCTGGAACCAGCTTCGTGCCTTGATGGATGAGCTGGTAGAAAGCGTGCTGGCCTGATGCTCGCGAATCGACTGAGCTCTCCTTCACCTGCAGGTCGTCAGTCCGGATGCAAACTGACCATTGGTTCCCGCCGCGCCCCAAAGGATGTGCTGCAGTTTGACCGCATCGATCACTTCTTTCGGTCTGGCTTCAGAGCAAGGAAAGAGAGGAACCAACACCGGTCTGGTAAGGAACGCGAACACCTTCCTTGGTCACCGATTTGCCTGCAAGGTCGTCAGAGGCGTTCGCATCGTGGGAAACCGAACAAGAGGTTCACCGTTTGACTCCATGTCCATCTGGCTAAAGTCTGCAAACTTTGGATGAGCAAGAGCTCATAAGAGAAAGCGTCTCAGCAACCAGCTCACAATCGGCACTGGAGCCACAACGCACGGATCAGACAAAACAAAAAGCAGGGGAGGAGGAAGAGTTGCCCACAATTTGTGCATGTACTGGTCGTAAGGGAGGATGGCGTGGGTCTGGGCACCGAAAAAGTTGTTGTACCACACGCCCATCAAACCCAGGATAGCCGGCAGGTTCTCCTCGAGCTTGGTGTGCTTGAAGTGCCGGTCCATTTCATGGGCGCCGGCCAGTAGCTGGGTGAAATTGTCGAAGCCGATGGACAGGGCGATGGACAAGCCAATGGCCGACCACAAAGAGTAGCGGCCGCCGACCCAGTCCCAGAACTTGAACATGTTGGCTTCGGCAATGCCAAAGGCAGTCACCGCCTGAGTGTTGGTGGAGAGAGCGACGAAGTGCTTGGCGACGTGCGCTTTCTGCTCGTTGCCCCTCTACGTCAGCCTGGAACAACGAGAGCGGGCAGACCAAACGAACATCCTTCGCAGTGGCCAAGAACCAGTCCCTGGCGCTCTCAGCATTGGTGATGGTCTCTTGGGTGGTGAAAGTCTTGCTGGCCACGATGAACAGGGTCGTCTCCGGGTCGCACTCCCGCAAGGTCTCCGCCATGTGCGTGCCGTCCACGTTGCTGACAAAATGGCAGTGCAGGTCTCGCTTGGAGTAGGCCTTGAGCGCTTCCGTGACCATGACCGGGCCCAAGTCCGAGCCGCCGATGCCGATGTTGACGACGGACTGGATGGTCTTGCCGGTGTAGCCCTTCCATGCACCGCTGCGCACGGCCTCGGAGAACTCTTGGATGTGCTTCAGGACGCCCGCAACCTCATCGACGCCCGCCTCGGAGATGGAGAACGGCTCAGCGACGCCGGTATTGCGCAAAGCGACGTGCAGCACGGCCCGGTCCTCGGTCGTGTTGATGTGCTTGCCGGCAAACATCTCGTCCCTCGTCTTCTCGACGCCCGCCTCTCTCGCCAAAGAGAAGAGGGCCGCCAGCACCTGCTCGTTGACCAGGTTCTTGGAGTAGTCGAGCAAGATGCTGACTGGAGCGCCATCCTTGCTGGAGAAGCTAGCGGAGAGCTTGGTGAAGCGCTGCGGGTCAGAAGCGAACAGCTGCTTGAGGGTGACGGGCTGCTGGGCCTTGTGGGCGTCGAATTCAGAGTCGTAGAGAGACTGCAGTTTGGCCCAAGAAGGGTAGTCTGGCAGCGTTTGGTACTCGCTGTTGAGCAGGGGGATTGTGCGTTATAGAAGGAACATAGCGCACCACTCGCTAGGCCTGCCATTGTCGTGGATGAGGGAAGACCGGCGATGACACGGGCTTTGCGCTGGGCGGCCGACTGCTGCTCCTAGCTTGCTCCTTGTGATTTCTCCGGCAAAGAAGCCAATCGCTACTCCTACCAAAGCAACGGACAAGCCTGAGGAGCTCGCAGGTTCTGCGAAGACTTGACGTCAAGTCCGAGAGGCCCCATTTCGCGGATGGGCCCCGTGGCTTGCAGCCGGCGAGAATGTGTTCTTGTTTGTGCCCAACCTAGTAGGTGAGTTCTGGCTCTTTGGTGCTCCGCGGATTCCGGCGCCAGCAGCTTCACCGAGCTCCCGTCTGAGCGGAACGCTATCAAGCTACACGCGGGTCATCCTGGCCGCCATCTCCCTCTCCTACATGTCCTACCACCCTAAATACTGCACTGTGGCCTACATCATCTCATGTTTCTTGGACGCCGTGGATGAGCAGGCCGCGCGGGCATTAGGGCAGACATCCAAGTTTGGCGCAGTGCTCGACATGGTCACAGATAGGTGCGTCGGCTGCTCTTGGGTCAGGCCTTAATTCTGGAAGACATAGACATAGAGACTCATCCAGCGAGGGCTGCCAGATGCACAACCTCGTGCTTGTGATGTTTCCTGAGCTCGACCTGTCCGCCCGCCCTACGCCCTCGTCGTCCAAGCTTTGATCACGCTCGACTTCAGCAGTCACTACAGCCACATGTCTAGGTACGCTTTACGTGCCCGTTGTGCGCCTCGGCCTGCACGCTCACTGAAACTTCTGCCTCCCGCCGATTTAGCTCGCTCATCTCTGACCCTCGCAGTCTTCAAACAACAGATGCGAGAAGTGATGCGGCAGGTCGTACCCAAAAGCGAGACAGGTCGTACCCAAAAGCGAGACGAAGGCAGACCTCAGGCTGCCAGCGAGCCATCGCCAAAGTGAGGTGGTGCCTGAAAAAAGATGGCCAGCTGTCTGCCGCACAAGCGAGTGAGTCTAAGGCTTCTTGGAAGTGTGGGTAATAGACCTTTGGACAGGGGTATCAAACTTGCATTGCTAAGAAAAGAGTAACAGGGAAACGATGCACGCCCCATCGCCTGCAACCTGGACCACTTTTAGCCCTGCAACCTGGACCACTTTTAGCCATGCTACACGACCTTATTCCCCAAAACACTCCCGATCCTGCCGAGATCTCTGTCAACCGGAAGGCGCCATCAAATGCTACGGCGCCACTGGCATCCTCCCGCTCCAGTCCCTCGACCAAGCTGGGGCGCTTAGCAACAGACCGCTACTGCGCTTTCCTCGGACGCCATTGGCTAGCGAGCGCGGGCATTCGCTTCCGCCCAACCCTATGCAATCGCAAAGGGTGGACCACGACGGCGGCCACTTGCGCTGAAACGCTCAAATGCTTTCTGTGAGGCTATCTCCATATTCCCTCACATAACAGAGTGCTCGACTGAGAATGAAAGCCATGTCACAGGGGCTGGGCGCCTGCTACGAGGGCTTCACTCGTTTGCTCTACCTCACGTCCCTTGGCCGACTTCTCTTCTACTGAGATGCACCAGCTGCGCGCCTCAATTGTGTTTTACGAGCGCTAACAATTGTACCGACATTGCTGCCTTCACGACCCCTTCGCGGCGTTTAAGTGAGCGAGGTTTAATAATCGACGATCTTTGGAACGTTCAGCATTCAGCATTTGAGGACCCACTTCGCCCTTCACCTTCAAGTTTTGAGTCCCTTGGAAATCAACCAGCTCTGCGAATGTACTGAGAGACTATAGATCAAGCTACACCTTGGAACGGCATCTTCTGGGAGGCAATTTCGCCTCAAGTCAATTTCGCCTCCCGCCCCCATGCACAATAATACAGCCGCTTGTCCAAGAATAGGCAGATGGGAGAGACAGATTGCAAAGAAAGAAAGAGAGGGAGAGAAAGGAGGGAGACAGGCAGGCAGGCAAGCCTGGCAAGGCGGGCGAAGACAGAGAGGCGCCAGACCTGACGACCAAGCCCAAGACCAAACGAAGCACAAGCTTTGCTTGCGACGCTGAACTTTCGACGAAAACAGATGCTCGACGAGAAGGAAAGAACAACACGGATGATGCCGTTTTTCAAATCGGACCGCAAGTGACAGGATCCGAAAATGAAGAAGCTTTCAAATTGACATATCGCTTAAGTCAACCTATATAAAGGGCGGAAATTATCTTGTTCCCGTACCGACCATCCCAACTAGCCATCTCGCTTACCGGTATTTTATCACCCACAGCCCTTCGCTGTGAGTCTATAGACTGTAGCGACTGGACAGCGCTGCAGCGCCACTGACGGCACACAGAAATCCTCTAAGCCGCCATCAATGGGAGCTGTCGGACGCAACAAACTCGCTGTGTCTGACCGTCAGCTTCGGCCGCGACCTGCCAGGCCCCCCTTGCACCCAATGAAGTGCCGCAAGGGTGCTTCTGCACTACCACCTGAGCTGCATGTCGTGCTTGAAGATCTCTGCGGCACAACCTCCTCGGTGGCAAAAGCTGAGGCGGGGGAGCCTGTAGCCTACAGCAGTCCACCGGCGGCCGCTGTCACCGAGGAGCACGTGAAAGCAGAAGCATGTCAGAATATCAGGCCATGGAGGCTCTGGGCAGGTGTGACAGGGCGATTCATGAGGGCAGGTGAGAATGAGGGTCGTCATCGAGGGCATTAGA